>VZTB01002490.1:23184-41969 GCA_013397245.1 Thryothorus ludovicianus
GTTGTGGTACAGTCCATTTTTTTCCTACCCCACAGGCATAAATGAAGAGATAAAAATAAAGCTGTAGTAATACAGAACACCAAAAGCTAAATTCTTATTCCTTTTTTCTGAAAATATAGGATCACAAGTCTCTGTACTATCCTTTGGTGTTTTTTATTATAGTGAAACTGACCTTTCTGAATAGAAGGATGTCTTTCTTGGTGTGGAATACCTAATACGAAGGTAAAAATAATTAGGAACAATTTTAGGCATTAGAATTCATGACCATAGCACTTTGGGAAGGGACAAAGTTAGAATCCATATTTTTTTCAATACAAGTATTGTTCTGGAAGCTTGCAATTTAACTGAAGTGGACAACTGGAAAGTAACTTTATCTTGCAGCCTTATGGTGCTTCCTTTATAAAAACTTCACTTGTAAAATTATAACTAACCTGATGTCACCTGTATTTTTAGAGGAAAAAAGGGGTGATTATGGGTAACTAAGGCCTATAAGACATGCTATAAATCTCTAGATTATTGATCCCCAAAGGACAAGTTCTACAGAACAGCATTAGCTGAAGAGAAAGTGAACTGTGGGCCTGGATAATGTGTGATCAAAGATAAGACTTTACTGTTGTAAAAAAATAAGGATGAAGAATGATTGTGGTGACTAAATCCCTGAGCATCCACACTGCACAATTCTCCACTTCCTTTCTGGCTTTGGAACAGCTCCAACTGTCTTTCTACCAGGGCCACTTTTATCAAGAGAGATGCCCACAATTAATGCAGCTAGTCCCACTGCAGAGGGAGTGGTTCCATATCCATTCCTATTTATATAGATGGGTGGGTGAGTGGATGAGTAGATTGATAGATAGATAGATAGAGAGATAGATAGATAGATAGATAGATAGATAGATAGATAGATAGATAGATAGATAGATAGATAGATAGATAGAATGTATATCCCACAAGCTTCAGCACTTTAATTTAAGGAGAGTTACATTGAATGTGCAACTGAATCTGATAGCGACTCAATTACACTGGCTTTCCTAGACCCTGCAGGTTAATTCCCTCTATTAGATTTCCCTAAATGTGCCTGTGTCAGTAAATCACAATGCTAGTCACATAAGACAGTTGTATTATGGGGCTTGGGCTTAAGTTATTTCTGAATCACATCCAGTTCAAGAGCCATGACCACCAATTGGAATTTAAAAAATAAGAACTTTCAGCTTTTCAACGCAAACACTGAGAAGAAATTAAATAATTAACAGAATTCTACGTGGGTTTTTTTGTTTCTTGAAGTTTGCCTTGAGAGAAAAAAATAAAAGATGGATCACAAAAATAAGATTAAATCTTCTTCCAAAAACAAAGTACAAGTGAAGTACTTTTTCAGGCCAACGTGGAGATTTACAATATGATATAATATTCAAAGAAATATAATAGCTATGGAGTCTGATTTGAATATTTGTATCAAGATGCATTTAGAAGGAATAAAGAAAAGCTAAGAAGAAGAGATAAAAAAGTGAAATCTTAAGAAGCAGTAGATAAAATGCATTCATTAAGACTATTGGTTCTATCTAGATCAAGTGGTAGAAGATCTTTTTTAAGAGGTACCTTGCCTTACCTTGGGAATAAATACAGGCTTAATAAGAGTAACGAGTGAAATCTAGCATATGAGAACCCCTCAGGATAATTGGTTGTGTTTACATGATTTCACACTGCAGGCATTCCTCCCTGGAGACATTTCATAGAAGAAGTATAATTAACCATGAAATGTAACAGATCAACTTATTTAGAACTTAGTCACAAGTGCAAATCTATCCCTGTATTTTCCATATTTGCAAACAATCCTAGGATCTATTTTCCTTATTAATATTTTTTCTTAACCTTTTTCATCTGAAAAAGGTTGTAACTAGCAGTTCATTATTTAAAGACTTCGAAATAGACTTTTCATATAGTTTTGCTTCTAAAAGAAGATCCAGACTTTTCCAAATGTTTGGTAGGACTGACAGTAACAAATTTGCCTGGACTGGTCTTAAACAATGCACAGAGAATGAAACTAACAAGCATAGTCATTCTTTAATGTCAGGGTGAGTGATAGATGGTTCATTTCTCCACAATGAAGCATCAAGATTCATTATAATATTTCATTTTTGACTTGGCAGTCTTCAATTCTCTTATCTGTTTCTTTCTGCATAGAAGGTACTAAAACTAAGAAAGCTGTAGAACTGTAGGTAGAACTGTACCTTAAACTAACCTGTTATTTTAGTTTGTTCTTTTTTTCTTTTGATACTTCTTACTAAATTCATATCAAATTCTACTCTAATAAATATTAACTTTCCTCTATTAAGAATGCTGACATCAGCAAGCATCCTAGAAACTATCTCTAATTTCTGCTATCAGAAAAATGAAGCTCACACGTTGAAAAATGAGGCACCAAGATATCTGGTTGAAGGCTCTTTTTTTCTGAAAAGGAAACCCAGCAGACTACACTCAGATCACACTGTAGCCCTAAGAAATTATCTGCAAACTTTGATTTTTTTTAGAAAAACTTATGCATTAATTCAGCATAGTGTTTCTTTGCAAAATTTTTAGTCGAAGCAGTAAAAAGTGAGCTCTTAGAGACTAGGGAACAAATCTCCTTTCATGTTAAACTTCAAATCTTGCTATAGGCAAAAAGCAAACATCCTTAATATTAAAAAACTCAAGAATTTCTTCTTAGTGCAATTGAGATATTAACATGCTAAACAAAGATTTATTAGTGGTCCATATCTGCTTATTACGGGAAAGTTAAAAAAATTAAAATATTAATATACAATACTTTTTCTGTTATTTTGTTGATTCTTCTGCTGCCCTTGGCTTCACAGGATTGACCACAGTGAGTCACCTATATCCTGAGCTCTTCACCAAGAGGCATATGATATCGACAGCTTCTTTTTTTCAGTTTTATTTTGCTAGTGAACTGACTCCACACCTGACTCCACATTCATTGGTCTGCAAGTCCATGTTACAATCAAATTTTCTTGATATTTCTTTCATATGTTTATGGTGTGTTAGATCCTTGTTCTTCATTTTTTTTGTTGTCTTCATATTTGTTTTGCCCAGCTCATAGGTCGGCAGTTCTCTGACTATTGGGTTATTTACAGTCTCAAGATCTCCATTGTCAGGATATGCCCTTGCTCTAATCATGCAACACCTGTACATTTCTCCCTTATGGAAACTGCTCAACATAGTGGAAATATCTAACAAGTAAAGACTCCTGCTGTCATCTGAAATTTATCCATATTCACCCATAGCTCAGGACTAGTGATCAAAGATCTCTGGCTCTGTATCTCAGCTGCCAGTAGCTGCATACTGAGTAAAACAATAAATTGTTCTGTATTGTAGATTTTTACAGTAATTTCTTAAACCATTTAGGCCATTTCCTCATGGGTAAGATTGATTGTTAATTCCATTTTATTAAAAAACAGTAGTTTTTAAAAATTTGTTTCTTATCTTCAGTTCTATTCCACACAGATTTTTCCAACAATATTTCCCATACACTAATGCATTCTCAAGCTGGGACTTGGAAAATTGTCACTTTAGTACCCCAATTTTCATCTGTTCAGGTAGCCACTTTGCTGCTTGTTTTGCCTCTGGTTGTAGAACAGAGGGAAACACAGTACTCCAGCTGCATGTATTGAAGGTATGGAGAAACTGTTGCAGGGTATATCCACCACCAAGTCTGCATGAATACTGTGTACAACATGAAGATTTTCAGCTTCTTTCCTCCTTGTATGGCTCCAATTGAAACTGGAGAGATTGGTCTAAATTGGATGCTTAATGGTTGTATTCACCTGGGAAATCCCGAGGCACATGTAATGTGGGTTAACCAGGGTTTTGTTAATGTCTGGGTCAGCCATGACCCCTTATTCTCCTCTTTTTCCTAAACAGCTCAATTAAAAGTCTACTAAATCTTATAAATATGGGAAAATGAGAAAATTAAATAGCTTCTACAGAGATATTAACTCATGTACATTTGGAGGGACGAAGATTTTTTTCTTTGCTTTATTTGCTGCTCAGTAGTTGTGATCAACATCACATCATATGATCAAAGTTCACATCAACATACTTCTATGCATTTTATTTTGTATTGTTTGAGATTTTTTTAACTTTGAATCTTTTCACAAAACTTTTTGTTATTAACTCCTTTGCCTCTAATTGAGTGTGAACAAGAATTAATAATTCACTTGCATGTGAAATTACATGGGCTTTGTTAACTTCTGATATTTTTCATGTGACTAGATATTACGAGCACCGTGTGTATCTAGGACATTGTGACACCCTTGAGTAACTCAAGGAAAGCGTAGTCACTGACCTTTGAGTTTAAAGACAAGCTTGAAGTAACAAGTCCTATAAATGTGATTAAAAGGAAAAAAATTGTAATTTTTCCCCTCACATTGCCTTAGAAGGTGCTTCTTTCAGAGCCTTTGGCATTTTTTCTACAACACCATTTAGTCATTGCAAGACAAAATAGTCCATAGGTAACAATAATCATACTCTGGCAGTGCTGTAAAACAAGTGGATAATTGCCTTGACAAAATAAAGTCTGACACTCACTGAGCATCAGCCTCTGGGACATGCGATCTGAATCAAAATATTTCACAAATCTGAGCTTTGAGACATTAAATAACCTGAGCATTTTTATAAGTTCCTTGGAGTGGCTTAACTCTTCACTGTATTTTTATTCAATAATCTTGCTCAAAGGTGCAATTGCTACTGTAGCAATTGCATCTACTATTGTGAACACTCTTTTGTGTCGGACTATACCAGTGCCTAAAATTATCCATTATGCATGTTTCATTTGAGCCTATGGAAATAAAATCATACAGTATGCAATGCCATGATTTAAAGAAGACTCAGTCCTAAGAAATAACAGAAAGAAAGTAAGAAAACAGAGGCCTCTGAAAACTGAGTGCTTCTCAAAAAAACAAAAAGAAAAAAAGAACAAGGAAGGAGAAAGTTATAAAATTGGGCATAAGTTGATAATTGAAATTAATATTGTGGTAACATAATAATATAATTCCAGAAATTAGTGACAAGATGTTAAGAGCTGGGATATGAGGGAGTTAGTCCTTTCGAGAATTAACTCTCACAACAATTTTTTTTAAGTAGAAGAATAAGTACATTCATTACCTTTCCTAGCAGAACTTCAGGAAATATATAAAAAAAAATATTTTGGGGCAGCTTTGGCATCACAGAAAAAGGACAGGGTACTCACAAACAGTTAATAGTTTCCCAGTGTTATAGACAGAACAAAATTTTGCTGCCCCAATAATCAGAAATTGAGGCTAAGGCAGCTATTCAGAAAAGAATGAGCTGGGATGGATCACTATGAAAATAAATGAGGGAAATACAGAGGAAATAATCTCTAATAAAACCCATATACTCATTCCCTTTTCTAAATGCAAAGGCAGTGATAGAACAGCATTTCCAGGGCACTGGAATAGGCAAAGATCTTAACAGCTGCATGGTGCTTTTGCTGCTTCCATCCATCCATCCACTGCCCTAGGCAATCATCTGTTTTGCTTATGCTCAGATGCAGATGTGAGGTGAATTTTCTAAGAATTCTTTCACAAACTAATACTGAAATCATTGTTTTTGTAGCAACCTGCATTATATTAGAATCTAGGTCCCGGCATATATTATTATTCTTGAAGTGGAAATGACAGCTGAAAATGCTATTATGCTGTCTCCTGTAATGTGTATGCTAGTACATGAAACAGTGCTTGCCTTTAAACTATTAAACTTATGTCTCTAATTCCATGTTTGGACATGTTCTTGTGTCCAGGAACTCTATTAAGGAGCCACAGGGTAAATTTTAGCAAGGTATTTGTCTATCAAAAGCATTTGGGTAGTTTTAAACACACCTACACACATTTTGATATATGCATTTTGTAAGCACAAATGTTCAGGGAACATTAGTCACACAAACTTGTTTTTAAAGAGCTTATTTATCACGTTGGAAGCATAAATACAGCATTAAGTACAGCAGAATTCACTCATGTAAAATCAATGTACTTATGCTACTACATGTTGAAATTATTTCCTTTAGAGGACATGTAGTACGACTTTGCCCTTTAAGTAAACATGGAAAACACAGTATGAGGAGCACCATATTTTATCAAAGGCAAAAAAGCAAAGCTGACTTTTTTTTTTTCCAATCAGCTTTTCAAGTACAAGACACTTCTTCATGTTCACTGAAGGTAAATAGCATGAAAAATATTTGGTAGTTTCTGTCTAGATTACTGTTACGGTCTCTGTGACTTGCAGAAATGTGTACCTTAGTATCCATCCACATATATTTTTGAAACAGCTGTAGAACACTATCAAATTGATTTATAGCAGGCTATCCACAGCATAAAGAAAATTTTCATCTTGTTTGCTTCTTTTAAAGGTGAAAATGTCAAAAAACTGACTGCTTTTATGAGCCATGATGAGGGAATCTCTCCCCCTTTCTAAGAGAGTTAGTGGGATTTGAACAAACTTAAAATATATGATGCTATAAAAGGGCTTAAATACTAAAATACTTTAAAAAATTATTTTTTCACGGAAAGTCAGAAAGATGGAACAAGTTGTCCTAGCAACTCTGGCACAAAGCACTTGAGGTCAGTTAGAATTACTCTTACAGCTAGAAAAATACACTGTTATTTTAGAATGGCATCAGCAGCTCTATAGCTCAGATTCTTCCTTAATCTCTGGCAGAAGCTGCTGTTCTCAGGAGTTATTAGTAATTTGACCATTTGGAATTCAATCCAAGACTTGCACCAAAGATTTGGCATACACGTCATTACAGGCACTTATTTCTTTTGTACATGAAAATGTTCAAATTAATAAGTTTTCTTCAGTTCTATGGTAAAATGAAGAAACAATGATTTCTGATACTTTTACAAAAACTTCTAAAAAATAAATAGCTTTCTCTTTCATTACTGGATAACAGTGGGGGTTTTTTGCAACCTCTTGAAAGTATGCACATTTCATCATACTCAGAAACACTTTGAAATCATATAATCATTCAATGATATAAATTTATGGCTGGATGAGAATTTTAAATACCTCTGAAAGTTATGTGATTCCATAATCACTCAGCTTTTTGGTTTCCTTTCTTATTTAACATAACAATGTATTTTAGCAGTCATGACAAGCAACATAATCAAGAAATTATGGATATATATTATATAAATAAAATACATAAATACTTAACACAAGTTCTATTTTGAATGACCGCAATTAAATATACAAGCCTTTGAAACTTACAAAAGTAGTTTTTGATCTAATAAAAGAAGCCTAATTAAAGGCCTAATAAAAGAATACATGAAATGATTGCATAAACTGTACTCTCTCACTTTATCGTTCTATATGGAACTAAACTATTTCTAAATTGATATTAAAAAATTAAGGAGAGCCTAATTTAGGTAAGTTCTTCAAGGTAAATGACTGGTTCACATATTGCCTCAAAGATCTTGGATTACTTTGGAGCAAATAGGTCTTCTTTCTCAGCATCCAGTTATATATACACTATATTTTTTGGAAAGGAACAGTGGAAACTGGTAAGAATGCTAAGCAATGATTAGGCAGAAAGATATTGAAATAATAATACCACCTATCCTCATTTTCAAACAGCAACCAGAATCTCACACCCTCTTTATAGTTTTCCTGACTTTAACAGCTCTGCTTTCATGTAGATGTGATATCAGAACTGGGTCCTAAAGAACTATTTAAATATCTTAGGAAGAAGTTCAATATCCTAAAATTTATAAACTTTCCTTTACATCTTTTCAGATGCTTATAAGCTATGTACTGGTTTTAAATGTTAAGAGCTAATTTATACCTTAGTATGTGAGGAAAGAATAATTTAGCTTAGAACTACAGCTTGTCAAAGTCTGTAAATAGCAGCTCTAACAGAAACACCATTTCAGCTTATACACATTCTGATTTTTATCTTCATAGGATTTACTTTAACTTTTTGGAAAATTAGTTAATTGCTCATTATGTCTCTGCATATAATTCATCTGTACACAGACAATCATAGGTTCACACACATAACACGCACGCACACATACAGAGCCCACAGGTAAGACTTTCAAAATGGTTACTTTAATGAAAAAAGTGATGAAATAGACCAAAAATGGAAGGAATCATAAAATCATATAAAAAAAAGGTTGAAAGAGACCTCCAAAGGTCACCTAGTAACACATCCTGCTCAAAGGAGAAGCAACTTCAATATTAGCTCAGGCCTTATCTAGGTGAGGTTTGAACATCATCAAAGACAAAAATTCTGCAAGCTTTCGAAGTAAGCTGTCCCAGTGCTTAACCTCTCACTGGGAAGAGTGTCTGTATCCAGTAGGAATTTTCCTTTTTTGCTGTCACAGGGGTTTTTGCCTCTTGTGCCTTTGCTGTGCATGTACGACAAGTGTCTGACTCCATCAGGTGGCAGCTCCTCTTTAAGTTGCTGTAGGATAATGTGAGCTTCCTGCCCCATCTTTCTCTTCCTCAGACTGGACAAGTCCTGCTCTGTCAGCCTCTTTTCACACATTTTATGCTTGAGACCCCTGAGCACCTTGGTATCTCTTAGATGGAGTCTCTCCTATTCACCAACATTCCCTGTACCTGGGAAGTCCAAAACTGGATGCATTATTCCATGCAATCTCACAACACAGCAGAATAATAATTTCCTTGACCTGTTGGCTACACCCTTGCTGAAACAGCTCAGTTAGTCTTTTTGCTGCCAGAGTACACTGCTGGCTCTTGGTCAACTTATTTTACATAAAGACTTTCAGGCTGTTTTCCATAAAAAAAAAAAAAAAAAAAGCTTTCTGTCCAATCAGTTCTAAGCCTTTGCTGAGACACGAGGCTATTTTGAGTCAGTAAAGACTGCACTTTTTCTGATATAGAACTTTCTTAGGTGTCTGTTGGCATGTTCTTACATTTTGCTGAGATCTGCATGAATGGCAACCTGGTCCTCAATCCACAATCATCTCTTCTTGATTTAGTATTACCCACAAAGTCACAGCTGGTGCATTCCATCCCTTTGTCCAGGTGACTGATGAAGATTCTGTCCCTAACAGAGACAGGAAGGATGATACCTGAAACTCAAGAAATTGCAGGAAAATCTAGTTTTTTTAATTTTCTTCCTAATTTTATTTGCAAAATGATGAATACCAAATTTCAAAGTTAAGGGAAAAAAAACCCTAATGTTAACTTCTCTCTGTTGAGAAGATTCTTAAGAGAAGACAGCTAAATTATATTAATTTGAAATTATCACTGAAGCAGAAGACTAACAGTAGGTTTGTTTAAACAAAATTCTTCCAGAATGCCTGAACATGGCTATGCTTTCAGGTTTTGAGGACAGAAAATAATAAACCACTCTTACAAAGAATGAAGGCTCAATAGTAAGCAAATTATTTAGAAGTCAACTTAGCATATTTCATCATGGAACCTTTATTTGCATTTTAATTCATTCTGTTTCTCTGCTGCGTATACAATAATTTATCTTCATCTGAAAGCTGAATCATTTCCTAGAGTTAAGATAGCTAGCAGTTTTGATAATAAATACACACAACAAAAAAGAAGCAGTGAACACAATGCCCTATGTCTGCCAAATCTTTTCATCTCTCTATAATTTTATAAACTGATTACAACAGGTTTTTTCAAAAATTTTGAGAAAATTTTGCTTATCTACAGCTTAGTTTGTTTTATTTTGTGGTCTGCTGTGGTTAATGATTTATACTTCAAGCAAAAAAACCTTTGTTGTCAGTGTTCAGCCTTAATGCTTTTGATTTTCTTCGTGAGTGCTAACATCCAATATAAAAAATAGGAACTTATAGTTGAACAAATATGCTTCTTGGAGGAATTCCTCACATGCCCTTTTTCTCCCACATGTAGTATAAATGCATTTCTACATCTTTTTCTTCTCTTCTTATTTTACTGTGTCATCTTGCTTTTTCTTGAATGTTGGCTCTGCTCTATTTTACTCATTTTTCTCTATCTAGTAAGACTTGCCTGGTGTTCTTAATAGGATCTCTATACCCTTTATCTTCACCTTTTCTCCCACTGGGAAGCTTCAATTCTCTGCTGTCTTCTCAAAACTCAGAGGAGTTCAGTCACCCTCGAGCCTGTCTTTGTTCATCTCTGCAACTTGTTGAAGACTTTGTGATATTCAGGTGGGAAAAGAGGGGTACATACAGCTTCAGTTAGCTTTACAATAAAAACATAGTATGCAGTGTTCTGCCTTTCTCCAGGATTTTTTTTTCTTCCATTTTAGGTAGAGAATTTCCCAAATCTAAATGCATATTTTGCCTTGAACCCATAATATTAGCGGACTGCAGTCTGATGATAGTAGCAGACAATATTATGGCAAGGGGGTTTTTCCTTATGCTGTAAATTGTGTCCTGTTTCTGAGGAATGTACCACTGTTTCTTTTATATGTACCACTGTATAAAAGATAAATATAGTGGTTTTTTTCTACAGATTTCTTGTCATTTCCTTGATGTATTTTACAAAACCATAATGGGTTAAAAGGCATTCTTTTAAAGAGACTGGCTACAACTTCACTTTCTTTAGACTATTCATAAATACACTTGAAGCACCTGCTTAGTGATTATTATATGATATAAAAAATTAATTTTCACTGAAAATACTGAAAATTGAGTGATTTTATCCTGGTTTAAGAAATTTCAGAAGTCTCTCTGGATGATTAAAACAAAAATATGAGATTAAATATGTGAAGTGGGAAATTACAGTTTTCAATGAAGTTCTAATTTAGTTTCTGTGGAGAACAAATAGGAGAGCTTCTTCCCTAAATTTACGCATTTTAAAATAAGAAGATGATCATTTAAGTTACCTATCTGCTCTCCTAGAATTTTTTTGTACTTAAGTGTGGGTGCAAGTGCATGCAAAGCATTTTTTTCTATTGTGTTTAAAATGGGAATCACGAAAATGTGGGCTTTTATTTTAGATCTGTGGTAAATCCAGAAGTCCTACTTCCTTATAAACCAGTTTTAAATGCAGTGAGTCTTCCTCTAAATAACTATTTTGTAAAAAATTCATAAATATCTATCTTAGAGTTAGAACAGATTCATTTTGTACTGTATGGGTCTATAGAGAGTGCTGTTTTTCTGGATGTTTTTAATATCCTTGTGTGAATAAGCTCACACAGGTGAATTAATGGTGACAAAAAAAAAACAAAAAACAGCTGAAATGTAAAGAGTAAATTTATTTAATTGCCCTGCTGGCTGGAGGATCCCAAAAAAGCACTGGGAGCTGGTGAGACACACAAAATGAGGACACAGGCCCCGTCAGGCTCAGTTCAGTCCTAGTGGGTGGCAAGGCTGCTGTTGGCACCCATTTATAAAAGGCTCATGCACACATAGCTTACCATCATGCTGTGATCTGCCTTTTGCTTTTCATGATCTTTGCTTTGATGCCTCACTCAACAGGGAGCTCAAGCAGCCTGGGAGAGAATCTCCAAGTGTCTGTAAACACCTCTTATCTCTACACAGAAAATCTACTTCTCAAAACAAACGGAGGATAAACAGCAGCAGGCACAATATATGGCTTTCTAAACTGGTATTCTCCAGGCCTCTCCTGCAAGGCCATTTTAGTGAATCTGCCCCTCCTCACCATTCTTCAGCATTTATTCCTTTACTCCCCAAAAGACCCCCTTTTCTCCACAAAAATATCTGAAATATTGATAACAATATGTCAAAAAAAGTGAGACTTCTTTCTTTTAAAGAAAAGATACAAGGAGAATACACTAGATGGAGTGGCAAAATACAGTGAGCAGTGCCAATTTCCAGGACAAAAATTAGATGAGTAAAATGAATTTGGACCACTGCAGCATTGCATGGATTTCAAAGGTAACAGAAAGCATTAGGAATTAAACTCTCTAAAGCAAAAGTGGATGTTATTGGCTGCAAAGTTTTGAGTTCTATTTAAAGTTCATTAGAGAAAGCAGATAACCTTGGTGAAATCAGAATGGACACAAACAAGACATTTTGTTTTAAATCATAAAATCTGTAACATTTTTATTTTTCAGATTTGCAGCAAGTATAGTTACATCTAATCCACTTGAAAGTGTTTTAGGTAATCCGAAGTTTACCTCTCTAGAAATTTCATTCAGTTTTTACAGAGGGAAAGATTTTGGAAAAATTAATACATAAACTTATCTACATTTGAGATAATGATCTAGAATCTCTTTATAGTAAGTCAAGTGAAATTCATCTCTTTTTAAATTAAAATCTCTTTTAAAAATCTTGTGGATTAACCTTGGTAGGCAGCTAAGATCTTCACAGCCACTTACTCCTCCAGAGCAGGATGGTGGAAAGAGTCAGAAAAGTAAAAGTGAGAAAGCTTGTAGGCTGAGATAAAGACAGGTTAGTAGGGGAAGCAAAAGCTGTGTGCACAGAAAAGCAAAATAAGGAATTCATTCAGCACTTCCCATCAGCAAGCAGGTGTTCAGCCATCTCCAAAAAGAATAATGGTTTCTTGGGAAGACAAACGACATCATTCTGGACACACTTTCCTTCTTATTCCCCCAGCTTTGTACACTGATCATGATGCCACATGGTGTAGGATATTCCTCTGATCATTTGGGGTCTGCTGTCCCGTCCGGAAATGCTCCCAGCTTCTTGTGCACTCCTGGACTCCTCACTGATGGGGTGGCGTGAGGAGCAGAAAAGGGCTTTACTCAGTGTAAGCACTGCTCAGCAATCATAAAAACATCTCTTTGTTATCCAAAATAATGCCCCTCTTTAGCCTCTGTAAAGAAAACTAGCTCTATCCCAACTCTACTAGTGTAGATGATTAAATTGTGACATAAGCTTTCCCTGAATATATTTATATCAATTCAGTCACTACAAAGGAGTTTCCAGACATTCCCTCAGATGTACACATAAACAGTACAGATACATAAAGCTAAATGACATTAATTCCACCCATAATAACTAGTCATCAAACTTCCTCATTAACCAATGGAGACAAGAAATTACATCTAAAATTAATCTCATTCTAAAATAGGTGTCAAAGGCAGATAGGATAAATAATATCCTGATGGTATAAATTATTTGTTTCATATTATTAACTCAACTTTCATTTAAACCAGGGGGTGAATCCTGACTTACAAATTTATTAAAGAAAAACTCATTAAAACCAAAACAACCCCTCCCACATAAACAAGCAAAAAGCCCCTGCAAAATATATTTTTCTTAATAATTTATTTTTCAGTAATAGGAATTAAAAAAAAAACCATTTCACTGAGTCACATGAAAAGGGGATATTTCCTTTAAACCTTTGTGTTTTATTAGGCTGTCAGCACCCCAGCAAAGCCAAGGTATTTGTGCCCTATCAGTCTGTCAGCATCCCACTATGGGGACTCTTCACTGAGCAGTCCTGCTGGGTGGAAGGGTTATTCAATGGCTTGCTCCTGGTCACACACCACAAGTGAGACCCCATCCCAGGTGTCCACACTTTTTCCCTAACCTGTTACCCACTGCCAGTGATTGCCAGCACCTGTGAAGCGCTCATACAGATCACAAAATCAAATTCCTTGTTAATAAAATTGTGGCAGCTGAAGGCTTGAGAACTGCTGGTGACAATATCTGACTGGTGTTACAACCTGTCCCTGAAGTGGGCAACTGAGGCTGCTATAATAGATCTCTTGGAGTGGATTAGTGAAAAAAGCAATAAATTATCAATGTTTATATATATATGTGTGTGTGTATATGGCAAGTCTATTTTAGAAAAATTTGGTTGCCATAGAAAGGAGGAATGTAACCATTTTGGGTTTATCCATAGAAACGTAACAGTGTAAAGGTATAAAAATACCACATAAGAAAATCTATAGGCAAAAAGAAGAAAAAGAATGTATAAGAGTAGGTAGTAGAGGGGGAAGATATCACCACCCATGCATCCAGAGACAAGACTTGATTGTTGCAATCTAGAAGCCCATCGGTCAAAGTGATAGGTCCAGTCTTGGTCCATTGGTGGTAGGGGAAGTTCAATGACATAAAATAGGTTCAGGTTCTGGTGGGAATGCCCAAGCCCCTCCTCTGGTGAGGAGTTTTGCACCTGAGCCTCATCAGGAGAGAGAATATTGGCATGATAAAAAACATTATCTCACTTTGTAGGGACTGCTTCTTAAGGGCCTCTTAAGGGTTTTTCTGGTTCACACCAGCTTGCTGCTAAAGAAAGGCCAGTTTGTGAGGTCCAGCAGTGCTGCTCTCCCCCAGTACCTGGACTGTTCTTGAGCAGACCAGGGGGTTTGCCAGGCATCCCCAAACCTCTCCTCCTCCCCCTCAGTTGTGGGGTGCAAACCTGGCCCCAGCAAAGTCCCTGAGGCTTTTGTAAATGGCTGATTGATTGATTGAGTTAACCTTTAACTTTTCAATCTCTCACAATTGGAAGAATATATTCAAAAGTGATATATGAACAAACTGCAATCTAAGTTTTGTCTCCTTTAGATTATGTGTAGGAAGTCAGCTATACTAACTGCAATTTCTCTCTATTACAATGTAATTTTATACCCAGACTTTTCCCACACACAGCTACAAAAGTACTTTAAAATAGTGGCAATATTGTCACCATTAAATTTGAGCTGTAACGGGAATCTGCATTTTTGCATAATCCATAATTTGGAGTTTTCAGGGAAGAATTTTGGGTTGGTTTTTATTATATTTTTGATTGTACTTTATTTATTTAGCTTTTTTCTATTTTAATCAAAATAAAGAATATTCCATTTTATAATTTTAAATTTTCCTCTGTAATCATGCACTTCAAAATTTCTCTGCCTCTTTTTCCTAATTTGAAGAATAGATTTCATCATTTCCAAAAAACATTCTGTAAAGGTTTTTTGAGGTCTTGAACTGAAGTGATTGGAAACATTATTTATTAAAAACTGGAATTTGACTCATCAAGTTATAAATTACATTTAAACTTCATGAGTTCATTTCCCAAGAAGTTTTAAAAATATTTTAAAAAAAATCTCACAATCATTGAAAAACAAGAGAATTTTGATCTCTGTCTCTTCCCTTTTGCATTCCCTGTGATTGCTGTTGTCATCTTCTGTGTGACTGTTGTACAAACTGCTCAATGTTCAATCACAAGACAAGGAAAGAACACCATAGCATAAGAATAGACAGCAGAGGTTGGTTCAAAGATCCATCTAACATAGAATTGTGCCTGCAAAATTGATGACAACAGAAAAATAAGATCATAATAAAAGCAGAGTATTAAGATAAGGTAAACTCTTGGTGATACTTCACAGGAAGTTTCCCCAGCTACCAACAATCAGCATCTGAGAAACTTCTCAACAAAGTTTTCCAAATTTTTAGTATCTCTTGATGGTTTTCCTTTGCTCAGAGTTGTCCATTATCTCTTGAATATCCGTCATGCTTATTAAACTCATCAGGATGCTGTGCCTAGAAGTTATACAACCGAAGATTTCATTTTATAAAAAGGTTCCTGCTTATGTTTATTCTGTATCTACCATCTGCTAGTTTCATTTGTTTGCATTTTGAGAGAAACAATAAACAACTGTCTTCCTCATCCATTCACAGTTTCAAAGATGTCCATTTTTATTCCATCATTCATTTATCTTATTTAACCTTTGCCACAAATCCCTGGTCATACCTGCTCTTCTATGCACTTTTTCCAGATATATGTATTTTTCAGCAATAGAAAGAGGGGAAAGAGATTATATCTGCTCTCAGTAATCAGAACATGGATTACCACAAATATGAGTAGTGGCATAGAAACATTCTCCAAGTCCTTTCAATATAATTTCTATTATTCCACTAGGTGTTCTTGAATGCTTCTGAGCATGGATCTTCCTTCAGATTTTTCATTCCAGGAACAAGCATTTTCAGTAGTATTGAAGATAAAAGTATATGTTCCAACAGACAAAATTTAGGACTAAGTCCTGAATTCTGATGTTTTAATGCCACATTCTGAACTAAGTCATTAGAAAATTTGAAGAATTTTAGTTTGAGAGCTAGAGCAAACTTTTTTTATTTTTATAAAATGCCTTCTTAATCAACAGTAGAAATAAGTATAATGATATAATTGCATATCAACATTTCAGGGAATTTAGAGACTTTTTTCTAATTAGAATGTAATTTTGTAGTTTACAGAGATTAAAAACTTTGTTTTCCCAAAGTATCTTGTTTTAATTTAACAAGATTTTATTTTTTAATGAGAAGAAAATAAAGATCTATAGGGACAAAATGTTAAATAACATAGAAATAAATTTTACTGGAAATTAGTATTTTAGCTATCAGTTCATATGTACTGAATAATAACCACTAGTGATCTATATTTTATTATGAAGACTGAAAATTTAATGCTGAATTTGTTCAACTTGAAGTGAAGGTATTTACAGATCATAGTGAAATAAACCAATCAAAAAGATGATCAATTCAGTTTCCCAGTTTTTAATAACATCAATATTTTATTGCAGAAATAACCAGCTTCATTGCAAAACCCAAATCATATATTATTTTAAAATTATAACAGAAATGAGCAGCAGAGCTAGCCTCCTTTCCTCATTTACCCTCAGGATCTACTTATTTTGTCTGTTTTCTGTTGAAGTTTTTGGATCGTGGATGGATGGATGGATGGATGGATGGATGGATGGATGGATGGATGGATGGATGGATGGATGGATGGATGGATGGATGGATGCATGGATGCATGGATGGATGATTGGATGGAGTAAAAAGTTGATTGATTTACATTTCTATTTGAGATTTCTGTGGAAACCTGGGAAAATATTAATTAACAAACATGATTTTTGTATCACAGTTATAAAATTTACTCATCAAGAGAGACACAAAAGAGATTGTTTTATGAAAAGCATGAGGGTACCCATCTGAGCAAAATGGTTGTTAGTTAGAATCCTGCAATGGAAACATACTGCATTTGAGTGTTGCCTGAAGTGGATCTTTAAAATGATTATGCACTAATATTTTTGCATTCACATTTCTAAATATAATTTTATCACAACTGTGATCTTTAGCTGACATGAATTTTGTTGTTAACAGGCTTACGATATCAACATTTCTTCCCAAAAATATGATGTGGCATTTAAACAATCTTGTACTCATTGATATCTCAATGCCAAATATTTAAATTAAAATTATGCTTGCAAAACTGAAATGCAGTACCTCTTTCTGGTTTTGTGCCTGTAGAAATATTTGGATTCTGTTATTAAACAGAATTCTAACACTGCACAAAGTTATTTGATTTTATGTAAAATCTTGCAGTCACTATTAGAGATATCAAAAAAGCCAAAATTTTTGCAAACAGAAATCTCATCATTTCAGCTTGCTGAAGATGCCTAATAGATATATTTCACCTTTGTTTGTAATATGTGTCAGTCAAGCTTCTTCTCAAAAATAACTTTAAGAATTTAATTTCTAATTTGCAATGTACATATACAGTCTTTTAGAAGCACAAAAAATCCTCTACAGAGAAAATTAACTTGGTGAAAGTATAAGTTTAGCAGTTGTATGTGGACATTTTGGCCCAATTATACTTTACAGGTTTTTTGCATTTTACTACAACTTAAAATTGCCTTCACCAAGGCAATCCAAGTCTTGTTCCTAGCATCATCATGTATTTTCTGTGCGACTCTTAAAACACCAAAAGGACTGTGGACCATAGTTTCTCCATCTGTAAAATGAGATAACTTTCTAAAAAGAATATTAGTCAACAATAATCAGAGTTTTTAAGACCCTCTGATGAAAACACTAAGCATTAGTAATTAAAATTAACCCTAATTAAAAAAAGATAAATCTTCTTTCGTTAGGCTGAAAACTTGATGCATTTGTAAATCAGATTTATTTTGTACAGTAGTAAAAAGCTAAATCCAATCTAAATATTTTCTTACTTATAAAATGTATGTGACAACTTTGTTTTATGAATCCTGTCACTTTCATTATTTGAAAATTATGTGATCTATCAGTTGACAGAACATCTTGCATAGTTCACCCTTTACTACACTTGTTTTGATTGCTTTAATATTACTTGTAATTAGGAGTGCAATGCTGAATTATAAAAATATTAAGCAAACATAAAAGCTAATGACTGGAACATTTTGTGATGGAGAAAACAGCTCTGAGGTTTCAGAAAACTGTCTTAAGTCTGTCTAGCATAATACCAAATGATGAAGTACTCAGTTAATAAAATGTCAAATTAAGGACACCTCTTACATGATTTATATAAGCTTCTGCATATTGAATTTGGTTTGGGGGATTTTTTTGCTATTCACTTGAAACTAACTGCAATTAGCTCAAAATAGCTGATAATACTGCCAAATGTTTGAATTTGGAAGCAAATGTCTTTACATTTTTAATTGAGTACTTTTGCACGGGGATCTAAATATCAAAGAATAGCTGGGATTGGAAGGGACTCCTAGAGGTCATGTCATTCAACCCCCCTGCTCAGGTAGGGTCACATAGAGGCAGTTGCTGATGACCATGACCAGAAGGCTTTTGACTGTTTCTAAGAATGGACACTCCAGTGTCTATGGGCAACATGTGCCTGCTCATCCTGACCATAAGAAAAGGCATCATCTGATGATCAGAGGGAATCTCCCATACTTCACTTTGCACCCATTGCCTCTGGATCTGTCATCACCGCTGAAAATGGCCTAGAACCATCCCCTTTGCACCCTACTTCCTGGTACTTAAGATAAGATCCTCCCAGCTTTTCTCCCCACTGGAGAGAAACAAAGGAAGCCTTCTAAGGAGTTCTAGGAAAAAAAAAAAAAA
>VZTB01002490.1:42004-65193 GCA_013397245.1 Thryothorus ludovicianus
AAACTAACATAAGCTACCTTTTTCTGCAGCTACATTCTTTGACCCAAATATATTCAATAGCTTCACCTTAAGATGTAAGGGCATGGCTGAAGGCACTTTAATTGCCTAGCATAGATAAAACCTGTGAGGTCAGTGCAAGCAAGGCATTGAAAATGCACAGAGAAGCAGAAAATTTGAGAAATCTTACTGAAGTCATCAGTACCAGTAAGGGAAAAGAATGGAAAATAAAAGATGAGTAAACAAGGCATTATGTAATTTAATCTATGTCTAGGTTCTTTATATATATATTCTTTTACTGAATACAATTCGTCAGGAAGCCAACAACATAGCCACTGGGAAATTAGGAAGAAAAGAACAAGCCATCGAGTGGGAAACTAGGCAGATAGTTCTAGCCATTTAACAGGCATCAAGGGTGTGAAACTGCCAGTCAAGGCAGTGGCTATGTCATAGCCACCCATGAGCATGGCACCCATAGCCAAGCTCAAGGACTTATGTGGCTTTGAGGACTGTGACTTATTGATTATATGCATACGAACCCTGGTAGAAAAATCCACAAGTGTGTTAAATAATGGCAGTGGCCCAAGATGAGCAGTGCTCACCTAGGAAGAAGAAAGTGTAAATTTAGCATGCCCCAGACAATAAGTATAGAAATGAAAGTAGAGTGGTGGAAGATAATATTCAGATACCTTATTGAAGGCATAGAACAACAGAATCCACTAGCAATTAGAATCAAAATGTATGAGACTTTGCTGGAAAAGTGGGAGCTGTGCAGGATCATGTACTCAAGGATAAAAGTCTCTTCTTTCTGTCAAGTGACACAGAAGTTGTTGAAAGAATTACAGCAGTGGTTCACAATGACATATCAAGGCATCCTTCATGGTGAAATGACTCACTGCACAACCTCTAACAGAGTATATGAAAAGTACATAGCTCCCCTTAAGTACATCTCGACTGTATTGCATCTTTGTCAGATTGCTGCCATCAGCTTCTGGACTGTTATGTTCAGCATTGCATCCTGTCTCTTAACACTGCTCATAACTGCTACAGAGTTAGTTGTTCCATGGTTATAACCATATTGTGGTATACTGGTAACAGCATGAAGAGCAGGGAGTGTGCATTACATCCAAAGGGATCTCTGAAATTGGAGGTAGCCTAGAGCAGATTACAGGGTGGGCATACTGCTCTGGATGACAGACTGGGTTACAAAACTTAATGCTGAAAGAACAGTGTCTTTGGCCAGTGTCCTGAACAGTGATTTCCTTGGGGAAATCAAGTAGTGGATTGGTGCACAATGTCACAGATGCCTTAATCTTTGTAATGCTGAGGACCTTCTTTGCAATTCAGTGGTTTGTTTTTAACTTGCATCCCAGTGACCCTTGACCTAAGCTGTTGTGGTTGTATTTCTCTGAAACTTTTGTGGCACTGTTTTACCCTTGTTGCTCCCATGCATACTTATGGGTAGCTGTCTAGTAAAAAATGAGGTGAGTCTATCAAGCCTTCTCCCAACAAGGTGTTTTTCTGCTGATTTTTAAAAGGTGCCAAAATCTTTTTATGCCTACTAAAATGTTTTGAAAAATAAAACAATGTGAATATTTTAAAAATGGAACAGATGTTCTATTTTGTTGTGTTCTATCTTGATTTTTCTTTTTTTTCCTAATTCTTTTCTATGTCTTTATCTTTTAGAATTTCCCTGAGTCATCTTTAAAATGATCTCGTGTCTTGTGTCTTGTGTCTTGTGTCTGCAAAAAGTTGTTTTCTGAATTAGGGCACCAATTTGGATGCATTTCTTTTATCCTGTTAATCGTAAAGTAATGGGAGATATCAAAGTATCAAATGTTGGTATTTCTGTTCAATTCTCCTTGGAGTTATTTATGTATTTTCGTATCTTACAAATATGGTTACACTTATCTGACTGCACTTTCAAAGAAATGGGGCTTTTGCTCCCTTACACCTGTTCTTCCAGAAGACTTAAGTCAAACTGAGTTACTGACATGAACCACTTGCTTGGGAATATGTGATTTTGGGTTTTGATAACTGCTTGGATATAGATGAGAAAATAATGACCTACTCCAGTAATTATTATACATAAGTATAATTTTGCCTCTACATATTAAGAGTTTCAAGATGTTTGTAATTGGGATACAAAACAGGTCTGCACCTTTTTTTCCAGAACAAGATATAAAACTGAGAATTAAATAGTTGCAAAACAGTCTTTGTATACCTACTGTACCTAAATACAGTATTCCTGAAAGCTGCCATGTCATACAGGTAATTGTACTGTTTTCCTGATACAATAGATGTCATTCCTTTTTCAAGAGTAATGGTTTTATGGGAGAATTATTCCCACAGTCTTTCTTATATGAAATTGTTTTGGAACTTCAATTTATGCACTTACAGTATGCATACATATTGATTTAATTCTAGAAAATCTATACACATTTTCTGGGCTAGTGTTTTCAATGTATTATATTTTGACAGTTGGAAACAAGTGAAATCTGAGTTTTACTGGTTACCGGTTGATAAAGCATCATTTTAATGGAATTCTATTTCTTAGAATGTTAATATGAAACAATTTCTGAACACACACTGATTTGCATAAGAATGAGAGTTCTCTCTCTCAAGATATGAAATTAATACATATACAAGTAATGAAGAATTTCAAAATCACATTTTCCTCCAAAAATATGCATTCAAGTGACTTCAATGATAAGTATATTTGACTAATTGTATTGTAGGACTAAAAAAAAATAGAAATATACAAAAAAATCTCCTTACTGTGCACAGTTGTTTTAAAACTCATCTAAAAAGCTTACAGGCATTTAATATTACAGCTGAATTTCTCAGCTGTCTTTAGATGTTGTGTGGGTGGACTGAAAGAAAAAAAAAAGTGATTAGCTGCTTTATTTCTCCTGACTTTTAAATCATGGATTTCTTTCTATTTATTTCTCAATATGTCCTTTATGACTAACACCCAAGGATAGATTCTATCGATTAGAATTTTGTCCTTTAGGTGTCATAGACTACGGGAATCTTTTAAATCTCTACAGAAAAATGAGCACAATTCCACACTTATTGTTTTATTCATAGTATTAGTGAAAAAAAATAGTAATTTTTAAGATTTTACACTGGGAAAAGTTTATTGAAAAAAGATATTATAAAGGTATGTAGAATTAAGGTTGAAGATTAAAAAAATAAGGTAATATCCTCAAAATGACAGCAGACTAGCATGAAATAAATAAAATTGCACTGGCATGAAATAACCTCTGCTGTGTAGGAGGTGAGATCAGATGATCTAATGGTTCCTTCTGACCTCAAATCTGTGGTATTATGAAATTTCCCATCTTGTCACGGTGTAGAATTTTTGTTGAAGAAGCGATATGTTCAGCCAGAAACTAGGGACCAGATGAAGAAGATGTCTCTGTCAGGGACAGTTGAAATGAGGTTTGATAAATCAAATCCAATATACCAGAAGTGTCAAAAGAGTTGTGAATTTGAAACAGGAGAAAGTAAATGTCAGGATTAAAGGAGGACTTTAATAAGGGGTGGCAATAAAAAGTTTAGCTGTCTTAAATGATCTAAGTGGAAGTTGTTAGAGTTCTATATTCCTCTTACATCTTTCATAAAGTGCATACTTCCTTTCACAGATTGCTATGCTTGACTCCTTGTTGCACAAATGTTGATATGGTTCAGCTAAATGTTTACCTGTGCTGTGTATAACCTGGGATGTGCAAGAAAGTTGATTAGCCCTGCCAACTTACCCAGTCACCATCCAACTCAGCAAAAGAAGAGCGTGTTTCTTGTGTGATCCATCTGTTCCATTGGCGGGCAGCTCTCTGACATGGCAGAAATCCAAGGACTGGCCAGGTTTATGAAAGAAAGAAGAAAGGTTTACAACAGCCATGCTATCTGGAAGGTCATGACAGGAACCTGACAATGAAAATTAAGGGCTTCCTGTGAAATATGATCACATTAGCACTGAACTATTCAATGTGCCTGTTGTGATGAGGATCATACTGTTTCGTACTTAGTATTTATTCCATGCCAGCTATGGCATCAGTATTCATCTCTCATCAGTAAATGGTAACTGTCAGTATGCATGTGGTTTGGCAAAGGATTTGATAGACTTCAGTGACAGACAAGCATTTCCTAGCCCACTGAGAAGCAAGTTGTTAACAGAAAGGCCCAAATATTCACTAAAGGTATTGGGAACAGAAATCTGGAGTTGAATGCCAGTATAAGCAGGATATTCTACACTGCTGGCATAATTACCCTCTTCAAAAAAGAAAAAAAAAGGCTTTTATCCTGAAGCCAGTTCAGACAAGTGCAGATAAACTTCTAATTTATGGAAAGACATAAGCCACTTTTTTTCTTTTAGTCCACCCACATAAAGACAGCTGAGAAATTCAGCAAAAGTATTATATGACTATAAGCTTTTTGGATGAGTTAAAAAAAACAACTATTCACAACAAGGATGGTTTTTTGGTAATACTTCTGTCTTTTTTAATGCTACAATGCAATTAGTCAAATGTTCACAGTTTAGTAGTTACAGATCTTACTTTGATGAATTTGAGCAAGTTGTTCTGAAAGGAAAAAGAGAACAGACACTGAGACAGGAAATCTCCTTTTAAGTTTTGCGCTCAAGGTATCCAGCTTTATATAAAAGGTCACCATCACCCCTCAGCACTTCACGAGTATTACCACATACTTCATTTTCTGTAAATCAAAAGGTAGAACATGGGCACCTGTATGCTTACAATGGTCACTTTTGTGCCTGCAGGATGACCACATGCTTATAAGTTGAGTCACCTACCTGTTTAGACAGTTTTGAACTGATCTGTTCCTATAGTGTTTACTGAGTTTTAGGCAGTTATGCCCAATGTGACTAATGCTATTTGCTTTCTTAATAGAAATACCAGTCATTAAAAACAGAGCCTCTCTTTATACCAAAAGATACGTCTATACACAAAGAAGCATCTGTTCCTCATCAGTTCTGATTGTATTTAAAGCATTGTTTGATTCTCATCTGTTTACAATAGGACACACATCTTCAGTATGTTCCAGAAAAGAAACAAGTCGATCAAAAATACAAATAAATATTTGAGCATCACATCAGGTGCCTTCTGTTTCCTGGAATTATTGGCTAACTATCAGCAGTTGGTACATATGTCAGACTTGTTGTGCAGTTTGGCTCTCTGGATGCTAATAAAAATGGAAATCCTCCATGGAAATGCAAAGTGACTGGCATATTTCAGAATTTGCAGCAATCTTATTTGTAGCTTACTATTTTATACTTACACCGCTTGACCTGTAGCCTTGTACATGCAGCCCAAGCTTTTTGAAACCTTTTGGTGACCTAATAGATACAAAAAGAAGCACTTTTTCCTCCGTTATTTATCGGGGAATGTATAGTCATGCCAACTGAATTTGCCTGCTCCTGCAACTGAAAATACTCATAAAATACCTCAGTGCCTGTTGCATTGTGTATGTGTTTGCAACAGTAAAGGTCATTGTCTCAGCTCAGTAAATCACATTGTACACTCACTTTTTCCCCCTGGCAGCATAGTGCCTCATACCTATCATACTCCTTGAAGGCATCCTGTACAGAAAATTACTTATTCAAAGCCTATTCTGGGAAGCAAAAAAGACAAGAACATTATAAAAGCTTAGGTTAAAAACAAGCAAAATGTAAAATTATATGATATATGTACAGACTGGGGAAAGAGATGGTGAAAGACAACACTGTGGAAAGGGATCAGGAGATCCTTGTGGAGAGAAAGCTGACCATGAGTCAGCAGTGCCCTGGCACCCAAGAGAGCCATCCCTGCCCTGGGGTGCACCAGGCACAGAAAAACCATCCAGGCAAGGGAAGGGATTGTCCCAATCTGTTCTGAGCTATGGTGGCCTCACCTCGAGTGCTGGGGTCAGTTCTGGGTGTCATAATATAAGAAAGATGTGAAACTGTGAGACATCGTCCAAAGGAGGGACATGATGATGGTGAAGACATAGACAGGAGGGTGAGGTCACTTGGTCTGTTCAGCACGAAGGAGAATGAGGTGAGATCTCATTGCAGTCTACAACTTCCTCGTGAAGGGAAGAGGAGGAGAAGGCACCGATCTCTTCTCTGTGTTGACCAGTGACAGGAGCTGAGGGAATGGCCTGAAGTCGTGTCAGGAGAGGTTAAGTATGGATATCAGAAAAATGTTTTTTATGAAGAAGGACTTTGGGCACTGGAACAGGTTCCCCGGGGCAGTGCTCACAGGACCAAGTCTGGCAGTTCAAGAAGAGCTTGGAGAACACTCAGGCACATGATGTGATTCCTGGGGCTGTCTTGTGCAGAACCAACCAGGAGTTAGACTTTAATGATACTTGCATATCCCTTCTGACTGTATTAATCTATAATTCAATAATAGTCAATAGTAGTCCACTGGGTGAACATATAATAGGTACTAATATGAGCAGGAATGTTTTTATTTTGTGGTCAATATCTGTCTTTGCACCGTGGAGAGATCTTGGGATGATCCCTCAGTCAAGGGCAGGCAAGTGTATGTATGTAGACTTCTGTAATATTTTTTTTCCTTGCATATAACAGTTTCTTCCAATTTTTTACTAGATGTTGATCACTGTGATAGCAGTTGAATATTTATATAGAGTGATTGAATAGTATAAAATACCCAAAAACTAAAACATCTCATGTTTCACATATCCTATATGCATTACTGCAATAACCAGGAAAAGTTTCTTGAACTCTATTCTCTATGAGGCCATTGTTTCATAATTTCATAGAAGATTTGATTTTTGCTTGAACTTTTTGGAAAGTTGCTTGTTTCTTTTTAATGTAACTTAGTGAAATCACTTGAAGAACTGAAAACATCAAGTCAAGTAGGTGTATCTTCCAAAATATCTGCAGTTAATGTTAAGAAATTGTTCTTTTTCTAAAATCAAAGTTTGTCACAATTACCTTTGATTAATATAGAATAAACTTGTGTGTTTTGTTAATCATTTTACTTTCCTAGTGAATTTGAAGGGCTTTTTGTTCCTTTCAGGTTTGATTATATCGCTTTGGGTTATAGATACTTCAGTTTTTATCTGACTACTCAATTTTTTATCTGACTATTTGCCTAATTTAAGAGAGCATTAATTATACCAAATGGATTATTATAGTATTATTGTTATTATTATTATTACAGCAAGTATATAACTGGAATCAGTTAAATTGTACTGGTGAAAAATTTCAGAAAAAAGGAAAAAAGGTCTATGTTATAACTGTCAAAAAAAAGAAATGAAAATAAACATAGCCTTTGAAAGCAAAAGTTCAAGAAGTTTTTTTAAAAAATTGCCTGCATATGAAAGTAAAATTATAGAAAAAAAATTCAAACAACAATTTCTTTGTGTCTTTCAAGCAATAGTGAGGAACATGCTTGGAGTGCAGTACGTACAAATACAAAGGTCACCACTCTGAGTGAGAAGTCCCTCTTCTGCTGGAGATTGATAGCCATGGTGGAGCGATCTAAGACAGAATAATATTTGCAAGACTTAAAAACAAGAATTCATTTGAATTTTAAAGTACTAGTATATCAAGGAGAAAAGTTCAATTCTTAATGCAAGACAAATCTGTAATATAAACAAGTCAGGAAGTTCCTCTTCAAGCCAAGTAGTAAAAAACTCCATTCCATTGCACTTTTACAATGATGAAAAGATGTATTGTGAGTATCACATCTGCTAGAATAGGTTTAGTGAATATGACAGAGTGATTATTTCTACTTGTCACACCACTTATCTTGCCATCTGTGAATATAAATTATAAATAGACTGTAACACTGAAGTTTTCCTTCTAAGTTTTCTTACATTCCTCACTGCAGTAGTCACCAACCTAGTTTTATCAAAATTGAACTACTTTTGCTTCTTGAAAGCTTTCAAAGTGACCTTTGCTAGGATATAGTACAAAATAATTTAGGTAAATTATTTTCTGTTGTGTTTTTATTTATGACAAATCATGTACCTAAAGATGTATTTAGAAAAAATAACAGTAAAAATATGTATAAATGGAGGAAAAAATACTTTCTATGTTAGTGAGAGTCTACCAGAATTCCCTTTTAGATTTACATAATTACAAATTATTTTACCTTACAACAATTGCTGATTGTTATTTTTCAATAAACAATGAACAATTTCATTTCTAATAGGGCAAGTTCTGTTTTTCTTTAAGAGAACCTAAACATTAAAAAATAAAAAAAATCTTGTAGGTCTTGAAATTCATTATTTCTTATTTTTCATTAGTTTATATCCTTTCTGAATTGTCTCATAAATGTCCTGGAGAGGAATTCATAAGATCTGAATTTGTTATCTCCACTAAAGGTGACTACATATCACTGGTCATTCTTTGCTTCTGTTTTTTACAGTTAAAGAGCTATTGGGGTTAAATACATCTTGCCACATTTCTAAAAATAACATAGAGGCTCAATTCAATTGTCTAACCTGAGGCTTTCTAATCCAAATTACAGCCTCTAGAGCATCTGCCCACGAGTGGCAGAGAGGAATCAGAAACACACACGTGAAGAGGCAGAAGAGAAACTAAGAGAACTAGTCAAGTGTCTTAAATAGTGCTAGAAACCTAGATTTTAGCAGCAAATGAGGCTCAGGAACATAAGCTCTCATGTAGGTATCTACAAATGTTTACACTTAGTCAGAAGAGTCATACCCCTTCTCTGACGCAGATGTGCTTCATAAAGATGCTTCTCACCAAGGAATGGAGTGGGTTTGGGTATTTTTGCTCTTGGTTTATCAATTTCCTTCAGTCTGATTTCTAGTATATAGTTCCCTTAAAGCTACACCATATGGTAGATGGTTGAAAAGGGTGAGGAGTGAGTTTTAGAACTGCTTTTATAGGCAACATATTCTTGATTAGTCCTTGACAGGATGTCTGACATATTCACACTAACATACATAGCTCACACCCTCTCAAAAAAGGGAAAAGGGTGTCCTCAGAGGACAACCTTCAACCAGGCTAAAATAATGCTTGGCAGAGCTCTCCATCAGTCTGATTCAGGAAACAATGGTTATTCCTGTGTTATTCCTGTATTATACAAGATAAAAGAGATCATGTGTTTCTGGGTGCTTGTGCTACTCTGTGGCTGAATTCATTGAATGTACATGCAATAAAATAGGACTTTTGTGGGGGCAATTGATTAAAATGTCTTTTTTTTTGAGCCCTGGGAGCACCTAACATCAACACTATCATCACTATTTCTTCCATATTTATTGATTGAGCTTGTCATGGTAATTCTTTTATATTAAATAAATGTGAACTAGTCTTCATTGTTTCATAATGTTGATTTATTAGTTAAGTTCTTTAATATTTTTTGAAAACTTCTCTCAAATATAAAAAAAAAAAAAAATTCCAGTTTTGTGTTTTTGCTGTTCCTGCATACCTTGCTTCGTTGAGAAATAATATTATGTGTGTTACTTTAGATTTGCCAAAAAGAATATGATGAGTAGAAGGAAGAATAAGTCTTGTTTTTCATAGTTATAACTTAGATGTTTTTATTAAGGACAGGTGTGAATACAGAAGACATCAAAGCCTGACAGAAAGTGCAATTATTTTCAAGTCTGAAAGTTTGCTTATTCTTCCTGATACTCCAAATATGCTGCTTGCAATTTATTTCAAAGAGTGAATGCTTCACAACAAAAACATGAGAGAAGAAGGTTAGACATGGAAAGTGCTAAGAGCTGGCATATCTACTTAGTAAAAGCAGAATTAGAAATCGAGTTGGAAATCTGCACATTTGGAGTGTTAAGACTATAGAAAACTACCCTTGAAGATCTTCCACTCACATCTTCTGAGGGTGACTAAGCACTGCAGAGGTGGCTGTATAATAGCAGTAGGAGTGGAAAGATTTTGAATGTTAAAGCAAATACTGTTTGAAATGTCAGATAGGAAACCCTAAGATGTTTCTCTTTTGCCTAGAGGTAGGCATTTCTATGGAAAAGTTTGCACTTATTATTCATGAAGCACACTGTTGAGTGTGCTGGTTTTGAAGCAAATCTAAAACATAGCACTGTATCAGCTACTATGAAGAAAATTAACTCTATCCCAAACAAAACCAGCTATGAAATTACAGTTTTGTAAGGAGCACTGTGGAGACCCTTACAACTGCATGATTATAATGGGTGCAAGTTTCCTCGTTAACTTATTTTTTTTGCTAATGGTAGCTAAAGCCTTAAAGCAGCAGTCTTGAGAGATACATGAGAAACAGTCATACATCCTCATATTCTCACCTCCTCATAGGATAAAGTAACAGCAAGAACTTCATATGAATTTTTATTATGACTCACCCTAAAACACTGAGGCTAAAGAGGAAATTCCATGGCTACCTTTTCTTCCATTTTGTTTTCAGTGTAAGAACTGATTAGGTCTTCTCTCTTGGATTAAAATTTTGGGGTTACAAAATATAAGGAACCCTAACCCCCTTTTTTTCACTCTCATTTCAGTTATTTTCTTTCATCTAAATCTTGCAAATTTTTGTTATTTGATGTTAGCCTGAATGTAGCTTTTTTTTTTTTTTAACTGTTTCATGCCAAACAAAATCTTTCCATGACTAAAATCTTTCAGTAAGAGAAATTTAGAGTGGACTTTCTATTGCCGAGAAGCAGCACAAATATAAAATAACACTTTTTTAAAAGTATTTTAAAAAATGTATTAACAGTAAATATAATTTATTGTGATTAAGAGAAAAGGATAGAATGAGGTATTTTGTTTAAATGAGAACTGACCAACTCCTAGTCCTTTGTGTCTTTTAAATATTGCTACCGTGAATGTCAGACTGCAGGAGTCTTTGAAAATAAATCTTAGAATGTCTATCCAGGAAAAAAGTTTTGTTCCATAATATATCAGAACAAATTTTTAAGCTCAGTCAGTGGATCTTGCTGATACAAACCCTCAGAGAACCAGATTCAGTTAATAAATACTTCAATATATTCAGCCACCTTTTATTTTAACCTGGAGCGTTAAAATCTTCCACTGAATAGCATCTATGAAAGCCTTCATTTTGTAAATCTAAAGGAAAAAGAATACAGCTGCTCAGTGTGCATATGAAGTACAAAATCTTTATATATTCCAGATATTACAGAAATCATTATAATTGGTTAAGGTTCAAGTTCATCAGTAAGTCTTGGATAAATTCTTAAACATCCACAAGACTGCATTTTAAATATATGTAGCATCAGGCTATATGGTTTGCACCCTTTTGGTATTTTCTTCTTAAAAAAAAAAAAATTGTGAGCTGAAATAAACACGAGTTAACTTAAAAGAAAAAAAAACAAAACACCCAAAGAACAGAAAAAAGATAACGAAAGTATAAGCACAGGCAGAGTGTAGATATGTTTTCAGTCATCTGCCATTATCGTTGTCCTTTTCCCTCTTTGCCACACATGAAAAAGAGCTTCTCAGCAAGACATCTACAACATAGTTAAGCCAAGAGACATTTCTGAGCAATGTTTCTTATGGGGTGAGTATGAGATTTTTTGCATCTGTTTAGAAATGAATCACCAAGAGAAGCACCAGCTGTGCTAAAAGTCACATCGAAAAACAAAATGAGAATGTAAACTGAGAGGATAAGACTTTTTTTCCCAGTTTATTGGAGACTGTGAATGTGATAATGCACATGAGGCAAGCAGAGTGTATTCAAAATGGATTTGGTGTGTCTCACTTCAGCAGGAAGGTGGATAGATGGGGAAACCAAGCCTCTACATTGGGCTGTGCAGGGAGAACAATGTTTTCTTTGGGAGGAGAATGCCAGCCTGCATCCATTAGGGATTACCCTGGCCAGCGATGTGGGGTTCACTTCTCCCATGAGTCTTTCTCACAGCATCTTTATCTCAGTGTCACTCCATGTTTCTTTATTCCTCCTCCTGTCTCCTCTCATTACACTCCTGCTTTCAATGTCATAGCTCTTTTCACTTTTTTTACCTCTGAGCCTATAACTTCCATAATATTTACCCATTTCCTACTAATGTGTATTACTGAAATGTTTGTTTTTAAGCTCTGCCTCAGACAAATCTGACCTTTCCATTTGGATCATCAACTCTGTTCAATGAAAGTACTTAATTCTAACAAAACCCATATATGATTCATTTAGGTTAAACAAATTTAGTTTGAATTCATGTTAGAAGGATTTGTTTACCTGCTTTGTCCACCTCTCAGAAAATTAATTAGCAATGTGTACAGTTATGGATTAACTTTATCTTTTTTTATTTCCTGCCTGCTTAATTAAGTCACTGTACTGAGAGAATTTTTGTACTCTTTGCTATCATTGTACCACAGATAATACAGACAAAAGAACAATCATCAGAACAAAGTGACTGATTATGTAGACTTATATTCATTTTTTCCTCTGGAAATGAAAATGTGTTCTTTCTTATTTCATAATGTGGGTTGTTTCACTAAGCTGGTTTACAATATGACTCCAACAGTTGCACCATCAGCAAATGTCAGTGCATTTGTAGAAACATGGAACTGAGAAAGAAAGCATAATCAGAATGAGAAAAACTTCAGTTCACTCTCAATTAGATATCTGCTTGGATGTGTGACAATCCCTCTACACATTGTTTGCTACATTGACTAGAAACTTGATTCACTTACAAGAACACAAAATTTTTAGTGGAACTGGAGATGATTGACCTAGCCTCTAGTAAGTCTTGTAGTTTGGGACAAAGCAAAAAGAGGTTCCATTTGATATTTTCAAACCTTGTGTTGATGTCTTGCATAGCACAGAGTGTTTCAAATGGTTCTGCGCATTTAAGTTTTTGCAATTGAATTAAGAGTCCAAGCTCATTGCAAACAGATACATTTATACTTTTAATATGATTGAAGATGCTGAAAGAGTTAAATCATACTGCAAAACATTCTCCTTGCTGTATATGTGAATCCAGTTCTTTTTTTTTTTTATTTTTGTAGTATACTTACCAAAAGAGGAATGACTTACTCAGAAAACTGATAGATCACCTAACCTTGTAATTGTGGAAATTTATCCTCAGAAGCCTGGTTATTACCTCAGAATCTGTTATCTAAAACTGGAAGACCACAGCCATGTGTTTTGGTGTTGGCCTAGCAATTTTTCAGTTTAGATAGGAATATTAGAAAGAACAGTCAAAACCTATTCAAAATGTTCAGAAAAGGTAAACTTACCATTAGAGTCAGATGTAAATAGATTTCAATGCACTACGTAGTAGCCTTTTGCATATTTCTGTGTTCCTAAGACCGTGTTTACTTTAATTTCTTTTTTATTCTTTTATCCAGATCCAACACTTCATGTCATGTTATCTATTGCCTTGAATTTTTTTCTTACTTCATGCATTTTAACTTTATATAATTCACCAAAGTAGTACTAACAGCAGTAACAAAATTAAGTAAATAAAAAATTCCTAATGGACGCCAAATTATGTACTAACAGGAGGACATAAAAAAGGGTACTTTTACTTTTAGACTTTAGCCTTAAGACTTTAGTCTTAAGTGTTTGAAGTGTTTGAACTGTTTTGAAAAGGCTTATGTTTTGTGTTGTGTATCCTTCAGCAAAGAAAGATACATTTACAATATGATATCTACTGAAAACTATCAGAGTTATTCTCAGAAACGTTAGACATGTATCAAAAATCCTTGGGTTGGCAATCTCATTATAGTTAGAAAAGATTCCAAGTATTTCTTTATTTTCATGCAAGTGACATTGCTATCAGTGTCATGAAAAACTGCCATAAGTATTTCTGTTCTTCAGTTGCCATCCTGAAGCAACCATACACAGAACAGAAAAGGGGTGTTTTAATAATGTTGACAGTTCAGACAGTTTCTTTGTGCTGTAGGATTTTTAATTCCTTTCAAAAATGAGAATTTGAAAGTAAAATTATTACTTCTTGCTTCTTTCTATGTTTTCCCCAGCAACACCTTATTTTCCTAGTCCTGTTGTAATCAAGATACCTCTCATAGTGATGAAAGTTATCTTGATTGTAAATTACCTATATGCTTCAAACATTGTCAAGGTTGTTCAGTTAGCATGCTTTTGCTGAAGTTAAAGAAAGTAAAGTTTCTGGAGTAGTGAACTGCCTTGGTCACAGAATATTAAGGGGCTGGAACGAACCTTAAAAACCATCAAGTTCCAAGCCCCCCATGCCAAGGCAGGGACACCTCTCACTGGACCAGGTTGCTCAAGGCCTTATCCAACCTGGCTTTGAACAGCGTCAGATTTGGAGCATCCACAACATTCCTGGGCAATCTGTTCCAGTGTCTCACCACCCTCAGTGTAAAGAATTTCTTCTTCATATCTAACTTAAATTTCCCCTCTTTTAATTTGCCCTTATTACTCCTTGTTCTGTGGCTACAACTCCTGATGAAGAGTCCCTCTCTGGCTTCCCTGTGAGCCTTTTTTAGATACTGGAAGGTTGCCATGGGATCTCCACGGAACCTTCTCCATGCTGAACAGCCCCAACTGTCTCAGCCTGTCTTCATAGGACAGATACTCCAGTCCTCTTATCGACTTTGATTCTCTCCTCTGGACTTGCTCTGATAGTTCCATGTCCTTGCTATGATGGGAACACCAGAACTGAACACATTACTTCAGGTAGGGTCTGACAAGGGTCGAGTAGGTGGGGAGGATCTTACATCATGTGTAAGAACAAAGCACACAAATACAACCACATCTCTCAGACTCGGTCATTTGGTGATCTTCATTGTTTATGGAAATATTTTGATTTGCATTAAATTCTTCATCAAAATGCACTTAAAATTGCTCTACACATATTCCCTTTCATCCAAAAAGCATATTGGATTTATAGCAAAACCCAGGGAACGTTGCCAACATTAGATACTTGTTACACACACCATTCTGCTAGAAAATTTCTTCCAGCCTCAAAAGCTTGTTACCAAAAGAGCAGTGCAATCTAATGTCAGGAAAAAGGAAGTATCACTCTCACCCTTTAGAGGTGGTAAGATACAGTCAATTAAATAAATTTTTAATGGAAATCATATTTGCCCATTTACACAGTTGTATAAATACCTGACTCAATGAAAGTTTAATTTCTCTTCCTTGATTTGACTTTAAAAAAAGAAAAAATAATAATTCTGAGTTATACTCGGTGTTTTGGTAATGTTAAAAAATCTCTTTTGTACAAGTAATCACTTTGGCCTTTTGGTTTTGTTTGGTTTTGGGGTTTTTTTCCCCCCACTGTTAATAGTGAAAAACTGCTACTATTGAAATAAACTCCAATATAATTGTGCCTGAGCTTGACTGGCCCTTGTTGTTTGCCTATCAGGCAGCACTGTGATGTTTTCACCCCAGAGACACCTTAGGTTAGCTGGATGTTGCAGCTGGGCTCTGAAGACAAGTCCAGGCATGCAGGAACCCAGGTTTACCTCTGGTGGAGAGGCTTCAAGGCGAAGGTGAAGGAAGGGGCCAGTTCTGATGGAGGGTTTCAATGCAAACTTTTATTCCTGCCCCAAAGGCCTCTGAATCCAGTAACTGCTCCACCAGAACTGCCGGCTGCGTGGTTTGCTAACCTTTTAACCAGGAGAGAGGGGGAGTGAAGGAACACAGATGACCATCAACCACATACGGGGGGGAAGTCTCAAGGGACAGAGGACACCTGGATGGCCAATGTCCCTCCAGGGGTGGAGGGCATCTTTTGAATTTTGCCAACCTCTCAACCCCCGTCTGGAATGCCAGGATTGACAGACAGTGCTTATCAGGGGTCAGGATGTGGAAAGGAGGAATAATTGACACACCTGGCAGTGAATTATCAGGGAAGAGTCTGGGGAATCTGTGGCAAACCATGACATTACACCACAACACGCTACCTTTTTGGTGATGTTAAAATCAAAACCATCAGATGTTTCCTTTGGCTACCTTCAGACACCAAACTCTCCATATGAAACATTTCTCAGGAAACAGAGTACAGAGCTAAGACTGATCATGACTACACTTCCCTCTACTTCAGGTTCCATTGTTATGGTGCAAATAGAGTGAATTGGTACAGTGAACAAAATAAGGAAAATTGTTTCCTGCACAACTCTAAAAGTTGATTTTCCACTAGTATTATCCATGGGTACACAGAGGGGGACTTTTTTATGTCACATTCAGACACTAAAATTGCATCGAGTTGTTTATATATGCTTTGGGGAGAAAGATCTAAAGGAAGCATCTAGGAAGGTTAGGAGAAATGAAGAGAGGATATACCTCTGAAAACTAGGATAGGGAAATCCTTACCACTTCAGTGCACTTATGCCTAAATTAGTCATTAATGGACTTTGTTTCTAGCGGGTAGAGATAAAATGATTGGAAAAAAATCATCTTTTTTTAAATAATAAAGAAAACTGAATCTCAGTTATGTTGCTGCCTCATGTAAAGAGAAGACCAGAAGAAAGTGAGACAACACAAGAAATGGGGAAGATTATTCTATTCTGCTCAAAGGTCTATTCAATTGGTCTGTAAAATAAGAAAGAAAATGTAATATCTGAGACAGAATACCATGGGGACAAATGAAGGCAGAATCACAAGGAGCAGAAAATAAATCTTGATCCACTGAAATCAATTCAATCAGTGGTAATTTAACAAAGTTGAAAATGCTGTGAGAGCTTGGGAAGGATATGATAACCTTTTAGTGATTGGATGAAGGAAACAGTTGTTGGACATACTAAAGGGGTATGGTGGAAACACCCATGAAGTTAAAACATTGCTCTGTGAAGCAAAAGGACTTACTTCTCAGTCGCTGGTAGTGCTGTGAGAACTGATTCCATGTGCAGTAGTCCTTCCTTGCCTGCACTGTGGCTTCCTAATTATCCCTTGCTGGAGATATTCAAGGACCACTTGGACAAAACCCTGTGTCCTATGCTCTAGGATGACCCCCCTTGAGCAGGGAGGTTGCATCATATGACCCTCTGGAATTTCTTCCATCCTGACCCTTTCTGTGATTCTGTGGTTCAGATGGCTTTTTCTCTGCCTGGTTTTGCAGCCAAGAGAGAGAGGTATTATAACTGCAGGTGACAACACATTCACATGGAACAGAAAATAACTTAATGTACTCCAGAGCATTAGGACAACCTCTTTTGAAAGTTAATTTATAGTCAACTGAAAGTTAATTTATATTCTGACATGTTTTTCCTCTTTCTCACCACTGTTTACTTGCAATGAGTCATAAAACCTTCTCTTTACCAGTTGTATACTTTCAAATAAAATTTAAAAAAGAGGATGATGTACACACTGTTCAGTCACTCATATGAGCCTTAAGGGAAAAAGAAATATATTGATCTAATTTTTTGGTCTGTCATATCAACAGTCTCACAAAGTTTAGGAACTAGTAAAAATTTAGGTATTATTAGGAGCACAGATTTATCAGTGTTTATAACTATTAATATAAAATATATAGAATGATCACTGTCATTTTTGAAACTGTTGCAATTTTTATAAGTTATGCAGTAGCATATATTTTATTTAAATCTGAATTCCTGTTTCATTTAATTGTCTTCCTTGTTACATCATATGAAAATTCTTAAATAAAATTGTTCTGAATAATTTAAATATCTAACAAAATTAATTTAATTAAATTTATTAACTATTTAAATTTTAGCTACAATGTACATTAAAAAAATCATCCAAGTTACATGTAAGTAAGGCAGGAACTTGGACCATTTCTGGAAATTTTATTGAATTTTAGCTTTGAAAAATATCTGCTTTAATCATCTTCTACTATTATTTTTAAAATCAGATATCTACTTCAGGTTTAGTATCTCCTGTTGTAATATTAAAGCATCAAGGAACAGAACACCAGATCCCCGTGATTTGACTACTACAGCTAATTCTACAATGCTTTACCCTTGGTTAATTCAGTAGAACTATGTGCCTAACCAATTTCAAATCATAATCCATATCAAAGAGGACAGAAACAATGTTTGCCACAAACACAGAGGGGATTAAAATTTAGGGGACAGCAATGCGAAAATGAATAGAACACACATTGAACTGAAAATTGTGCAAATCCTGTAGTGGGCAGGAATGGAACATGTCATGTAGACAGAGCTTCAATTTACCATTGCAGTAATTGCAATTTTAACAATATCATTGGATTAAAGCAAACAGATACAAATAACTCAGTCCTATAAAACAAAGATCTGTTGTCCATTTGCTGTCTCTCGCCATCTCCCCTTATAGGATCTTTCAGTCCTTTGATCCAGGCTTTGGCAATTTAGTAATTCACAAGTATTTTTATTGTCCTCTTCCTTCCTCCAAGAATGACAACAAAAGACTCATAATCCTACCTTAATCAGGTAAATTTAAAGTTCCCTGAAGGAATGTTGGATGGAAAAATACTTCAGAAAAAAATTATGGAGTGACTCTTTAAGATGCCATAGACATCTGTTATGGTGGGCTATGAATAATGGAATCAATTTAAAAGAGCCTTATGACGCAGTGTCTGATCTGGTTGATTGGAACTAGCACTTGATAACTTGGAGAGAACAGCAGGACTGAGCTACAATAAGGTATAAAATAATACTGTTAAAAGTTCTAGAAAAGGGAAAACAGGGAGTCATTAAGAGGATTTGTAGGATGAAAGGGAAAGTGTGGCTAAATGTCAATGTAGATAGCCACAAAAATACTTTGAAGAGAAAAAAGGAGAATGCGTTTCTACTACCTTGATCAGAGAAGATACTCTAAAACTCTTTCTAGAAAGAAAAAGAACTCAACTATGAAATCAAGTCTAGTGGAAGTACACTAGGACATAACATAAATAGTGCTAAAGACCCAAAAATATGAAAGTCTCTACATTATTCTGAATCTTATGGTACCTTGCCCTTTATAGACTTTGCTAAAAATACTTTTTATACAAAGTTTTCCAAAACTTTTGCACTGAAAAATTTCAAATACTATTTGAGTTTCATCATCATTAAATCAAACCTGAACATTTCCTCCTTCATATTTTTAACAGAAATGTCAATACTCTCTGTTATCTTCACTTGAACAAGGACAAGACTCCCAAAAGTAAGATATTATTTTTTTATGCCTCTCTGCCTCTTATTCTGTTTACTATTGTATCTTTTTTGATGCTTTTCTCAAAGGGAAAACCTCAGCAAATGACAACATATCAAAGACCACGGGTTCCTCTAACATCATAGCAGTGGTTTGGGATGGTGATGGAGATGTAAGCTCTTTTCTACAGATTAATGTTGGGTTTTTTATTATATTTTTTATGTGCTGCCTCTAGCTAGGTCAGGGTCTAGAAATACTGAGTTAGGCAAATATGGAAGAAATGGAGGAACATAAAATAGCTTTTTGGTTTGCAAATATATAAGTATGTGTATATATATATAGAGAGAGAGAGTTTCATATGTCTCAAAGCTATGCTGCCTTTAAAACATCTGGAGGAAAAAATATTTGTAATTTTCTTGATGGATAATTTTTCTATTAATTTACAATTAATGATAAAAAATATAAGAGAAGCTGTGCACATATCCTGTGCACAATCAACAAATATAATTGAGCATTATCAGCAGAACTCTTGACCATCTTTGACAGCTACTACTAAACAGCTTGAACACATTTCCCAGTAATAATTCTTTTTAAATATTACATCTACACACAAGAATCCCTGTAGATATACATCTTTGGAGAATATTTAATCACATAAATATCTACACATGAACAAAGGAACCATGTGTGCCGGGTGTGGCTGGGATGGAGCTCATTTTGCCTTCTCACCCCTCACAGTGCTGTGCTCTGCATCGGTGACTCCCCAGTGCTGTGGCTGCTGCTGAGCAGGGCTGGCACAGCATCAGCACTGGCACAGCATCAGCACTGGCACAGCATCAGCACTGGCACAGCATCAGCGCCCTCTCCCCAACTTTCCTCCCCACCAAGGGGCCAAGGGTGGGCAAGATTCTGGGAGGGGACACAACCAGGCCAGCTGACCCAAATTAACCAAGGGGATTTTCCATATGACATCATCTCAGATATAAAGGGAAGGAGGGAAAGGACAGATCTTCCAAGACATAAGATTATTTCTTTTCAATTGATACATAATTAAACATTTTGGACATAAGTAGCAGCAGAAGTAACCAAGTAACCTGCTACTATTTTTCTGCCTACATTCATATCACACTGAAACCTCTCTCAAAAGAGAACACTAATTTTCTTACAACTGCCAGGGATGTGGAGGCTTCACAAAGTGCAAGGATGCCTCTTAGTAATCATATTATTAACAGATTATTTGAAAACACCTTGGCGCACATATAGAAAATCTCAAAAATGTCATTAGACTGTATTGTTGTTATAAAATTATCAGAAATACTGAAAAAGTTTACTCCTAATTTATTAAGTTCTCTCCTATTGTCAGCAAAGAGGTAACATACCAGAAGCAGATAGATAACAAATAAATTTGGAAGTCTGGTCCACAGACAATACAGAAATACAGACAGGTATTTAGGTACATCTAAAGGCGCCATCATACCCTCAATCTCACAGCACTACTGCTTGAAAACATAGGGTTTTTACATCCCTATAAAGGACAGAGGCAGTGCTTTCAATACCATAATTGAATTTTGGATAGAAATAGCTGTATATCTTCAGACTCAGAAGTAAACTTACCTTTAGTGTTTCTCCCTACCTTGTCTAGTAAACTTTGAAATTTACATCTCTATTCCCACAATTTATTTGGGCATTAACAGCTGTTACATAGCGTGTTTCTGATAGTTAGATCCTGACTCTGAACAAGGCAGATTTCAAGCGACATTATCTCCATTGGGACAATATGAATAGGGGTCATCTAAACTGCAAAAGTAGAATTTAGGAAAAAACAACTGTTATTGCATTATGTGATCTACAAAAGGAAAGATGGCATGTCACCTTCCAGCATATAAATTATAAATATGTGGGGAACATAGTCTGAGACGCATTTAAATGTGTTAACATTTGTCTGATTTTTTGTTTTCTGTTATGCCTTTTAATATATGTATCCTCATACACATTTATTTTTAAACATAAGGGAAAAAAAATTTAAAAACTTGTATTTACCTCTCTAGCAGACTACTTCTCTGAGAAAAGGGTATATAAACTGTCTTTCCTACTGATCAAAACTAATAGTTCTCTCTTTCTTTTGTATAGTTCTTTTAACACTTTATTATTTATAGTAATTATTTCTGCTGTAATAATATTTTCATTTTCCTTTATTTTTCCTATCCATAGAGATGTAGCTTGGAGAAAAAAATAATGGAAAAAGGATTAAGTAAAATAAGTAAATGATCTCTTTAGTCTTTTTGAGTTTGAATTTAGTAGGAGAGAGAATTTTTTTGTGTGTTTTTTACTGTTCCAAAATCTTCTTGGATTTTTTTCAAAGCTAATATTTTAGCACTGTTGCCAGGAAGAAAAAAAAAAAAATTGCAAGCACAAGCTGCTGTTCTGAAAACATTGCTCTTGTAATTCCAGGATTGTGTTTAGTGTCCCCAAGAGTGCCATTCCAGCACCATTGGCATCTCTTCTGTTCTTGCAATTTCTGTTGATCATGTGTGTATGGCCTCTTCCATCTGCTGACAGTAGGTCAAAGATGAATAAGCAACACTGGTAAATATTTGTCTTCACGCAAACACCACTAAACTTTGACTTAGACACACACAGCAAAAAAAAAAAGTAATATTAAACCTACTGATATTATCACGCTAACAATGTGATACTTATTTGTGTAATATACAAAGAAAATGTCTTAGGAAAATAAAATAATTTGGATGATACTATACTACTACATGTAATTTTCTTAGCAAATTGTTGCATCCAAGTCAAAAAGTAAATTATACAATCTCAAATCAAGGCTGGGGAGGGAGGGGAGAAGCAGAAGAGAAATCCTATTCTAGTTCATAATGTCAGTCAAGACTTATTGGTTGACCCAACACATAGTTCCAGTGTGCTTTTTACACATGCATGCGCACACATGCACACAGGCACTATAATTGATGTACATTATATATCCATAGATACTGATACTGCCTTTTCCATTACATAAGCATAAATTGAAACCAAATATTCATGTACAGAAAAAACACCTATATAATTTCCTAATATCTGTAATAGATTCCCCAAAGCAGCACTATTAAAAAAAGGTTATGAAGTGGTATCAGGATTTGTACCTTCAGATTTTTTTTGGTCCCTACCTTGTTAATCCTGTTATCACCAAAACTGGCTTGAGCTCCTCACTTTACATCTGCCTGAAAGCTGTAATTGACAGCTACAGCCCTGAGGCCTCTGATATCATAATGTGCCTGGACTTTCAAGGCCCCTGATACCATCTTCTATGCTCCAGTTTCTACTGTAGAGTCATAGACAAGTCATTCTATACAGAATACCAATTGCTATCTCTGTCTGTATGTTTATATTCCAAAATTACTGTAACCATAAGCATTACATTACACAGTTGCATAACACTGAAACTTGAAAGAATTTATCACACTACAATTTGAAAAAAAATTTGCTCTGAAATTACAAATAGCATTTCTTCCCATCCCCTCATCCTCCCTTCTCTTTGTCCTTTTTCCCCTTCTGTTTCTCTGGGTTTTCTTTCAAAGTTAACTAACTGCTTACCTTCATCTTCTTCATGCTTTTTCTTTATAAGGACACAGGTCTGTGAAAAAAAGTAATCAAGTCCAATTATTTTACTGAAGCTGTTCCAAACTGTTTTTATAGATAAGCGTATACAGAATCATTAAGAACGTAATTCTCTCCTTTGTGTCCAAGGCCTGAAAAATGAAAAAGTTGTTGAACGTTTAAAAAAACCTGTGATAAATAGGAAAAAAATAAATTATCCTAAGATCATCTGAAATCATTGATGTGCCTTTATTTCCAGGAGCTGGTTTTTTTTTTATTAATATATATTTAATACTATAATAATTTGATTCTGATTCACCAAACTATTTGTTTTATAGGAAAGATTCCATGCAGCAATAATTTCCCATTGATTTTAGAAACTTTGGCTTAAGGATACATAAAGAGCTGATAGGTGATCAGAAAGCATCTTAAAAGGTCCATGAGCAACGTTATTTTGGAAATCCTACTGAAAAGAATATCCTTCAGGAAAAGAAAGAAACCAAACACATAATATCTTTAGATTGTTCATACATTTGTTGGAGCAAATATCAGCTCTGAACTAATGTAACATCTGAATATTCCAGC
>VZTB01002490.1:84034-141278 GCA_013397245.1 Thryothorus ludovicianus
TTTATTGGAGCACTTCTCAACTGTCTATTTAATGCACTAATTTTCAGATTGGAAGGAAATAAACAACCAAAGAATCAAAGCACTTATAAATTAGCAGATGTTAAAGAAACTGTCCTCATGTACTTTTTAAGAATTCAATTTACTGAATTGTCCAAAGAATTCTATCAGATAACTAGAAGAAATTACTACATCCTTATAGTGGTATGTCGAATCATAGAACTGTAGAATGATTTACATTGGAAGAAATCTTAAGGATTCATTCCAACTCACCTGCCATGGCCAGAGACACTTTCCAGTAAATCAGGTTGCTCAAAGCACTATCCAAACTGGCCTTGAGCATCCACAACTTCTCTGGGCATGTTGTTCCAGCGTCTCATGAGGCTCACAGCAAAGAATTTACTCCTAACAACTAATTTAAACATTCTTTCAGTTTAAAACCATCCCCTATTTTTCTATTCCTATACTCTTAGATAAATGTCTCTTCCCATATATCCTTTAGGTGTTCTTTAAATATGGTAAGGCTGCAGTAAGGTCTCCCTAGAGTCTTCTCTTCCCTAGGCTGAGCAAGCCCAATTGTCTCAGACATTCTCATAGAAGAGATGCTTCAGCCCTCTCGTTATTTTCATGTCTTCCTCCTCTGGACCTGACTAAGCAGGTCTATATCTTCCTTGTGCTGGGAATAGCAGAGATAAACAGGGTATTTCAAGTGAGGTCTCACAAGAACAAAGGAGAGGGGAAGAGTCACCTCTGTTGACCTGCAGCCCAGGATGCTATTGGCTTAATATGAGACAGGAATAATTATCCCAACAATATTTGCTTGTCTCATCATTGTTCCTCCTTATTCATGTGGTTGTGGTTACTGTTTGAGATAAAAGACCAATTTGAAGGATATTATCTAATCAGGTAGAATCTGATCTTTTACTCTTGAAGTAGCTGTAGTCATTGCCATAGAGTGGCCCTGCATTTATGTCATTGATGTTTGGAGGACAATTGAGTACAGAAATCTCTGTACTCTGTGGTAGTTTAGCAAATGGTTGATTTCAGTATTCAAATGATTTTTTGCTTTTTACTTTCTTCATTGTGACATAGATTTAGAAGATATGGCGTCATCTAGAAAATTGGAATACTTTGACATAAAATACTAGCAAGAATCTATGTGGTGCTAGGAATTCATTGATTTAACATCAGTATGAAATTAAATTTCTAATGTTGCAACTCTGCCATAATTGATTTTAACACCAGTATCCTGCTAATTTTTTTTTTGTTATTGTGCACTGTTATAGCACTAGTGCTAAAAATCTTTAGGTAGTATTATAGTGCTGCAAATGAAGACTCTAGTATTCAAATAGCCAGAGGACTATTTGGACACTTACCAGTCATATTTGCATGCAGCATCATGCATGGACTAAGTGTATTTTTTTCACCCAATTGGAACTGTATACAATAACGGGTGTACACTTGTATATGTGTGTCTTCTAGCAAATATAGAGTTTCAGTTTGCATGCCTTCATGGAATTTGATCCCAGAGCCATAACTGGATTTCAGATTTCTAAATGTCAGGAATTCACTAATTTTTAGTTATCAAGTAGAATGGAAGAAAAAAAAAATATATATCACAGCTATAATTTTTTTGAAGCTCATGTAGTCTAAAAATGGACACACAATTTGCATGCCAAGTTTTAGCCCAAAGCAAATTTTCACGGATAAATTATCAGGCCTAGAAATACTAAGATTTTAATTGCAGCAGTGAAATGTTTCTAAGTACAGCAGTACAAACAATGATCAATTACCACACAGTTTTACCACTTCAACACAAAAGAAATGCTCTACAACTATGAAATTTGAAAATGCGATGGCAGATTACTATGGATCCAAATGCAGCTTTCAGATAATGTTGTAAACTATAAAGCCTTTTCCTTAATTGTCATAAATTGGAAAAAATGAGAGAATTTTTAGGAAGCTATGGTGTAGTCATTCACATACCTTTAAAATGTTAAATCAAAAGCAAAAACCAAATCTGCTGAATATAATATTCTGTTATCAGTCATATTTGCTGGAGAATCTGAACAATGGAAGCTTAAACTGCTGTTTTAAACACACCAGATTAACAGAAGAATCCTTTATTGACCAGCCCCTACCTTTCCATTGTTCACAAGAACTGCAGCATCATAACTGTTAGAATAGACTGCACACACTCTGATAATTAAGATATACACATTCAAAAGTTTGCATTTGCATAATTGCAAGGAATTAAATGTCTTTAAGATATTAAAGAATGCCAATACCACTAAACTGACTATTATTTATCATTCCAACTTCCTAACATTGAGTATAAATCTCTGGTCTTCCAGCCACCTTATGTAACCAAAAGAAATGTGCAGCTATTATTTTCCCACTGTATTTATGACTGACAGCAGAAAAGAAGATGAAGTCACTGTGGTTGTTATTGTCATACAGATGACACACAAAAAACAATCCAAATCAAGGTTATAATACCCTAGGAAAGCACAATTTTTTTCATCAATACCTTAAAGCTCAGTTGAAAATATAGAACTGGAAAATGACTAAAAAAAATAAAACATGAGACAAAGGTTTATATTCTGAAGCTGCATGTATGAACTTATTTTGGAGTAGACAGCTGTGAAAAGAAGCAAGTACTGAAGTGCTTAGGCCCCACAGTTTATGGCACCCAGTATAGTGCCTTGATTTGTAATTTGTGAGTGTTCAGAAGGCCTGAACAAATGTGCACACACAATTGAACAGCACAAACATAATAAACGTGATAAAACATGTTTTTTGCATAACTCTAGAAATTTGAGTCCTTCTGGTTTATCCAGTGTGCAAACAATGAGGACTATCTAGCTTTATTTTTATTGCTTTTGAAGTAATATGATTAAACTCAGTATTACCAAATTAAACATTTATTAGTTAAATTTGCCTATTTATAAGAGCCATAATCCAAACCAAGTCTGTCTTTTGACTAACAGGTATAATAAAAAAGATATTTTCAGTATATGATAATTTTACTTCCAGAATGACTGATGAATTAGGTGATTGTCACCCAGATGTATAGACAAACACAGCTAAAAATTATAGAAGAACCTCACCCACACACTTAACAATGGAAAAAAGGAGGAGAAGAAAGATGAACAATTAGCCCATAGTCCTCTAGTTGCATCATTCTATAACACTTGCCTTCCTGAGGAAAATGGATCAGTATTTCACTGGTCTACTGCAGGAAAAAAGTTGTATCTGCATATAGAATGCTTTTTGGGTTTTGTTTTCTTTTTTTTTAATTCTATGAAAATTACTATAAACCAAATATAAGTAGATATCTAAATAATAAAGATTAAGTCATTAATATCTAAGGACCAGAGCCTTCAGTTGTAATGATATTAAAATTCTCTAGAATTACAACCACAGTTAAAAAAAAAAAAAAGAGAAAAATAGCACACAGTAAACACACTTCTGTGTGTTTCTTGGAGTCTTTTTGTATTTCTGTAGCATAATCCATGACAAATTCTTTATCTGCTCTTAATGCAATCCTTTTATAATTTCATAATATATTTAATCAAATAATCCTAAATTAAGAAAAAAATCCACAAAGTGAGTTAACTAATAATATGTTGTATTTAAGTGGTTTTGAAGGACAATACAAATTTGTAAATTTTTATGTCAGAAATCAAATGTCACTATGGAAAACACTTTTTATTATGATTGTGATTGATATTAGACCTTTCTAAAGATGGAACTAATGTTGAGACAAACAAAGCTTTGGTAAAAAATGAAGGGAGAGCTATTATTTGCTTTCAGCATCCTAGTTCAGAATAAAAGTTTGAGAGGAAATGGGAAGAATCAGGAACACAGAGAAAAAAGCAGTTCTACATAAGCAGTTCTATGAAGAGTCTGCAAAGATGTGCCAAAATCCTTATAAACAGTTACACCAGCACTGATCCAGTGAGTGTTGCATTAGAATTCCATACCTCAGCACCAACTCTCCTGTCCAAAAGTGGCCTCTGAGTTATCCCTTTCCACTTTGGCTACAAGAGAATGCTTAGGATGTTACTTATCCCATCACCAAGGGAAATTTCCCTCCTTTTCAGGGAGGCTTACTATCTCCAGCATTCCTGCTGCCAGACAGTTTAACTCTTTCTTTAGTTGGGACTTCTTGTCCTTTGTGCCATATAACTCCCCAGTCACAAGCTGTGCAGTCATGATTTGAATTTCTTTTTAATCCATCTTGTGGAACAACCCAACTGGAGCAAGTAGAAAGGAAAATGGAAACTTAAGAAAGGGAAAAGAAAAAAGTATAATGAGAAAGGACAAAGTAATCATGTAATTGTAGAGTCACAGAACATCCCAGGCTGGAAGGTACCTTAAAAATTGTCTGGGTTCCAACTCTCCTGTCATAGGCAGGGACACATTTCACTAGACAAGGCTACTTAAAGCCCCATGCAACCTGGCCTTTAGGTAAGTATTTCTGTGAAAGGGGCATCTACAATGTCTCTGGGCAACCTGTTCCAGCACGTCACAAGCCTCATAACAAAGAATTTAATCCTAATATCTAAACGAAACCCACCCTTTTTTAGTTTAAAGCCATTATCCCTTGTTTTATCATCTCCCTCCACTTGTTGCTCACATTTCTTTTGATGCAGCCCAGGAGCCTTTTTGCTTTCTGAGCTGCACACTATTGGCTCTTGTCCAGCTTCTATTCCCTTGAACTCCAAGTCCTTCTCTGCAGTGCTCCTCTCAATGAGTTCTTGTCCCTTTCTTTACTCATGCGTGGGATTGCCCTGAGGCAGGTGCAGCACTTTCCACTTGGACTTGTTGAATCTCATAAGATTTCCATTGGCTCACTTCACGACCTTGTCCATCTCTGGATGGGATCCTGTCCTTTAGGTGTGTCAAGTGCACCACTCAGCTTGGTGTCATCTTCAAATTTGATGGGGGTGCACTTGATCTTGCTGTTCGTGTCATTGGTAAAGATACTAGACAGCACTGGTCCCAAGACTGAGACCTTAAGGACACCATTCATCACCAACCTCTGCCTAGACACAGGGAATTGACCACAACTCTCTGGTTGCACCCCTCTATTCAATTCCTTATCCACCAAATAGCCCACCCTTGAAACCCATGCTTCTTCAATTTGAAGATAAGGATATCATGTGGGAATAACAATTTCTTATTAAGTAACAGATAATGTTTATGACCTTGTTGTTGAATGACATTTTCAGCTAAGGAATTAATCTTGTGACCATTCCTCTGGAAGAATCACCCTTTTTTTTTTTTCTGGCTTTTTTTTCAAATTTACTCTTAGGCCAGATTATAAAATATATTGTGATAGTTCAGCTCCCATTCATATGTCTTTAAATGTCTGGTCTTTATTTCTTAATCAAGTTTGGAAACTGAAAAGGCTGAATTAGTTGATGCAAATTAGAGAGATAACAGAAGGGAAAATGATGAATTGGTGTCTGAATTTAAAAGAATCATTTTTTTCTATTTGACGCAAAGAGTCTTAAGACAGATGTATAGTTTCTATAAATCTGGAATAATTCTGTAACCTATATTTTTATCAGTAATGGAAATTTATTTCTGAGGATTTTCCATATTTCTGTCATTATTTTCCATGCACACCTTGCCCTCTCCATTACCTTAATACAGTGTAGTGTTTAAAAGTTGCACAGAAGCTTGAAACAATATTAGCATTCTGTTAATTTGTGCTATCACATGCAGAAATATTTTGCTCTCTGGATCTTGCATCACATTTCTTTCTTACAAACCACCTGTCACAGAGTGAGCTGCCACGAAAAAAAATGAGCCAACATGGTTAATTTCTAGATTAAAATTGGGAGTTGGCAAAGAAAGAAGTGTTATTGGTGGAGCTATATAACCTGAAATTTATTTGACTTGTTGATACAGTCTTCCTATTAACAATTTCGTAAAAGAGACCATGTGCTCAATACCCCTGAGACAGATCAGCACCACTGGGTTGTATGAACATTTTCTTTTCCTCTCCAGAATAGAGTCTGGGCCAAATGACAGAACTGGAATTGCTTCTGGCTCTTGGATCTATGGCTAAAATTAAGAAGTCACTGGCCAATAATGTTAACTATAATGCTCACACAGTGCTTTTGTGATTGCTAACTCTAGCAAAAAAAAAACTTTCTATTTTTCTTTTTAGTCTATAAAATTGGATTAAATCCAACTTCTATTAAAAGCTGTCAGACATACAGCACAAAGATTCAAGTCTTGGTTTGGAGCCAAAATGTATGGCTCATAACTTTCTCACTTGCACTACTCATGTGAGAGGAAAATACCACAGCCAAATGAAAAAGTATGTTTACCACCATCAGAAAACATGAAGAAAATTGTGACCATATACCAATACAGAATTATTTTCAAGTGTAAATGCTTCTTATCATAGATGTTCTGTTTTTATGGGATTTAAGTAGTTTTGCTTACTGGTAGGCTTTTAAAAGTACAATAAATTACCAATTTTCATAGAAAATATACCAAAGCTTCATAGATATCCACCTGCTTAAAAAAGGGGACAAGTAATGTCTAAGGTATCCGACACAGATCTATGCATTTAATAGAAGATACCAACATCTTGTAATGTGGACTACACACTTCTAAAGTACATTTGCCTTTTAATTAAGGTTTATTGGATTGTGAGAACTCTTGACATTGTAAATGTAATTAAAGCTAGAAAGCCTCAAAATGCTTACAACTTTCACAACAGAAGTATGGAGAATCTTTGAACAGATTCCTCTGCTGGTAGGGTAGACCTGTTGACCATTTCCTCTTTGTGACACAGGAAATTTATCTCTTTTCCCCAGTGTGCTCTGAGAACTCACCTCTAGCTCTGTCTCATGACACAGATTTAGAAAACAAGAGAAAAGTTGAAGAACTTTTCAGACAGTGAAAATCTTTTGTCTTTCATTAGTTAGAAACATAAGTAGACCCTGGGCTTTATGTATGATCCAAAGCAAGTATATAATCTTGCAAAGTGACCCAGAATAGAAACCACAGTCCTGTACCACACATCTGGATTTATGTGTTACTGATAACATGCTACCAATCAAANGAGTGAGATAATAGAATTAACATTTGGACAGGCTGGTAACAGTTCCAAGGCAAACCTATGGAAATAATGATGTGTAATTTATTTAGTAAATAGATATAGACTATTAATATAAATAATGACATTTTACAGAAAATGACTTTTTGGGCTGATTGCATTTCATGTTGAGATTACAAGTGTGGTTTTAAAATTTAACCTATCTAAATAAAATAATTTAAATACCATTAGTAAGTTAGAAGGTCTGAGTTTTAAGTGTGCTACACTGTAGTTTGAAATATTAAAATTATTTAATAAAGATGACTGGTAATAGGAAATGATCATAAAATGATAATGAGAATTTGGCTTTGCAGAAATGCGGAAAAAACCAATGGAATTTATCATCTTTACTGATGAAATTTTTAATACTTGAATGAAACCACAGAGCAACAACAGCTGGAATTTAAGCCAAACTTACCACAAGGGGAGGAAGATAACACATGGCGATAGTAGTATCTTAAGCCCCAGGAAAATGGAACTGTCATGATCTAAGATACTTCTGCCACCATCTGCTTCATCTTTCATGTATAGAGAGCAAACTGTACTGTGCAGTTTGAAAAAAATGAAGAAGACCCAAGAAAAAAATCCCATCATTTTCATCTTAGATGATCTATTTCATAGCTTGGAACACTGATGTAAGTAGAAGGGTTTTACAAGGCTTCCACAGGGCTTTGCACCTTGCATTTGAGTTGTAGGCATATTTTTGCAACCCTTTTAACGATTTTCAGGTTAGGCAGTGCTATTTTTCATTAATACTGGCTCTGCCTTACCACGTCAGTGATGAGCTTTGTCACCCTACACCTACAGAAGGTTTTAAAGACTATGCTAGTTGCATAGCAGCTGTCCTCGATTCATAATATATTTGTTTCATAACTTACTGTTTTTCCTTCCTGTGCATGGCAAGAAAGCCACTGAATCTGAACCAGAATTCATGACGCAAGTTTCTGTATTTTTCTGAAAAATATCCTTATTGCTGTGTCTATCTTGTCACTTAATATAAGGAGCAGGTGATGAAGATAGCCAGCAAATTCCAGCTTTTGAACCATGGAGTGAAAATGGAAAAGGTTTTTACTCTATTACCTTTGAGTTCTCAGACACTCAAGCATATCTTAGATTACACAGTAGACTGCTATGAAGAAACAGCCCATCTGTATCCTTACACTCTTTTTACTTAAAAAATACTTTTTTTTATAGTGACCCTATCCATGATAGCCATGGTGCTGGCTATCAATCCCTCCAATGCCTTTTTCTATTGCATAGGGGTTGTGATGGTACATCAGTTAATGTGGGTGTGCTTATTCTAGAAAGATTGATGAGCCCTAACTGTCTGCTATGGGCAGGGATGCCTTTCATGAGACCAGGTAAATCAGGGCCCCAACTAAACTGACCTTAAACACTCCAGGGATGGGACATCCACAACTTCTCTGGGTAATCTATTCCAGTGTCTTACCTCCTTCACAATAAAGATTTTAATCCTTATATCTGATTTCTAATCTAAATCTTTCAGTTTAAAACCATTACCCCTCATCCTGCTACTACACTCCCTGATAAAGAGTTCCTCCCCATCTTTTCTGTTGACTCCATTTAGGTACCTGAAGGTTGCTAGAAGGTCTTCTCAGGCTGAGTAGCTTCAGCTGTCAACCTGTCTTCATAGTAGATGTACTCCATCTTCATGGCCCTCCTCTGGACCTGCTCAAGTTGGTCAATGTGTTTCTTGTGTTGGAGACCTCAGATTTGGACACAGAACTCCAGGTGGAGTCTCACAAGAACAGAGTAAAGGGGGAGAGAATCACTGCCCTCGACCACAGTGCTTTTGATGCAGCCCAGTATGCAGTGGGCTTTCTGGGCTGCATGAGCTGCTTTCAACCCACTCATAACCTGTTTTAGATTGCCTTTACCCAGGAGCAGGACCTGCACTTGGTGGTGTTGAACCTCATGAGGTTCCCACGGGCCCATTTCTCAAGTTTGTCAAGATCTCCATGGATAGCATCCCTTCACTCAAGCTCATTGACTGCAACACTGAGCTCAGTCATCCACAATCTTGCTGAGGGTACACCCAATCTTAATGTTCATATCCCTGACATTAAATAATACTGGTCCCAATGTCAAACGCCGAGGGATGCCACTTGTCACTATTCTTCAGCCAGACATCAAGCTATTTACTACAAATCTTTGCATATCACTGCCCAGAAGAATGACTACACATGAAATGGTTGACCTGTAAAATCCATGTGTTCCAATTTTAGAGCCAACCATGTTGTATGGGACAGTGTATAATGCTTTGCACAAGTCCAAGTATATGATGTCAGTTCGTCTTCCTCTATCCATCAGTGTTGTAATCCTTTTGTAGAAAATCACTAATTTTCTGAGCAAACATAAAGAGCAAAAAGCAATTTATGAACAATAGAACACGTGAGGCTTTTCATGTGGGTAAGTTTCCCTCCTCTGGTATGGTCATTCTGCAGAGGATTCAGAATATTGGCACCAGATCCTACAGGCCTTTTGGATAATCCCAATTTACGGTCACGTCTCACCATCTTTTTCTCTCTCACAAATACACTTAATGCATACATCAATTTTGATTTACTATGACAGCTTAATTTCATTGGTGTTTTGGTCTGAGAGATACATGGGCTTTGCAATGAAATATTACCTTAAATTATTTCAATTATCTCTTTCACTTTCTGTTCCTGTTCTTTTCTCATGTTATTTTCAGGTCCTAACCTCTAGTTATTTGCTTTTTCATCCTGCTTTTTGACATTACATTCACACATTTCCAGGCAAGCATTGGTTACTTGGCAATTGTCTTAGCTCCCTTTTCAGACATTAACTATAATAACTGCTGAATCCAAATTTGCCTCTGGCAAGCTTGTGGTGCCAAGAGACGGTTGTGTAAACTCTTCCATGAGGTTATTATATCTATAGCAAAAGCTGTAGCAGTCTGAGGGGCTTACTTTTGGCCACTACATGTTTTTCAAAATCCTTATTTCAACAGAACTCTTTTGAGCATATTATAGACAAAACAAGTCTCTGTTTCTATTTGAATATATAAATAGCATTTTCATGTCATGCATTCTGACAAGTTGCTTAAAGGCAGGCATCTTGCAGAGGGCAATGACATTTCAACTAAAGCGAGTGTATATCCTTGTGGCAATGATCAATATCTCCATCTTATTACTACAGTGAATCTCAAATTTTGTCCTTGACCACATTAAACCCTGCCAGTGCTAAACTATCTTTATGCAACTGAACAAAACCCTTTTTCAGTTGTGGTTTAATCCCAGTAGGCAGCTAAGATCCTCACAGTCACTCAGTCACTGTCCCAAAGCAGGATGAAAGAGAGAATTGCAGGGGTAAAATTGGAAAAACTTGTGAGCTGAGATAAAGACAATATGAAAAGTAAAGCAAAAGGTTTACATGCTAAAAAAAAAAAAAAAAAGTAAGGAATTAATTCATTACTCCCCATCAGCAGGCAGCTGTTTGTCCATTTTCAGTAAATCAAGACTCCTTTGTAAATAATGGTAGTCCATACTAACAAACATCATAACTCCAAATATCCCCACTTTCCCCAGATTTTATTCCTGAGCAGGATATCATACATATGGTATGAATAGCTAGGATAGACTAGACAGATAAAGAGTACAGAGGAAACTCTATTTTCATTAGTGAAGCTAGACTATCCTCTCTATTCATGAGAGATTTTTAATAGGAGTTTTATACTGAAGATAGGTGATTATTTCATGAATATTTTTTAAAGGAAGAAATAAAATGAATCCATCTATAGCTAGTTCTAAAATATCGTCATTTTTCCAGTATTCTTATGAAAATATCATCAGGTAAATTTAACCATCATAAGGTAAGAAGCTGCTAAAGAACTGACAACCCTAAACTAAAATTTAGTGATCAGTATTTTAGTAAATCTTGACTGAGACAAATTCTTCTTGGATTACATCCAAAATTAGAGCAGAGTAAGAGCGCTGGGGATTTGACCTATGGTACAGCTTTCTGGACTGGCTGTGTGCTCGATGAGAGACACATCATCGCTGTCAAACAAAATTGCAGCAATGATAGTAAACAGTCAGAAAATATCATAAACTGACAAAGGTCATAAACAACACCAACACAATATGTCTGAGGGTGTTTTCAGAAATGAGTGTACATTCTTTGGAAAACAGAGAGATTAGGCAAGTAAGGCATCAGCTGATGACACTCCAGGTTATGTGAGCTTTGCATTTCACAGTTCTAAATTAATTATCATCTAGCTGTTATGCAACGATGCACTGCATTCCTATGATATGCAGTTATACTTTGGATACATTGTGTACAAATTTAAAACCAAATTCTATTTTTTCTAAAGTAAGAAAAAATTCTCTTAGCTCCATTTTGATTAAATTCAAAGTCAAAGAGTGGCAAATACAATTATTTTGTGTCCTGTTATGACAACATCAGGAGCAGGGGCACAATTCTGTTCAGTTGAATAGTGTTTTTCAAACCAACAACAGTAAGCATTTCAAGGATTTCCACCTGCCTTGTGATCACATCCTATCTCAATGAGTGCTTCTCATCAGTACACTACTCACAGGCAGCCTGGGGACAGTCCATCTGGTATGTTCAGTGGTATGCTAAGCTGGGAAGCTGGTCTGCCTAAGAGAACTTTAAAATACTCCGGGTATTGAGCTTGAATTACTAAAGTTAGGCTGTGAGAATGCAAGATTAATCTGTCCAGGGAGATAAACTTGGGGTCTCAAGATGGTTTTCATGTAAAATATAGGCATAATCGGTCATTCTGTATAAACTAATATAAAATTCTTTCTGTTTCTCCTTGCCTTTTTATTTTTTTTACTAGTTCACTTCAGTTTTATCACAATTAAATTATCTTAGTTCCAGATATGTCCTTATTTTCATGTGCAAATTATGTTCCCACCTTGAAGGGTGACATAATAAGGTCTTTAAACTTTTGTATTTCAAACGGATTGTTTTCCTCTTTCAGTCTTGCTACTTATAACTCACTGCAGTCCTCAGGGAGCTGTGCCTTTTTCCTTGCATTTGAAGGTTTATCTTGGAGACAGGTAAAAGGAAGCAGCACACATTTCTACTCTGGCAGATTATATTTTATCATTCTACTGCTTGCACAATTTAAAACCACTGGCAGCAAATTGTAATCATCCTAGTCCTGAATGACTTGCTCAAGCTTCATTTTGATTACCTCTACTAGAAGTTTAGTTTCAAAGGGAATTTTAAATCAGGCTAAATAAATGTGGTATATAATGATGAGGATTACCTGAAATCCTGATCCAACAACCCAAAAGTATTGCATATACAAAATACTTTCCTTTTAGGTTTGGAATATTAAAAAAGTTTATTTTTACAGTTACAAAAGGATTCTATTTTTTTATCACTAATTTTCACAATGTATCAAAATTTAGTTATAATCTGAAAACCTATATCCCGTCAGTTTAACAGTTAAATCAAATTTTTTCATGACTGAATAGCATATTTTAACTGCATATTTTAATAAATGCTGTCTATATATCTACTATGTAACCTCTTTGTAATTTCCTTGTAAGTTTACTTATATTTCCTCACATATTTCATTTGGTTGCAGCATTATTCTAATAAAGCAGTAACCATGTCAATAACTATGCATTCTTATGCTGTTGTGTAATTTTATGCAGGGAAAAACCCTTTTTCCCCATAAAAAATTCTTTCAAATGCATTAGAATTGTGCATTGCAACATTATAAAGCTTACATATCAAACAGTGATAAAAGAAAAACACTATCAAAAAAATCATCAGATGCTAATATGTTATAAATGAGATTAGAATCAGGCATATTAAACCCTTCATGAAAAAGACATCACATCAAGAACTCATTACTAAAATACCTTTCAGATCTAAACACAATCTACTTCCTGAAGTAACACAGACTTGGAATTGAAGTTACATGATTTCAAATGTCATTACTGAGAACTTTGAAGACTATATCAAGTTACTGTGTTTACATGATTTTCCAGCCTTTTAGCCAATACCTATAACATCATCCTTTTGCAATTTGAGGCATTACACACTGACATCAGTCTACACAGGAACAGGACAAATTTCAAAGCTTATGAGCCAGAAATGTAGGAAAATATTCTCATTGAACACTGCATTAAGAACAATAATAAATGCTATATAAATTGCTGGTTTTAAATGAGGGTTTTTTCAGCGTGTATTTTAGTCACCCATGAAGATCCATCAGGTTTTGCAACTCCACTCTTCAGGATCTGGGAATTCACAATTAAATAACTAAAATCACTGAGAAATTTCTGGAAATAAATCATGAGGAAAATATATGTACTGGAAGTTTTACATTGAAAAATATTATAGGTAATAACTGTAGATGAAATTTGTCAAATTTCCAAAATTAAAACAGTATTGACTGTTATTGTATTTCTGTTTCTCTAAACCCATGCTGGGAAATGAAGTATGACATTTGAATAGCAGGCCTGACTTTTTGGCTAAAAAAGTAGCCTCAACATGCCTTTGAAACACACAGTAAAATTTTAAGCTTCAGAAATAAAAGCTATATTACTAGATCAGTCTAAACTTTAGAATTCAAACTTCGGCCCTTTATTTCAAGTTCACTTTACTGCATCAGAATCATGGGAATAATAAAAGCTTTTGATGATAAATAACATCAGAGCAATAAATAAATAAAAGGCATGAGGTTAATAGAAAGTAGTCAGACACTCACAAAAACTAAGGCAAGCAAAGTAAGAAAATAAGAGAATGGTTTCAGTCTGATGCTGCTTTCCATGCATGCAGTATAAAAATATTTAAATATTTTCTCACTTCTTTGGGGAATAATATTCAGAATACTGTTCTTCATTAGTGAACTTGTCATACACCACTCATGCTTGAATACAGGAATATCTCTATTACTTTTTTATTCCTTCTTAGGAAGGCATATCTTTCCTTGTAGGCACTCAAGGATTTCCTAAAGCTGCACTTGCACATCAGAGACAGTATTAGGAGCTAGTATTAATCTTCATAAAATTCACAGTGCTGAACCAAAACTGTAAAATTGGAGAAGTGATTTTCTACTGCTCTTATTTTCAGATTTTATTTACGTTTCTATATTTTTTACATGTTAAAATAGAAGCATCCACTCCTATTTGCCAGAAGACCTTCTTCTACATGCTTTTAGGCTGAGAAGAATAAAATTAAGGAAACAAAACAGGGAGTGAAAAACCAATATATTGAGTGTAGATGTCAAGATGTTTTCAGCAGGGGACTGTATAGTAGCCTCTGTTGGAGAAAGTGTTGGAAGAGAAATCAAGCATGGGAAGGGAAAAGGGGAAAGATGTTAGTGATATATTTCCATTTGTTTCTCCCTACCTAAAGATATTATAATAGACAATAAACTAAATTTATTTTATTTTCCTCATTTCTATTCTGTTTTACATGTGAGGGCAATTGTAAAAGTTATCTCCCTGTCCTTATGTCAACATATGACCTTTCCTATCTTATTTTCTCCCCCTGCCATGTTAAGAGGAAAGGAAGGAACAACTGGGTGGAAATGTGTCTGTTGGCCAAAGCTAACCCACCACAAACAGTTTAAAAGTTAGTCTCTTTGTGTTTTTTTGTATAAAAAAATGATAGGTCATCTGTGAGATTCCTGTACACTAACCAATAAATAAAAATACACAATTAATAATTAATTTTCTTCTTTGCATCAAATTTACCCATCATTCAACACGTTATTTAAATATATATTTTCTGCGCTACTGAAACTTGTCCAAATGTATATTTTATAATAATAACAATAAATATAAATATGAAATATTATTTTAATTCAGCAGTTGTATTAAAGAAATGTTTGACACTTACTAAACATAAGCAAGAACAATTATTGCCCATTTAAGAGCAGTTCTTTAGCGAAAATCATTTTAAGCAAATTTTAATGACCTAAAAGGTAGGAGTCTGTATTATGCAAGTCACTTTAGATGTCTATATAGCTGGTAGAGAAAGATAAGCACTTTTGGAAAATAATTCAACCCACTCTAAATGACTTGTATAAAAGTCATCCACGTTCAGCAGCAAAAGTCAGCTAAACTAATCCTCCCACCTCTCAAATGAGACTTTTTCCAAAGATAAGTGTTACATGAACACCTATAGTAATATTCCATCATCAATATTTTGCCAAATTTATGTTCTCTTGGGTAGGAACTTTACATAAATGCTAGAAAATACATCTACAGTTAACAAAAGGAGATAAGACAGACAAAAGTGATGATACGTATTTATTATTCAACTAATCCATCACTATAGATAGATCCCTTACAAAAAAAATATATAATAGGCATATACATTCATCTATTGTGTTAGGTGTCAGACATGTGCCACTGAGGGCTGACTACTGAGGATTATCTTCAAGCACAATGAAGATGACATTAAATGTTTTTTGCTTTTTGTAGCGAATCAAAGACAGACTAAAAGATTGGAGCAAGAAGCAGGGTTGAGTGCACATAAGGAAAGTAGAGACATTTAACATCTTCCTAATATGAAAAATTTAGAACAAAAAAGCTCCTTGAAGAGTCTTATCTGGGATACCATAACAACTCCTGTATTCCCCAGCTAGCCTGGACAACATTGATTGTAACTTGTTTCCAGTATGTGTACTTAAAAAGAAAAAATCTAAAAAACAAACCTGTGCAAAATATAGACTGGAAACTCAGCTGTCTTAACCAAAGTTAAAGAGCCTGCATAAGAAGGTATTACAATGCAAATTTAAGGGGACAGAGAGGGGCGTATTAAATTTATTTTTTTAATGTCAAACTAAGTGATATATTTCCTAAGGCATCCTGTGTGGCAAACATTCTAGCTCTGTGAAGGTAATGCATGCACTTGCTCTTAATTTTACCTAATTTTTGTTTTTTTTGCCCCAACTGAAAGTCTGCTCTCCTGTGTACCTCTAATATGTTCTTCAAGGTAACTGGCTTAGTTCATATTGTCTTAAAATAGATAACTAAAATAGGCCAAATTAAATGGAAGGCTAAACTGCCAACTCAGATGGGGATTCTATACTGTAGGATAGTAGAGTTCGCTGAGGTGAATCCCACCTCTGGTGTACTATTTTTGGGGTGTTCTAGAGCTTATAAAAGTACATAATTAACAGAGTGCATGTGTGTCTTTGTGTGCAGTGCAGAGGAATCAATTTCATTGATGTTCCTCTCTTTAAGTACAAAAAAAATTTAGGTTATAAAATATGAGAAAAAATGGGCACGTATATAATCAAAGTAAATAAATTTTAGAAAAAAGTAAAATTCTGTAAAAAAAAGTTACCTCAAAACTAAATTTTAGAATGGTAAGTTATTTTAAAAACTTTTTAGACATATTCTCTAGAAATTTCAAACTACTTCCATAGTTTACACTAATTTTGAAGGGTTCTTTAATGACTACATTAGAAGACTTGAGGTTTTGTTTTTTATATGTATAAACCATAACTTCCTATATGCCCATAACTATATTTAATGCCAACTTTCAAATAAATTAAGATATTAAAAATATTATCTAGGAGTCAAAGTTTAAATTTTTGCAGTTCAGTTTCTAAGCACAACAAAAGATACCACAGGAAAAAAAGGACTATTTATATTTCTCTTGTACTAACTTATATAACATAAGCCTAGTGAGAAAATATTTTTAGTGTTCATTTTTAGAAAGTAATTGGCTAGATCAGTGTAAAATCTAATCTGTAATAGATATAAAGAAATGTAGGACTTTAATGGGAAGGAGAACACAGCAGTCTCCCTCTGCTATTCAAAATGCTGTGAAGAAAGCAGGACTAATCAGCAAGATGCCAGCTTTTTTAAACTAGGTTGCTATGTGAATAAGCTCAATAATATTTGACTTCTTTTCTGGAAGTCAAAGAAGGTGAATATCTAGCTACAAATATTTTTCAAATACATAGATACTGTGTCTATCAGAAAGATGGTTTCCACTATTCTTGAGCAGTCTATGTGTAGAGATATTGCTTCTACCTATTTCAGTTTTTTAAATCACTAGAAATAATTTCCTATTTTATAAAGAATAGAATAATAGCTAGTCTTTTCATCATATGCATTAAATGCTCGTGAAGAGGCATGTATCAGTACAAAAATGTATTGACTCCATCAATGTCAATATCTTTAGAACAGTAAATGTAGTATGAAGAAAATGATTTAATATTAATTGTCCAATGGAATAGAAGATAAATAATTGTGTACAATTACCAGTAACAGTATCAGAACAACAGATATAGATTGGACAGGAAAGCTAAAAATCATAACTTCATCACTTGTTTTGTTACTGTGTAATTTTGGGTCTACTCATCTCTAGAAGGAAATATCCCTTCACTGCAATTCCTTCCTAACTTCCCTGCTCTTATCCTGGTTTGAAAAGGTATAATTCATTTTACATTATCAAAGAGCAGCTAGTTTAGGTTCTCACAGATGAGCAGCGAAACTAAGTGGGGGGAATGGGGGGGAAGGGAAGAGGGAATGGGTGTGAGGGGAGGCGAGAGGGAGGAAAGAAAAAAAACAAACAAAAGAGAGATAAAGGCAGTATCTACCATAAAGAATTTTTTTATCTTCATCTACCATAAAGGTTCTTTTTACTGAAAAATTTTCAGACTTTTCCCAGAAACAGTAATGATGTACTTTGTGTGGTCTCCTGAGAGCTGAAGTAAATATTTTGCTAAAGATTTGTCTGAACACTTAGTTCTACTGCATGTTCCTTCTGTAGACCATCTGCATTAGTAATAACATAGATCAAATGAGACAATACATTTCTGCAGAGAAGGCTGCAACAAAACATCTTAAAAATATTGTTATTTAAGACAGTGAAAGTTGTCTATCTGTATAACTATTGTTAATGTTGAAGAAAAGTATCATGCTAATATTTTGCCTCTTTCTAAATAAAGAAAATAAAAATATCTAATCTGGTATTCCTTGACTTTAACTTATTAAAAAAGAAAAAAAAAGTATTATACATAATCTGACAAGTATATAGTCATTTCTGAAGAATGACTTTTGGCTGAGAAACTTTGGTTTATTGACAGAATGTCTGATTTTCTTGGAGACCTGTTAGTTGTCTTAGGATCATATCTGAATAATAATTTAGAAGAAAATAAAAATTGCTAGAATGGATGTGAAAAAGTGCAAAAGAGGCATGGATACAGTGAAAGAACACATTTTACAGGCAGGAAATCCTCTATATAATACTAGAAAAGCAATTCAAATTTGCAATATATAAAGTATCATTAGAATCTCTAACCAAATTGACTACATAAACATGTTCACACATTACTTAGGTCAGAAATGTTTCACAACACAACATCTCTTAACAAAACTGTGCCTATATTTTTTTGTTCTTCTATCAGCTAGATAAATGAAATATCATATTACCTCTTAGAAATATATTAAGATTTCTACAACATTTATTCTTCTTTTTAAATAGTATTCTATATTTTAAGCTTCCCAAAGCAAAGAAAGAAAATGAGTCACCAGGTTTCTTTGTTTTTATCATACTAAAAATTTCCACCTAGCAATACAGCATCCTAATTTCTACATCATAGAATGAGGAACACCTAATTTCCTGTGTTGAATGTGACAGATGATGAAAAAGGTATTAAGGGTTTCTCTCGTTTAAGACTTGGATGTAAGTTTACATTCAGGTGGTTCTCTGCTGCAGCCAATATTTATTTCATTTAACTGGTTTATGGTTGAAGTTTTTCATGTTAATGGTTTGTTCTAAAGTTCCCCAGTGTTCTCCCTGAGTTGGTTTACTCCTGAGGTTGCATCCTCCCCTAAGTTACCTTGTATGGTATTTCCCTACCCCTTGCTCCAGCTCCTTCTGTGTCAATCACTGTTACCCTGCCCCTTGTTCTGGCACCTTCCATGTCACTCCAATCCTGAACCAATCCTTTGAGCATACCTCCCCCTGGGCGTTCCTGGGAGTTTCCTAAACCTCGATGCCCCATTGGACTGTGTTACCTGCCCTCTTCTCCCACTTGCCCTGACTGTCCCCAAAGAAATGTTGTAACTTCTTCACTCCACCCCTACTGATCCTTCATTGGCCCATTGAACTCATTGGCTTGTGTTTGGTATCCACCCCTTGCTCTCTCACTCTATAAAACACCATGCACCGCAGTGCTCTCAGGTGTTTTGTTCTTGATCCCTTGAAGGGTGGTAGGTGTCCTGTTGGAACCTCAGCACCAGCAAGCCTCTTCCTTCTCTTCTACCCAACCCCTGACTGTGGTGAGAAACCTTCCTCTGTAGAGCAAGCAGCTCTAAAGGTTCAGCTGCCAGCAGAAACCCCACGCTGCTGTTCCCCACGCCTGCTGCAGCGCTGGTGTTCCGTGAGCTAGCCAGGCAGGCCGCATCAGTTCTCCACTTGGTACTGTATGACATGGATTCTGTTTCATGCAAAACAGACATTGAGCAAAATTCAAACCAAATCTTACCTGTAGAATGTAGAATATAGAATGTTTGAAGACGGGCATCTCCTTTCCCCAGGAAATAAGTTCTTCTAATACATTATTCTAACACATTTTTTCTCTTGATGTTGAATCCTAGCTACTGTGTGTATGCACTGTATTTAGCAACAGGGTACGTACCTGTCAAAGGACATGTGGGCACACGGATCCTGCTGGTTTGACTTTATATATTCACACAATTAAATTAGTCATTTAGATAGCAGCCACCTGGTTATTATTTAATGAGTGATTTTGTAGCATAGATAACTTTTTTTAGATATTAAGCAAACTAGAAATCTTGCCCTTGTCTTTCCACAAATAAGTAAGTGTCCTCTGATTCAACACTGTTTAAGAAGAAAAAATTAAACTTGTGCTTTTTCTTTGCAAGGTTCATGATGAGTAACTTGAGTTTTAGACTGAAGGATACAAGATTTAAAGACCTATAATATATATCACCTAAAGATTCGTATGAATGATTGTATAATATTTCACTTGTTCTCAAAATGACTCTTCAGTCCATGTTATTAGGACACTTTGATATAAAAAAATATTCTATGGAATTAATCTTTGAATTCATACTATGGGATTAAAATGACAGAACAGTTGCTCTTTAATCTTAAAAGGCTTGTTATAGTGAAAAGTCCTATGCAATCATTGAAATACCGAGAGGTCAGTGAAACCAAAGGCATAGGACTAGCCTAAGTAATTTATGCTTTAAATGATTTAGGAAATATATCTATTCAGATGTCTGCTGTCATGTCAGCCACATATTATGATCTGAAAGAGTTCTGGTTAAGTACCAACCATAAGGAGGATGCTTCAGTCTGTGGAAGAGTATGCAACAGAAAATTAAATAAAATAAAATAAAATTACAACACCCCCTGTCTCCAAACAGTTACTTTCGTTCTGTCTGAAAAAGTAAAATGCAGCTGACGATTTCTTTATTCTCAGGGATTATGTAAGTGGATCTTCGGTGAAATTTAATTTATCTTTGAGCTTGTATATATGAATTAAAAGTTAATATTCTTTTAATCTCTCTACTTCTTTAGAAAATCCGGTGAATAAGATTCTGTTTACATTAATATTTACGAATGTATCTTGAATAAGCTGGCTTTGGCTGAATGATGGAAAACTATATTGAGGAAAAATGTGGTGTTGAATCTCTCCTTTGAAGACAGAATATGAAGTCAAGGTCTTGCCTTGTGTCACAAGGTATGAACCTTATTGTCAGAGAGAGATCTGTCCTCAATTAAAAACCAGTCAAAGGAAACAAATTTTCAATACCAAACAAATGGGTAGATAATCAGCTATAAATATCTGCACTTTGCCATGTCTCCTGTAACTTATTTCATTTAAAATTACCTCTATTTGGCAAATTCTGCTTCACTGTAGAAGATACTTAGATGATAGAGGCTTGAGAGATGCTTGAATGTGATCTACCAGTGATAAAGAGATGGGAATAATTTTGTGTATTGTTGAATTTGTTATTTTTTCATTATTTCTCAGGGTTTAATTATTATTAATGAACATTTCTGTTGCAAATAGATATGTGTTAAAATAAGCTTAATATTATGAAATGGTTTCTTGTAGGAGACTGTAAGAATGGCTGGCCGGTCCAGAGCAACCACGTGGAAAATCTGGGGAGAAGAGTATTGCAGGGCAATTTCTGTGTAGATGGGACAGTGTGCTGCTCCACATCCTGCCTCGTGGAGCCTCTGGTCTGGTCCCAAAACAGCTGCCAAGAATGTGGCACACTGAAAACCACATCCAGTGCTAGCTGACTGCATGGGTCCTGAGGGAATATAAAAGTGCAGGCACACGCCTGAGGGAGGGCCCCAAAACACCAGAGCAGGTAAAAAAGCTGCGATACAGGTGTTGGACAGTGCACTCCATTGCCTTGGATTTAAAAGCAGCTGAGACCATGCTGGATGTGAGGCAGTGACTATACATGTATATCTTTCTCTCCCCCTTTCTTGTCCTAACTTTCTCTTCTTGAAATATCTTGTAAACCAGACTGAAATATTTCAGTCAATGCCTTCATATGTGCCTTGTTGTCTCTGGACAATGTGAAGTCAGATAAGCTTAAGTTTGTTAAGATAGAGTTTGTTAAGTGCCTTACTGTGTCTGGTTATTGGTTTAAGATTTGCCAAGTACCTAATTCTATATTAATATTCTAAAGTTTACAAGTAAAACACCCTGAGAATTCTACTGTTTCTCTCATGCACTGCCAGAGTCAATCTAATTATCTTCCCCTTAAAGTCACCAAGTGACCTGGAGCTTAACTTTTCTGGTTTGTTTTATTTTTTCTAAAATATAAGAAAATTTTTGTTTTGGGTAAAAAAGATTGGGTATTTTAAATTTTCATTGGTACCACACCTTATTTTAAGTTAAATCTCTAGTAGAAATTAAACATTACTTTTTTTGTTCTATTCTTTTCAAGATGGAATATTTTGGAAAATAAAACATGGGAGATGATAGTCTTCAAGTAATCAAGTTTTCAAGATACTGATTCTTCAAGGAATAATTATTTATATCACAATACCAATACAATCACGATACTAAAGTTGTTTGAAATATAAACAATTTCAAATGCCATAGCTAATATTTTATATTTCATGGTCAAATTCCTGTGCAACAATGATGCAGTAGACATGGAAACGTATGTTTATAAATATGATCATTCCACTTTTAAGATGACATTTATCATTCCAGTCAGCTATTATTCTGGGGGAAGCTGGGGTGGGCAGAAAACTCTGGTCCAAAAGCAGAAGGGCCTCGGGTTCTGTACCCTTCCAGTTCATGCGTGTCTGCTGTGTGATGTAGCTGAACATTAAACTATCCTCAGGGATCTCTTCATGCATTACAGGACAGGAATGATTTTGCTTGCTGTTACTAAACTAAAACCTTTTCTGAGAATTATCATTACTGCACTTTACCAGTGTGGTATTTTTGCTATCTGTTCAACACTCACCTCCTTTTCCTTCAGGATAACAGGATAAGGAACATGTCAATGCCCCTTTTTTTTTTTTTTTTTTCTCTTTTAATGTGGAGAAGGATGCATATGTTATTTCTGTGTAACCATCAGCTCTTCCTGAAAGACCATTTCTCAATTATTAATTCATCACTAAGTGGGGGAAGAATATACATAGTTTCTCACTGGTATGCAATATAATAATTATATTTTAATTGTCTATTATTATATCCATCATAATATTCTTGATCAGAAGTTTTCATATGAATAACTTTTTTATCAATGTATGTTATCTTTCTTATCAAATACTTTGTACACAATACATACTACATGTATACTGCACTATTTTAAGAAAATCATTTGGGAATTAATTTTTTCATCCTTTTTATTAATGTAATGCATATCATGTTCTCTTTCTTAGGCATGATAATAAAAGAATTTCTGCTTTTTGATTATAGGTGTTCCACTGCAGAATCAGTTACAGTTCATAATGTTGCATAATTGTATTTACCCACCAGCAGGAAAATCACTAAAGTCATCTTTGCTTAGTATTTATACTTGGAGTTTTCTCCTGTTTTGTATATATGAAAAATGTCTGTCTCTTAAAGATTTCTCTACAGGGAGAGATTTTTGAAAGCACCCTACAAAATGAGAATACCTGCTTGATAACACACAAGAATTCCACTATTTTAGACAGAAGGCTGGAGGTCAGATATGCAATTTCATTTTGCATATCTGATTTCTTCGCTTTCTCTGAGCCAAGACTTTGGTTGCTCAGTGGTGGGTCATAAGAAGCCAAATATTGTCTCTGTTGCAAACATTGATATAACTGAATTGACCTTTTCAGAAGAATTAGCCTTTCCAATGATCAGATCTGAAAAAAAAAAACCCAACGCATATATATGTATATTCTTAATTATATATATACACAAGCAGATTTACATTTATGAGGAGATGCTAACCAGCATCTGTTCTTGCTCAACTCCAGAAGGGTTGGGAGAGTTGACTCCTATGCAAAGTATGTTAATCCTTGTCTCAGATTTACATATTCATTAATTAGACACATTTTACAGGCATGTTCTCAGATATTTTAAAATAGATATTTTAACCCTTTCTCTAGGTTTTTCACTAGACACTCTCACTTTCAAAATTGTTCTATCATTCTAAATAACCTTTCACTATTCAATTATTCTGAATAACTATTCTAATCATTTTAGGATACTTGTTTAAAAGGAAAAGAAAAATACTGTTTTGCACTAATTCTTCACAACAGACAAGCTGCTGTATTGGTTGTAAAGAAAATACAATTTCTTTCTTCCTCATTCTTTCTTTTGAGTATCTTTATGCCAAGACTTTGCAGTGGTTTCTGGTGCCTGTTTAAATTTTCCTATGGATATTTGACCATTCATTTTCTAAAGCTCTTAAAGTTTTTTTTTTATTTCTATTTTCTTCCTTACTAACATGATATTCCCTTAATGATGTTCAAGGTAAACTAGAAATCTCTGTGCTTCCCTGGATTTTAATTTCACCAGTGTTGGAACTGTTCTGCCATTACCATTTTACTACCTATATCCCTTTTCCTTTTCTATACAAACAGCGTTGCTGCTGAATTCCCTCACACACTCCCAGCCTCCAATTTTTACTTCTTTTTCCTCGTTATTGAGCTCCTTTAAAATCCTCCAGTACCTTAGGGCAGTATCAAAGAAGGCTGTGTGTGTGCTCAGAAGCTTCCTTCTCATAAGAGAATCAAAACATAAAGTTACTGACAACATATCAAAGCAATTCGCAGCATGGCCTACTGGGAAAATCTATTCTCTGGAAGAATGTTAAGGTTGTTTATGAAAACAAGGAGTGAGGTAACCAGATTCCTTTTTTTTTCTTGTAAATAAATCCTATTTCTAACATGTCTCATGAGTAGAAGAAGCATAAAAGTAAAACATTAACAGGAACAATGTCAAGTTCATTCTAACCTGAGGCAAGCACAACTGGAATCAACTCTTCAAAGAGCAAGGGAAAAAAGACTAGCCTAGTATAAGCTTTGTCTGTAAATCAGTTTCTCTCTTCATTAAAAAGTATGCAAAAAGTGTGTAAATAAACCAAAATCCAAAAATGCCTTTTATTTTTTTCCTGCTGGTTCCCATTATACAAAAGGATGTCAGAGATTCTGAAAATTTGTGTATGTATTCTTAGTATGAAAATTATACTCATTAATCTTCCTGAGATACTAGTAGTAATTGGTGTGCATTTTTATTTTTCTTATGATAGCAAAGCAGTATCTTTATTACTTCATTGCTTATGTATTAGATAATTTTAGAAACTTTCTTGCTGCTGCAGTTAAAATGACTGTCATCAAAAATGGAGGTGTCTTTTATACATTTTTTATTGCATATTCTATTTTCTTAATACAAATGTTGTGAAAAACTAATTAAGGAAGGAAAAAAAAAAAAGAAGAAGGAAACGAATTGTTAGAGCAAACAACCCTGAAATAAGATGTTATTTATTCTGTTTTAATTCAGCTGGTGAAGTATGAGAAATAAACCTGATAAAAAATCCAGGAATACTGATTTAATTTTTTTTTCCTCAAGTATCTGGGAAAATTTGAGGAGGAGAGCATTAAGTGGCAATTCTTGATTAAACTCCCACACAAATTTCAAGAGGAAAACAGAAAAGTCTTAACATATATTTAACAGTTACGATCTCTTTGACCACCTAACAAGTCACATTTTCCCTGGTTCTGCAGCATTTAACTGGTGATCTGAGGTAAATTTATTTCTGCATATATGTCATACTTACCATTGCTTCTACTGAGTTCAGGAAGGCAAGCATATGAATAAGAGCAAAAACGTAAAGTAAATAATTATTTTAAAAATTCCCAAACAACAATAGTAATATAAAGAAAAATATTGAAGAAAATTAAAAAATACCAAGTGTCACAGAAGAAAATTATCTGATTGAGATCAGATGGGTAATAAAATGTAGAATGATACCCTGCTATAGCAATGCTTATTAAAAATACAGCACTGTCTAACTTGAGAGATTTCAAAGTTAAGAGAAAGCAAACATGAGATGTCATGATGTATTATAAACTTTCCCTAACTATTCCAGATACTTTTTATTAAAAGTTGAAAAGGGCTCTTTATTTCGCAGTATTGCTCGAATTAGCATCTAGACAGGGCTGAGACAAAATTTACTGAGTTTTATATTTTAGAATGGGTAAGAAAATAAGATTTGCTCTACTTTTTCCTTATCTTTCCAGCAGTACTCAAGGATCTGTGATTAAGTAGCAGGCAAAGATTCATTTTCAAAGGCAGGAGGATAAATAAATAAACGGTGAACTTCTTGGTTACGCAGTCTTCTAAACAATACTGTTTTGTAATTTTTTTTTCAAAAATTTTTTTTAAGTCAGCTAACTTTAAGCTCAGATTTATAAAACAGAATTGAGCTAATCCAACAAGGTTGTTATATTAAGATAGGATTTTCATAAACAAAAGCTGTTTTAATTTCATAAAGTTATATTTTCAAACAAAAATGTATCCAGGTCTCATACTGTACGTGCCTACTGCAGGGTTGTTTTTTTCCCCACTGCTTATATAGATAGCACCTGTTATGAATTGTCTCTGAAAAGATAATACATTACCTTAAATGGACAAATCCCTGATCCAGTAAAATTATTTAAATACCTAACACTATTTCAACATTTCTGGTTTTGTTCCTTACTTGGTGACATTGGTAGCTATGAAAATATGGTTATTAGGCCTAATTATTCTCCTAAATAAATATTATCTTATTCTTGAAGTAAACTTTGAAAGATTCTGCCACATCAAATTCAAGTGCAGCCTTGACTGTCTTATTTGTCATGGCAAAATAGAAAAGGCTCTGAGATCTTAGCATTCACAGCAGAACGGAATTTGCAGTCACCTGATCTGATGAATGTTCTTCACAGCTGAGTCTATTCTACAGCAGTATTAGTGATACTTGATAGATTACTTATCTGCAGAACAGCTCACTATTAATATGACTATATTTATCCACTCTTCTATGAGTTCTGATTTTAACAGAACCATATTGTCTTCTTGATTAGTTTGCCAGTATTTAGTTGTGGGGCCTTTTTTTGGTTTTGGTGTTGTTTTTTATGGGGTTTTTTGTTTGTTTGTTTTTTCCCTTTTGAAACTAAATAGCTGAACTTCAAGTTCTGAAACAACTCACAGTGTCCTGTGGTTGCTTAAAAACTGTTTATTTGTTGTGCTCTATTAAGACTTGGTAAAAATAGATCATTGTAAAGAATACAGACTTCTGTTGTGCTCATTGCATGTTTGTAACCTCTTTCTGTAGATAAAACACGTTGAAAGTTGCTTATGACACAGTTTCTTTGTGTGTGTGTTATAAGGACTGAAAAAAATACATTTCATTCCAGAAATATCAGCAAATACTTTGTAATCATGACAAACAAATGCAAAACATATTCATTTAATTCTTGCTACCCTGTCCTTAAAGTGCAGAGCAGCAGGAAAAGTGCCATAGCCATCTGTATTCCAGTGGATTGGAATTCTGAGAGCAACTAGCCTGGATACTTCACTGAGGCCAGGCAGACCCTATGAGTTCTAAAAGATGACTTGTTTAGTTAATTTGAAATTCCTGGTCTGATGACTTGGTAGCCTGGTACTAGGAGCAGAAAACGTTCTCCATCTTTAGCTCTTTTCCAGATTAATAAACATGCAATATAGCTATATCTTTGCAACATTCTCTTTTGTAAACTTGTGAGATCCCAGTTGTTCTCCCTAATTTACGTGCAAATATAATTGAAACATTTTAATATTAATAGATAACATTTTCAAAATAGCTTAAATCCATTGGATTTCCATTAACTTCATGAAGCAGATTTTAAAAATCCTGCCAGGGCTACCTACCAGGATGTTCAGAACAACTGCTAGCTTTTTAAGAAAAGATTGCTTGTTTGTTGCTTTGTTTTTTTTTTTCTTCTTCCTTCTACATCTGTATTGAGGCAGCCTTATTATTGTAATCCCTAACACATACAGAACTTCTAGTTCAGATCTTCATCACAAAAAGTATTTCTATTGTAATCCTTTGTCAGTGAGACATTTTTATCAATCCTTGTAAGACTTCAGGCTGTATAAGAATGCTGCTATTTGAAATTAGACTAGGACAAGATTAAATCAGAGAAAGATTAAATCTCAGTAGCATGGGTTTGTCTCTTATCCTTGAATACATATCAAATTTTGTAATAATATAAAGTCTTTTCAGTGAAAATGTAAAACACTGCATTGACCCAATCCCTAAAAAATATAAATGAAAGTAAAATTAAGAAAAATATATAAATTCAGTTATTTGTTTCAATATAGAAATACATTTCAATATGTCAAATCATCATAGCAAAAAAGCTCCAAATATTATCTCACAGTAAATAGCATTGAAATTGAGTATTTGAGGGATTTTTTTTTCCCTTTTTTGTTTGGTTTGGTTTTGATTGGTCTGGCTTTGCTTTTGGTGTTTTGTTCTTGCAGTTTTTTCTCTAGTGCAATTTTTAATCTTTTCTTTAATTGTATGTCCTAATTTTTCTTTTACTTTTCTAATTGGTAGAAACAGTTTAATTCATGTTCACACAAAAACAATATGCAAATGGTCAAATATATATTGTAGAATTTAATTTAAAGCAGATTTTAAAGCATTAATGAATTTGGTTTACCTTGGACATTCATGGGATAAAAACCCAAATAGATAAGATGTTAAAAGTTTATAACTTTATTAATTTAAAATATTTGGGAAAAAGCAGCCAAGAAAAATTAACAGCCTTCACAGATAAGTTCCTTCATTTTGTAAAACAAGGTCAATTTTAAGTTCCATGTTCCTGACCGTGCTTTTTCCCTATATTGTTCATCAGTAGTGCCGAGTTCATTATAATTACTTTTGATGTGATAGGAAAGGAAATAAGAAATTGTTTTATCAGGTTGGTTTTCACTTAAAAGAAATACAACAAAGTTATTCCCTTAATTTTTATATGTACTATTTATCTCTAATAGGCAGACTTCAGTGCTACTAAAGTAGTACTACAATGTCTTACATGAATTGTCATTTACCACCTGACAGAACTGCTTTCACAGTACAGGCAGGCATGGCTGAATTATAATTTATTTCACAAAGGAAAAAAAGAAAAGGTGGGAAATTGCTAAAAAAAAAAAAAAAGTTTACTCTCTTCATGAAAAAAACATCTTAGACTCAGCAGGCTACTTAGAACAGCTGTATTGTATGTCATGTATCCTCCTCTCTCCAAGGCAATATTTCTCAAATTCTTGAAAAAATTTCACCTTTTTTTATGAAAGGCTCTGAAAACACTTGAAGAGGAAAGCCTTTCTTCTTTCAGAAGCCTTTCTAATGATGGAGAAGATTTGTCAAGTGAACATGAACAAACAAGGAGGCACAGAGGACAAAAGGAAGTCAGGGAAGGGGTAGGGAGTGACTGAATATTGCAAAGGAAAATTGAATTCATCCTGCACAAAAGAAGCCTTTATTTCAGATAACCTGCTGTATCAGAAGTGTGGATTTTTTGGTTGTTTAAATGGCCTTCCCTGAGATAGCCAAAAATGTTTGATTGTCTTCCTGAGCTGTTATACCAGCATGGCAAAAATGCATATACATGTTAGCCCAACACAGATTATCAAACAGCAAAATTAAAATCATCTCTGAAGAAAAGCAAAGGACTTGACCTGGCTTCAATCCAGAGATTCCTTCCTTGAAATTGGGGATGCTCAGCATGGCAACAGTGAGCATATAAAAACTAGGAAAAAAGGGAATATGAAAAGGGTAGAAGGAGGGCCAAGTGACCTAGGAGAGTTTGCATGCACAGGAGGGAGCTAGAAAAGCCAAAACCCATGTGAAGTTGAATTTGTCAAGGAGCATGAAAGGCAAGAAGAGCTTTTGCAAATAAATCAGTAGAAAAAGGAAGACTAGGGAAAATATGGGGATACTGCTGAATGGGAGGAGGGATCAGGTGACAAAGACAATAGGAAGTGACAAAGTAGTCAATACCTTCTTTACCTTGGTCTTCACTGATGAAGTTCATCTTTGCTGCAGAAAATTCTGAAGTAATGAGAGCATTGCTTCTCAGTGGAGAAGGATCAGGCTAGGGTACATTTTGACAGACTAGATGTGCACAAGTCCAGGAGACCTGCTTTTAGTCACACACAGGTACTGAGGGAGCTGGCAATGTCATAGGCATGATCCATAAGACTATGTGGAAAGTGAGACTTTCTACTTCACTGAGATTGTCCAATCAAGGACCTTTCAGTGCAAAGGGAATGAAAAGTAAAGGGAGAAGCAATACCACAGAGAGATAGAAAAATGAGGGATAATATCGGCAATGTGAAAGGCCAGAAGTCTCCACCCAATAATTGATGAGCTGTAAAGAAACTGCAGACACAGCTATGGAGAGGACAAAGGTGGTTTTGCAATTGATAAGAAGGAAGGAAGGAAGGAAGAAAAAAAAGGGAACATGAGGATACTTGATGGGGGAAGCTGTGGGCCCCTAGAAACTTAAAAGTGAGAAAGAAACAAACCAGGGAAAAGATAAATAGGAGTATAAAACATTCCAGTCACTTTGTAGCCAGTCAGTTTGTCTTTTAGCCTTCCACATAATCACTGCAGAATTTCCTGTCTTCTTATTACATCTTTTCTTAGCTATCTGTCTGTATAATTTCATTCTCTGCTTGGTGTGTGGGAGAGTGCTTTTAGGACTAAGTGCTAGCCATGTGGGAGACAAGTGTGAGTGGATACGGATTACCAATGGGAGTCAGACAGGAAATGCAGGTGGTCCCCGGCCTGTGGAGCAAGCAAATGGAACAAAGTGGTTCTCAACATCTGTAGCTGAAGATGCCAAAGTTTCTCCCTGGGCATGTCATTGTTGAATCAAGAGTATAGAAATTTGGCAGAAGGTGAGGTCTATTGCATTCCAGCTAGTTCCAGCTAGGAGGTGAGAGGGACAGGCTGTGGCTAGGGTTAATTCCGATTATAGCAAATTCAGCAATATAAGTCTGGTCATGTTCAATAAGAAATTCCATGAGAACAGATTCACAAATAGTGCAGTTTCAACACTATGGATCTGGTGGCATTCAATATGTACTTGTGCGATCCTAGATTGAATAGTGATGATGAATAGTGTGAATTGCCAAGTCGATACTATAGGTCTGACCAAGTTCAATAAGAATTTACACATCCTGAGTAATGCTTAGCACACTTTATTGAAACAATAAGGAAGAAGGTTCAGGATTGCCAGTGACAAATGCACTAACTACAAAGTGCTAATAAGTGTTGTAACAGAAATTATATTAACTGAGATCCGTTAACACTGTGGATGCCCCTGGATTGTACTGGCAACTTCTGGAATGAGTGGAGGTCTCAGATTCAGCTACTGAGAGGGACCAGGATGAGCAAGGCTAGTGAGGTCCTTGGGGGAATAGTTAGGACCATGGGTAAAAGCCCATAGGCCTGGTGCTGACTGATGGGGGAAATGGCTGTACGTTGCTCACACATGGTGTGCATTGGGTGTGCTCATATATCTGACAGCAAGCTTCAGTCTGGAACAGCCAGGTTGTGGTGGGCCTGGGTCTTTCAGTGGGTATTCAGAAAGCTAAGATTTCATGCTGGTGTGCTAGGCAGACTTGCAAAATGTAATAGGGCATGTGTGGCAAACATGAGTGCTGTTTGTTTCCAGAGAGCACCAAACTGGACCAGTTGGAAGGTTGGGAGCCTGTGCAGTAGTTAAGAGGACCCACTATCCAGGCAGGCAGGGGTGTTGGGCAGAGGTGTACTGGTGTTTGAGGGAACTGTAAATGAGCATGTGCTTTGTGAGGATAATGGAAACTTGAAGGTCTCACTCTGGTGAACAGATTTTCCACATATATTCTTTCCATAACAAAGAACAACCGATCTTTGATGAAAAGTGGAGATGCTATTTTATCCTGCTTACTGAAGGAGATTTTTCTTCCACTGATCATCATTGATACATGGCCTTGAGGGGAATCTATGTGAGCAGCAGCTGGGGTCACTTGGTCTGTTCAGCCTGGAGTATGCTAGGGACAGACCTCATTGCAGTCTACAACTTCCTTGTTGTAGACTTGAGGGGAAGAGAAAGGGCAGACACTTCTCTTCTTTGTGGTGACCAGTGACAGGACCTGAGGAAATGGACTGAAGCTGTGTCAAGGAGGTTTAGGTTGGATATTAGAAAAAGCTTCTTCACCCAGAGGGTGGTTGATGACTGAAATGAGTTCCCCAGGGAAGTGGTTGCAGCACCAAGACTGACAGAGGTCAAGAAGTATTTGGACAGTACTCTCAGGCACATGATGTGATTCTAGGGTATGATCCTGCGCAGGACCAGGAGCTGGACTTAATGATTCTTGTGGGACCCTTCCAGCTCAGCATATTCTGTAATTCTGTAATTCTGTGATTTTGATCTTGTGTCCTGGTATTAAATGGAATAGAGTTAATTTTCTTCCTCATCATCGGTGCTGTGTTTTGGGTTTAGGGTGAGAATAATATTGATAACATACTGGTGTTTTGGTTGTTGCTAAGCTGTTCTTACTCTAGGTCAAGTTTCCCATGTTCTGCCTCTGAGCAGGTGCACAGGAAGCCGGAGGGGGAACACAGTCAGGATGGCTCACCTGAACTGGTCAAAAGTATTTTCCACACCACAGAATGTTTTGCTCAGTATATAAACTGGGGGAGATGGGTAGGAGTCATTCATCACTGCTTGGAGTGGGCATTGGTCAGCAGGTGGTCAGCAATTGTATTATACATCACTTGTTTTTCTTGGGTTTTATTATTGTCTCTCTTTTCTTTTCATTGCTAAGGTTAATATTAATGTTATTATAATTAGTATTATTAATAATATTTTTTACTTTGTTTCAATTATTAAACTGTTCTTATGGCAACTCACAAAGTTTACTACTTCTTTCCCTGATTCCGGATTCAGACAGGCAAGAAAGTGTGTCCTTGTGGCAAAGTCAGTGAATGCTGTCCTGGGCTGCCTTAAGGAAGGTGCTGCTGGTAGATAAGGGGGAGATCTTGACCCAGTGGTAACTGAGCATTGGCACAGGTTTCACAGAGAGGTTGTGAAATATCTCTCCTTGGAAATATTCAAAAGCCATCTGGATATGCACCTGAACAACTGGATCTAAGTGTCCCTGTTCCAGCAGTGTACTTGGTCCAAATGGTCTTTAGAGGTTACTTCGAATCTCAACCTTTCTGTGGTTCTGTGAGTTCAAAATCTTTGGGTTTGACTACACTGCAAACCAGATGCAAGCCATTACATTAATATACAAATGAACATGTGATTAATATACAGTATATTTAAATATAATATAACAGAAAGAGAGCATTCTTTTTTTGCCTCTTGTTATCATCATGTATTGACGAAGCCAGTTGCAATACTCCAATAATAGAATACAATGAAGTAACTAATTTCATGTCAACCTTTAGGAAGCAGGTCCAGTGATACCTAAACATTTTGAAGGAATTTGGATTTACTTCTGCATGAGTTTGAACACATGAACCACAGTTTTGGAGCTGTTCTCAGTTCCACCACCTTCTCAAGTTAACAGCTCTGAACTGAGCAGGCTATAGTGGGTTCCTGAGGGTGTTCATGCAATCCAAGACAAATAATCTGACATTTTACTTCAGACCATATATATGGGAAAAAAAGTTAATGTAAAAAGCTAACTTCATTTACTCTATGCTAAGTGTTTACATTTCAGAATGCAATATTATTGTCTCACTGAAATGGAAGATAGATCAAAGGAACATTTTCAAACCCAATACTTTCAAAGGAAAGATGACATACTAACTGCACGAAAGATTTGTTCACTTTTTAAAATGTAGGAATTTCTACTTACTTATATGTAGCCAACTGTGTCTCACCATACAAGATACTATTTGTAATTGGTGTCAATTTGCTATTCTGATTCAATAATCTTGCATTTATGATTAGGTTTAATTTTTTTCCTTTTAAATTAATAAATTAATAGGGTTTTTTTGTTGTTTTTTTTTCAGCTAATCCGAAACTTCTCAGTAAGTCAAAAATTCAAAACTGGATTACATGACTGTTGCTTCTGTTGTTTCCATTCGCTTACATTCCATGCTGTAAAAAGATTAGTTATACATGCTTTTGTTACTGTTAAGTTACTTATTCTCACCAGTTTTAACTGTTTTGGAAGTGAGGTTGTTTTTTTTAGTATAAATGTAGAGTAACATTTATACTGGTATTCTGAATGTTAATGCAAAACTTTAATATTTTTAGCCAGATGCTTATTCTTCAAAACAAAAATGAAGAAAATAAAAGAAATTAGGGGAAAAAAATCTGATGCTCAAATATCTTCAGGCTTGGTGAGATGGAGTAGAATTTGAAGGACATAAAAATAGAATTAAGAAAACATAGGTAAACCTGCCTGTGTTTGAAACCTGTGTTTGAAACCTGACAAGATCTTGAAAATAATTTAATTGAAGTGAAATTTAATTTTGAAGTGAAATTCCATTCTGAAAAATCAGGTATGCTACTTCTTTACAAGTTTTCTCTTTGGATAAAGCAATCTGGTTGCAGTTTTTGGGTATTACTTGCTCCTTCAACCACACTGTACATATCATGAGTCAGACTTGATTGACTCTGGCTTTCACAGCTCCCCACCACACTGCACACTCAGACTGTGGACCACTGAGCACCACTGACACACTGCTATGACATGCAGCAAATAGCTTTGCCATCACACCGTGAAATCACTAGCGTGATAAACTCAGACATGATTCTTAAAGTATTTTAAGCTTGTAGAACTGAAAATCTCTCAGAAAAGACCTAGACAGGACAATGTTCAGGGTGCACAATCTACTCCGAAGATCTTGGCCTGACAGCCAAGAATAGCTTTGTGATATAAGTTTCCTCTAAAGGAATATGAATGTAGTCTCTGCTTCTGTCTCTGTACTACACTCCTCCTTACGGCCAAGAGACATCCTACTTCTAACCAAGCATGAATCCTTTTCAAGCATGAGATCACTCTCCTCTTAAGCATTTGTTTCTTTCCTGATTTATTCAGTATTCCCACAGCTTTGGTTTTTTTTCTCATTCCATACTTGTGTGTTCTCACAAGTTGTTTTTCAAGGCACCAGTCTGACTTTAGGGACTTCCAGAAGGCGGTGGTATGCAATGGAGGTAGGCAACTTAAAGTGCAGAATTGCCTCACTTTACACGTTGGCAGATTTAGTCCTGCACTCCTACCAATGTTTAGCATTATTCAGTATTGAAATTTTGACCTTCCAGGGAACATCTGTAGCAAGGCTTGTTGATATCAAATAGTCAGTGTAGAATTACTCATAAGTCAGCTTCTTCCCACTTATCTATGCTTCTAAAAGGCACTTTCAACATTGTTGCTCAATATCAGCCTTCCTTCTTTAAACTCTTACATTTATTTGTCTCATTCTATTCTCCTTGTAAACAGTAATCATACTTTCATCATAATGCATGACTTCATGCTTGTTTGGACAAACTTTAAAAAATTCTCAGAAATTTCTCCTTTGAATTTATTGCAGTTTACACAGTGGTAAGAGGACCACTGAAGACTCAGGTCTGATCAGTGCTGGCATAAATTACAGAAGAAAAAAGACAAGGTAATATTTTTTATTTTCTCTATTTAATGTTGGTTGTAAAAAGACCAAGAACTTTCTTCCTCAAAATAACATCTGAGACATATTAATTAATTTTTTTTTTCAGAAATAAATATTTATAAATGACTGTATTATATAAATGCCTGTAATCTTATGTGGCAAAACCTGTGAATCATTTAGTCCTCAAGCTAAAGAGAACATAAAGATTTCTGTGAGATTCTGTGAAGTGAATGAATCATTAAGAAAAGAATGTGTCATTTAGCCCATTTTAAACTTAGTGATGTTGTTACATAGAATGTCTTATCTTTAGATCATAGTGTCACAACATTTTTTAACGTTGATTTTAATGGACACTTCAAAATCTTTTTGAAAATTGTTATTCTCACAGTCAGCTAAAACCTAAACAGCTTGACTAGAAGCCTCAAAGTATTCTAAAATAGTACAGTAAATTAGACTAAAAACCCCAAACAACAAAAATGTAGCAAACCAAATTTGCATTAAAAAAACCCTAAAACTCTAAGTCAATTATCTGTGATGGAAGGACATTTTCAAAAACAAAGCTATAAACCTTAATTTCTAAATACAAAATTATGTTCATTCATACCAAGATTTCCTTTGACTTCCATTACTCCATTGGAGGTATTCTTCTTCCACTGTTTATATACAGACTGTCTTCAGTAGTAGCTTTGTTTACCATTAGCTGGTTCCCCTTAGAAATCAGTGAATGTATTTTCAGTACAACCAATCTATCCATGAATGCAAAGGTTTTCTCCTGTAAGATTCTGAATTTCCTCTTCTATATATTTCATATTAGTGGCATCTTCTCTTCTGAGATTAACAGACTTTTTTTTTATTGTTATTATTATTAAAGAGAAGTCTTATATCTTAATATAGGCAAAGTAATTGCTGGAAGAAACAGGACTTTGACCTGATAGAGCAGTTCTCATCTTGTATATATGATGTGCATCTTGACCATTTGTAAGCTTCATGATAGACGTAAACCCACTTTCATTTTCCTATTGTACATAAAACTCTTCTGAAGAAAAATTAGACCAAGGAAGAGGAGAGAGAGGGTTCACAACATGAGATGATTTGATCGGCATTATTATGAAACCAAGACTACTGGTCATAGCATGAAGTGTACTATCTAACAGTTTTGTAGCCTTGTTTAAATTCCTTTAACTGTTTAGAATTAAAATTAGGCAGTTAATTCTTTGCACATAGGTCTTTAATTTCAGTGTGGTTTCATCTGAAACAGACTTAAAACTTCAAAGAAATAATAGTCTCCCAATAATTTTTTTTATCTATTATGAAAGAAAGAAAATTACTGCAAAATTCCAAATAAAAATTCCATTAATCGTGTATAGAGAATGATGATTCTGAAGAACTTACAAAACTACTTAATTTTTTTTTTGTAATTAAAGAAATGCTCAATTTCAAAGCAAGATGAACGTATTTGCTTTGTCATCTGAATTGTTCCACCACTATGGATGCACCTGCATAGCCGCTTCGTCTCCTTATTCTTTTTCTAGCATTGTTTTTAATAGTATGCATTCAGAACACTGAGAAGATTTGCAGTGCAGAAATTATAAACTAAACTCCAGTAACTCAAAAGATATTAAGACTCTCAAGTTTATACTACATATGCGAAATGTTGCATCATGAGCACAGAAAGGGAATTCTTTATCTCATCCTTCCTTTCCCCAATTCCATGCTACTTCAATTTTCTACCAATTAAATTTATAGAGATAATGTCTAGTGTTTGACCCTGGCTGGATATCAGGCACCCAGTTACCTCTCTCTAGCTCCTCTCCACGGCTGGAGAGAGAAAAAATAACAAAAGTTTAATGGGTTGAGATAGGCATCAGGAGAGAGCACTCATCAAATATTGTCACAGGCAAAACAGTCTCAAATTAGAGATATGAAGTGAATTTATTGCTAACAAAATAAAAGCAGGATAATGAGAAGTAAAAACAGAATTAAAAACACCTTCCCTCCCCCACCTTTCCTTTCCCAGCTCTTCCTCCTTCCCCAGCAGCTCAGGGAGACAGGGAATGGGGGTTATGGTCAGTTCATCACCCGTTCCTCCCGCAGCTCAGGGAGAGCAGTTCCCCTGCTCCAAGGTGGGATTCCTCCCATGCAGAGCAACCATTTTCTGTGACCTCCTGCAATATGAGTCTATTCCAAGGACAAGAGTACCCCTCAAATCTCTGCAGTGTGGGTCAGCCTTCACTGGGGTGAATTTCTTTAAGGGCAGGCTTCTCCAGCATGGGTCCCCTGTGGGATCACAAGTCCTACCAGAAAACCAACTTCAGATTAGGCTTCTCTTTCCACATGTCTGCAGGTCCCTGCCAGGAGCTTATTCCAGCATGGACCTCCCACAGGATCACAGGCTCCTCTCAGGCACCCACCTGCTCTGGCATAGTTTTCCTCCAGGGCTGCAGGTGGATCTGTGTATCCCCTTAGCCCTCCATGGGCTGCAGGTGGATCTGTGTATGTCCTTGGCCCTCCATGGGCTGCGGGTGGATCTGTGTATCCCCTTGGCCCTCCATGGGCTGCAGGGCCACAGCTCTTTGCTATGGGCTGCACCAGCGGCTGCGGGAGAATTTAATCTCTGGCACCTGAAGCAGCTCCTGTCCCTCCTTCTTAATATTGGTGTCTGCAGAGCTGTTCCTCTTGCACGTTCTTACTCTGCTCTTCTCTGGCCATGATTACATCTGCTCAATAACATTTTTTTCTTCCTAAATGTGTTACCACAGAGGAGTTACCACCATTTTTTGTTGACCCAGCCTTGGCCAGCAGCACATCCATCTTGGAGCTGACAGGGACTCTGCTGGACCTGATGGAAGCATTTGGTAGCTTCACACAGCAAGCAGCCTATAGGCCCCCAGCTACAAAAATCTGGCCATACAAATGCCAGATTTCTCAATGCAGATACTGACTTAATCCTGAACTCACCTGACCTCTTCATATTCATTGAAGAGCTACAGTCAATTCAGTGAAACTCCATGAAAAAGAAATTGTTGTAGAACAAATAAATTTGGATTCTGCTTGAATTTTCTTTAGTGATTTCAGTCATCAGTGACATAAAGGACATAAAAAAACTGCTTTTCCCAATCTGTAGCAGCTTTTCACTAGCACATAATCCTTGCTAATATTGAGAAGAAGCTAGTATAATATTTTCTTTATAAAGGTTGAAGGGAATTAAGATATAAAACTACAGAACATAAACAAGAAGACATCCCATTTTAAAGAGTACTGAGAGACCCAAAATGTTCAATAACAGCAAAAACTTAAAATGGAAAACATTTTCATTTTCGATGCCATTAAAAGCAAATCATAGCATTGCTTTTATTTATCTATTTATTTAATAATCTGTTTAGCCTAATTATGCCCATAAAAAAACTCTGAATTGTTCTTAATTATAATCAGCTTTAGCAAATTTAATCAGTGGAATATTATCTGATATCTATAATAGCCATGTTCATTCTAATCACATTAGCCTATGTTAGTTGCTGCATGTTCCAAAATGCGAGTGGAATTCATTTTGTTTACATAGTAGGCTGCACATTATATCCATGCTGATCTATGCCTCTTGTTTTAAAAAAACTCTTACTTTAATTCTCATTACCAATGAAAACACATATTGAACAAATTTATTTTTTTTTATAAAATGTAAGTAATAACCACTTCTATTGGTTTTATAACACTAACTATTGTGTTATAAATATTGTATCTGAAACTTTAAACCATTATTCTCTCAGAAATATTTTTTGACATATCTTTTTTGGACAGAGTAGTGAGTTTAAGTTTGTACAGCAGTTAACCAATTAGCATCTCGGTCCCAAATGAGGCTTGTAGATGTAAAGGTAGTGTAAACATTTACAGTCATATTATCTTGCTGAGAAAAAGAGAATTTCCACACACATATATCTGGGGAATGTATGCAGTCAGAGAAATTGCTTCCTATCCATCAAAATTAAAATTTATGTCATATTCTTCATCTGTTTATTTGCAGAAATTAAAGAGCAGGAGTGTTAGCTAAGCTTTTCTAGTAGGAAACATTTTAAAACTTATGATTTGGGGTCCGTAGTATTTTTATTTTGTTATGTAGCAACTTCTGTAAGCTAGCATTATTGATGATGAATGCTAACATCATGAGGTTGACTTGTCTACATTGTATTTTATTTAATCTCTCCCAATCCTCACTACTAGTGTTAAATTTGTTTTAACAAATACTTTGTATGAATTCTGATAATATTATTTCTAAAAATACTGTATGACTGGTGATTTTTGCTGCATCTGTTATTTGTCACCGTGCTGTTTTCATACTGCTTGTGCTCACTCTCACATTGTGTGAATTATCCCAAGAATCCTGCAACTTTTTCTTATGATTCTGACACTGATTTAGCTATTATTTTAGCTTTAGGAAGAGGTAGAAGCATTTAATCATTGTGCTTCTTAAAAGCATGAGATTTATATTTGGATCTATTTTCAATTTCTCTTGAGGTTTGTAGGTGGTGTTCTTAGTCAAAGGCAAATAATTACCTGACAGTGACTACACCCATATCGTACTTCTTTCCCAAGATAAAAAACATCACATGCTTCCTAGGCAATTCATAAAGGAAGCTGGTAGGACCCCATGGCTGACTGGCTCTGGACATCACCTTACATTAAAAAAATAAAAAGGTGAATGGACAGACGATGCTTTTCAATGAAACTGAGAGTCTTTAGGTCATTGCATTCGTAGTTGACTGAAAGATTACAAATTGGCTTTTTATTCAACTTTTAAAGTGTGCCTGCAGGACTGAGAGATTTTTGTGGTCAGTGTGAATGGGAAGAGGAAGACTGTCAGGAGGTGTCCTGCAACACAAAGAAGTTCAATACATAAAAGGGGTTTGTCTGCTGAGTTGAAGAAACTTGCAGGAGCTTTGGATTTAGAATGGTACAGCTAAGAGTAGATAATTCTGCTATAAACATGAACTCCAAAAGATGCCTTTCAGTCCATTAGTGTCAGAAGAAAATATGAAAAACATAATTTCTGCAATTTTTGTGCATTAAAAAATTTAAAATAATGCAGGTGTGTTGGTTGTGTTACCTCCAGGATTAGTCTATATATTTGTGGGTTTCTAAAACAGACTTTATTAAATTACTTCTTTTTATGTTGCATTAGCTCCCCAGTATGAATTAAATAACATTATAGACTTAGAAAAGTCAGGTCAAAAGACTCTTTTTATGTGTTAGAAAGTCAACCATTCACAAAAGTTAAAAAAGCTACAATTATGGCTCTGTTTATAACATTAATTTGGTCCCTCCATGTACATATGGTCTGTAATTAGATCCCCTCATATGCTTTTCTTAGAAGCTGTCAGCATTATTTTATATATGGAACCAGCCATGCTTACTTAGAATGCAACAACTCAATAATTTCCTTTCTTTTCCCTAATAAACATATGCCTTATTTATGGCACAATATTCAAAGCAGATTCAGAAAACAGGAATAATTCCTACTGGAATTTTTCCATGTCCCCTTTACTATAATATGCAACATTAAACACTAATGAATGCATGGTAATGGCATCCTTCTGAGATAAGTATGCTTCACTCTCTCCACTGTACATGTGAGAAACAAAGGCCCAGAGATATTATCCTCTGGTTTAGAATTTATTTTGATCTGATTTTTCATATTTAAAAAAAAAAGTGACTTCATTACCAGCTCTGACTGTGCCTTTTGGCAATAAGGGTTGTAAAGAATGGACTGGTCTCAAGAATCTGAGATAACACTAATCTCATATATACATAAAAATACAGATCCAATCCACTACCTGGAACTAATTTTAAAAGTCTGGCTCATTGAAGTTTTGAGGACTGACTGTGATTCCTAAATACAGGACTTAAGTGCTATTTGTAATATCTTTGGCTGCATGAGGTCTCAGCTCATGAGACATATCCCTGGAAGCCATATGCCTGTCTGCATTGGCATCTGGAATCCAGGTTGGATTTGCAAGTATATCTCAATGTCATTAGACAATTCTGCATATACAAGTCTGAGCCCCACCCTCACTAATATTTGGGGGAAGCTGCAGAGCTGTTAGTTCATCCCAAAAATTGAATAATTGAATGGAGTATCTCTTCATCAGGATTCAGATGACTGAAATTGTTGAATGTGTTATGATGAGGTTTTCCTGTTTGGTCTGCTTTTGCTGTTTCAGGAGAACACATATCCCTTTGCATATCCTTTGTCATATCTGTCAGTCACTTGTAGGGCTGCCAAATACTCTTCAGATTTTCAGATTGTATGCATATGCATGTAAAGATGTCTGAATTTAGTCACCTCTTGAATGACTGAGTTCATCTTGAGACAAGATAGCTAACATGTCATTGGAATTTATACCTGGAGTGAGTTTTGTGGATGTTTAAAGGTGGAGAACTTCTCTACTATATGCCTTAAAAAATGTGCTACATTGAAATAGAGCTGCTTGGAGTTTTTTTGTTTGTTTTTTTTTTTTTTTTCCTTGAAGTGACCAGTATTTCATTGTTCAGCTGTATTTCTCTGTCAGTCAAGTTCCTTCCTAATTTCATGTCCCCATTTCTGTGTTATTTTACACAAACACTGATGCTCTTTCAGCTTCTAAACCTTATTCACACTTGAGTAAAATCTACTTGCCACCACACTGACCTACTCTTATCATATATTTTCATGTATTTGCCCATCTAATCCTGTTCCACTGAGCTGTTCTGACCTTTTGTTTCAAGATTTTTGCCTCAGGTTACTTCCTTTTACTCTCTGTCCTGGGTTCATTATCAGATTCATGTACTTTATTCTTTCTGTGTTCTCCTGGATCTTCTTGGAGACTGAGACACAGTTTCTGTCTTCAGTGTTTTCTACCTTCAACATTGTGTTATCTCTTCTTCCCACTTTGAGAAACTGTAGAAAAATTAATGAAATAACAAATGGTAAGTCCTAAAAGTTGTGATAGCCTATCCCCTTCTGATGAATGAGAAAGAGCAAACTCAATAATGAATATGGAAGTTCTTTCTCCTTGCTCTCATTCCTAGATTCCTGTAGGTTGGTATTTTCCAATTTTTACCTGTAGGCAGGTATCTTTCCACAGAATAGATCTAGCATGGAGCTTCTCAGGCAGAATGGCCTAAATTTGGTAGTTTTAAACATGACACATGTTGTTCTCCAGTAAAATGTTAATTATTTGATAAATACTGTCAGTTTTCATAAATTTCCACATCAGGTGCCAGAATCTCCAAGGGAAACAGAATGGAGATGAATCTGAAGGATGCCTTGACCAGTGGTTTGCAAAATGTTAAGAAATAATTATCTTAGATAGAAATGATGTGATTTTGCTGTTGTCATGATTTTGAATAGGTAGTAGCTTAATTACAGAACTATTTGTAAGCAAATTTGCTTGGTTATAATGCTTTGGAGCTGTTCAAAACGGATCCTAGGAGTCAACCACCACCTGAGCAATTTAATCTGTCAGGAACTCAGCTTCTGATATTATTGTTTGGTCTTCATCTATCACTATATATCATATATAGCATTCTGGCAACCATTCTTAGCTACATGTGGTTAAAGAAGGGGAAAGAAAAAGAAAAGGAAAACTGAATTAAGCTTCCTAAATATTCATTCAGCTTCTAAAACATGGAAATCTATACTATGTGGCATAACAAAGGGTTTTGTGCATAACTCCAAGGTGCTGGTCCATAAACCAGGGGTCATCCATAGGTCTGCTGGCAGATGAGCCATTCATCTCCACAGGTCTTGCATTGTCTGTAATCCCTCAAATGTCAGTAAATGCCCGTGTTAGGTAACAGAACTCCAGAAAGTTTTGGCTCCTTGTCATGAATGCCTCAAATTGGTGTCAAGGTTATACAAGTATATGAATCATGGTGAGTGATGAGGATTTTTACTTTTCATTTAAATTCCACACAAGGATTTGTGGATTGTGATCCTTGAAGGATCAGGGCAAAGCAGCCCTCTTCTGACATGTTTTTATATGTTCCTTGACATCTCCTGCTGGAAATTTTTACTTCCCTTGGAAATTGAAATCTTTATAATCTAGTGAATGGAATGCAGTTTATCTCCCTTAAGTTGCTGCTGAAATTTTAACCAGAGCTTTACAAAAGCTAAATTCATCAATATTCATGTTCAAGAGAGTCTGCAGACAAAATGGTTTATATAGAAAGTTGTTCACAATGGGAGCACATCATTATCATTGAAAAATAATGCAATAATACATTACTGCAAAGTAAGCTACAAGGATGACAATAAGGCATACTTTAAAATAATAAGCATCATCACTTATTTGCAGCTTAGCAGTTTAAATATTCATAAAACTACAGGAAGGAATTGGGTCAAGGGAGAAGGAATGGCTATTGCTGGGAAGCATATAAAGACATTTATCATATTGAGAGACATCAGGGAACATACATTGAACAGTTACTGGGTTTATTGCCATGCACTCCACCCCAAACAGATATTATTTCCCAGTTAAATTAAACCTTTGTTACATGTCCTTCTATTATTTGCTGTGAATTAGATCTTACTTGGAAAATTCCAAATTCATACCACTTGTGAATATTACAAATGCTTACTTACAATAATATCATTTTGCTCTGTGATTCTTCAGAAGCTGAGCCAAAATTTTAAGCTATTAAACTTCTTGTTTTTAAATTCTGCTGTTTTGTGTTACATATTTATCCTTTTTGCACCTTACTTAGTCCTTTTTTCTTCTATCAGGATTTCCAGATTTTCAGCCTTAAGAAAACTAAAATCTAAATTTTTTCTCATTATAGTATTATTACTATTTAATAATAAAATAACAATAGCTGATATGGTGCATTATTTCAGTCACTACTACATGACTAATTTTCATATTTTCATTTCAGAAGAGTTATATAAATTAAAATACGTTCAAATACAGCATTATACTACATGTTAAATGTGTGTTACATTTAGAATTTTTGTATTTTCCTACTCATATTAAAAATATATCAAAATTAAAGTTGACTATTGAAGAAAGCATGTGATTCAACAACATAGATTCTTTAAAAGCATTTCCAAGAAATAGTCTGACCCTTTGGCTTGCAGAGGCAATTATTTTACCTGTAAAATTTTCCAGCAGCTTATTTTGAGCGGTTTTAATCTGATTTTCAAAAATCGTTGTTATGTTCCTAAACCATAAAAATTTCATTAAAATCTTAAGAATTATGCACTTTCTAAGGCTAAAATGAATACGTTTAGATTTATAAAGCATAAAGTCAATATGTTCAAACAATAGGTGTAGTATTAACACAAAGAAAAAAAACAAGTATTAAGAAGGAAAAATAAATCTAAGTCACAAATAAAGTATAATGGATGAAAATACAAACTTTAGATACTATAACAGCAATTACCATGTTCTAAACAAGAAACATCCACTGTCAGAATAATCTTCTCTTTCCCTGCTAGATATCATTTCTAGCATGATTTCATTTGAGGAACATGAGAATATATTAAATAATATATGTGTAGAAAATAGCAGAAAAAAGAGAGATTCAATGATGATTCATTGAAGATTATGAAATTAATAAAAAAGGACAACATATAAACAAGCTGTTAACTTGACAATGCATTGGGTGCATGTGTATCAAAGTAACATGAAACTGGAAAAAAACATGCTCTAAAATTTATTTTTCTTTGTCTGGTTACTCTTGAATAAAAATGCAGATAACTCTGTGTCAGGGAGAGGTCACGAGATAATTCTGGTTATTTTTCCTCTTATTGAATGTCTTTAACATTTTGTTCTTACCAATAATTCAGATTTCAGAGGAAAGACATCAAATAATACCAATCTTTTTTGTTTTCTATATTTTTAGCCATTTTCCAGTAAAGTGGAACTGGTGATTGTAATCTATTCAGAAATAAAAGGTGCTTTAATGCCTCACTGGCCAGGTAAGTTTAGCATGTATAAAATTCCATCAGTTTTGAATTGAATCCCTTGCAGCCCCAGTGAGTTGAGCAGAGCCTGGCAAGACTAACAGATTAATCTCCAGAGGAAACAGAGATCACTCCGAATCTCTGGTCTGCAGCCAAGCTCAGGTGTAGGGTAGAGTATATTCCATGAGCCAGCAGCCTTCTTAACATGCATGGGAACCTGTGTGCCACACAGGGGTGTCAACAGGTTTGAAGACACGTCAGGATGACAAAACATAAGGGTTGAGTTTTCATGTTATTAATAATTGCTGTATTAGGCATTACTTCACTGGTTTGATGGAAGTGAGCAGAGTGAGGCTTAGAGAGAAGGCACATGCATCTAAATATAATCCATGTACCAAACTTTCCAGTGACATTACACCAGATCTGTTTCACAGTATTCATTGTAGTATAAGGGATTCGTTAACTGTTTCAGAAAAATAATGTGTTGAAACTTCAATTATTATTTTATTTCAGAGATGAAAACAGGAAAAAAAGTGAGCAGAAAATGAGACAACATGAAATAGGATCAAATCTTAGCAAGCAAAATTTTTGCATCTTTACTTAACTCTTGTTTATACCAGTAACTCGCTTTATTTAAAACCTAGACCCTAGAACTCAGATTTATATGCAATTATGATTTTTAACTCACATTCTGCTGCCAACACAGACTGCATATTAATTTCCACCAAAAACTGCTCAGCACTGTAATTTGCAATTACAGAGATCTTAAGACAACATCTTAGCACTGTTTACTGTACATTCACTACATATTGAACAAATAACGTGTTTAAGAGAATTTTACTCTTCCCTCAAGAATTTTCTGTTTTAGAACTTACTAATCCTCAGTTACTAATTTTCCCATATGGCTTTTCTGACAGATTCTGCACTTCCTTAGGCAGCAACATATTTTGCACAGTAGATGGGAAAAGGGAGGTGACAAAATTGGCCCCTAATCAGAGAGAGGACAGAGCAAAATAACGTCCACAGGTCTAAATACTGTTGTGGCAACACAGAATGTTAAAAACTATGTATATTAATGTGTGTGTTATTACTATATTATAAACTTCATTGTATTTAGAGATACATGTATTTTACATATATGTATACATATGTTTTTTACTTTCTCCTTCTGGGTGGCGCCCTAGGTGTATTACATAAAGTTGTCAGAAAAACTGAAAAGGCTTTTTCTACTTCTATTAAAGATATTGTGGGAGTTCTACAAACAGTGGAGTAGCAGAAGGAATAGTTCTCTGCCTGAATGGTTAATACTGCATCCAATCCTCAAAATCCTCATTAATGATCTGGAAAATGGTCGAAGTATACACTCAACAAGGTTGCTTATGACAGAAAATTAGGAGAGGTGTCTGATACACGAAACAGTTATGCTGTTATTCAGAGGGACTTTGGATGAGAATGTGGAAACTGACATCTTTCAGTGATGGGAATAAAAGCAATGGACACAAACAGAAGCACAGTTGGTACCCTCTGAACATAAGGTAACACTTTTTCACTGTGAGGGTAACAGAGCACTGCCAGAGGTTGCCCAAAGAAGTCATGGGATGCCTCCTTCCTTGGTGATATTGAAAAGCCATCTAGACGTGTTCCTGAACACTCTAGGTGATACGACTTGTGCAAGGGAGTTGACGTAAATGAGTCTTCAGAGGTCCCTTCCAACCCTAGCCATTCTTTGATTCTGTGAAAATCACAGCCAGGTAGTAACTGACATTTAAGCCTCTGATTTCGCATTTGTTGATTACTATCACCTTAACTAATTTTCTTCGTGGCTGATGATTAACCAGATATGCTATATGATGAGCATAGGTGCTAGAAATGTTAGGGCTCTTTGAGCTTTTCACTCTCCTAAAACAGATATTAGAACCAGGATAGAAATTACATGTCTTTATCTGCTTAGGACCAGCTCCACTTATTTATGTTATTTAACTGCAAATATCTTATCCAAAAAAGGAAAAAAAAAAAAGAAAAAAAAATTCCCTACAGCAATCCGGTCATAAGCATACTTGCATAAGGTGTAATCCTTTCCCAGAAAGATATTTTTCAGCAAAAACTCAAATAGTTACATTGCTGTGAGGCTACAGATCACAGAAACATTAGCCTCATATTCATTAATTACATGTCTGAATGTTAAGAGCTTACAATGGTCACAAGTGCCTCTTTGTTTTCAAGTCAGTAGCAAAATCCAATTATTGATCATACTTGGTTGTCTAGAATGTTTACAGCAGACTGTATTCTTATTTTAATAGTTGCTAATTTATACAAATAGTAACTTGCTTGTGTTAGTAAGGGGAAAGATTATAATGGTTGAACATTCCTCAAGGGATTGCTGGAAGTCTGGAGCTTTAAAAAATGTTGTCATAGTATCACAGAATGGTTTGGGTTGAAAGAGACCTTAGAAATCACCTGGTTCCACCTCCCTGCTGTGGATAGGGACACTTGTCACAAGATGAGGTTGCTTAGAGTTCCATCCAATCTGGCCTTGAACTCTTCCAAGGATGGACCATCCACAACTTTCAGGGCTACCTGTTCTAGTGTCTCACTGTCATCACAATGAAGAATATTTTCCTAATGTCTAACAGAAATCGATTCTCTTTTAGTATAATTAAGCTATTTCATCTCATTCTGTCATTAGATGCTCTTGTAAAAAGTGTCTCTCCATCTTTCTTTTAGGCTCCCTTCAGATACTGGAAGGCTGCAATTAGGCCATTCCTAAGCATTCTCTTTTCTAGGCTGAACAAACCCAATTCTCCTAATTATCCTCATACAAAAGGTGTTACATCCCTCTAATGAACTTGGAGGCCCTCCTTTGAACTTGCTCCAACATGTCTGTGTTATCGTCATGATTTTTTGGGGAAAGTTTTATTTGTCACACAAAAGTACCATTCTGAAAATGATGGCAAACTACGTTTATATTGCAACAGAATGAGTTTTGCAGTCACAGCAATTCTGATCTGGTGTGAAAAATAAGTTTTTTTTCTCAATAGTTTATAGAAATTTCTGAGGAGTACCAAACCCTGATCACTGCAGACTGGTGAATGTCTAGTACACCAAATGGTTGTGATGATGGTTGTGCCCCTATAAATATGTTTTCAAAATCTGTGGATTATATAGCAAAGTTTTTAGAAAATACTGCCTAGAAACCTGGTAAAATTATTTTAGTGTCTCCTCTCAACCATCTAGATGGTATTTCAATTCCTTTACAATTTTTAAATGCATGGTTTGATTATCTCATATATACTCCAAATGCTAGTGACAAATAATAAATAACACTGTAGTTTATAAGTGCTACTTATAAGTTCTCTCCTCATAGAAAAACAGATTTAATTGCTCTAATTCAATTTTTTTTAGATACTATATTTAGTTCTGAAGTTGAGAAAATATTGCCAAATTCAAAATCTAAGTTAAAAATATAGTCTTAACCTAAAGCGTGGCAGATTATTCTCATTTTCTTGTGTATCTCTCATGTAGAAGTGCTGATGCCTTCCCTTGAATATTATATTAGGGTCATTATCATTATAGGCGTGTTTAGTTTGTATATTTACCTTTCCAGGAGAAGATAAACACATCTCAAATGTATTTATTTACATTACCTGAAGAAGAGAAGCATAATTGTTTATGGAACCTTGTAACAATGTCAGAAATGGGTGTCCTCAACCTAACCTTGCAGTGCTACATATATTTCATTTAAAAGCTGTGTATTTAGTATATCTCAGGAGGTAATTGATGAAATATTGCAACAAGCTGTAGAGGTTTCTGGTGGGGTGACAAAAAGATGCATTCTCAACTTTGCACTAATTAATTAGTATACATGGAAGAAAAATAGTCACTGCAGATAAAGAGTTTAAGAGATGAACTTTTCAAGTGGCACCATGTCCATTAGAATGGGTCACACTAAATAGACCAGTCTTGAACCCTGTGTCCAGTTCTGTCCAATTTCCTCACTACAGGAAAGACATTGAGGTGCTGGTGTATATCCAGAGAAAGGCAATAAGCTGGTGAAGATTCTTGGAGCACAAGTCTTATGAGGAGAAGTTGAGGGACCTGGAGGTGTTTAGCCTGGAAAAAAAACAGGGCTTAAAAAGGATCTTCTCACTCTCCACAACAACCTGAAAGGAAGTTATAGCAAGGTGGGAGTCAGCATCTTCTCCCAGGTAACAAGAATCAAGTTGAAAAGCAATGGACAAACTCAAGTACTAGCAGGGGAAGTTTAGATGGTATATGGGAAAAATTTCTTTGCTTTCCAAAAATAAAGTTTAAGAATATTTTATTTTCCACATTACTAAGGTTAAAATAATCATCTATTCTAACTTCATATTCTGTTATGATCAGATTTTATGTTTCATTAAGAGTAGCTCCAACACAAGTACAATGATCAGTTCTTTTTAAACAGTGTTTGTACTTCTCAATTTCAGCTTTGAGGAGAAAGATGGTGTTGTCAGGAGACAATTTCCCTTGGTGAAAAATTCAAAGCAGGCTAGGAAACATTTTGATATACATACAAATTATCCCATATTAAGAATGACAAATGACATATCTTCTGTTTGCTCTGTTTTCTCGTGTGCCATACACTGTGTTTTGCTGGAAGGTGCAACTCAGCCAGAGGGAGAGAGGTCATGTATTTGGTCATTGCTGGCTGTCATGTATTGGATCAATACACAGACCTTGGTAGTGAGCGGAGAAGCAGTCCTCTCCTGAGAGAAGGAAGCAGAATGGGAGGACTCAGAAGTCTCCACACAAATTCATATTCCCAAGAATAGAAGGAGACACACTGTAAAGAGGCAGAGGTGATACATAGGTAGTTTCCAGAGGTCTCCAGTGCACTGCTTGGAATTATTCATTACTTGTCAAGACACTACACATTGCTGTACTCAGAGCAAGAGCGAGGTGAAGGGAAAGACCTACCTCTGAGTTAAAACAGTGAGCACTGAGGACTTCTAATACTGTTTTCATTTTGATTTGATCTAACCAATTATATCTGATCATCTGTTCCACAGAAGTCACTGTATTGTAGTTTATCCTTCAATAAAATGTAATGTCAGCAGTCCGGAGTACTTTCAGTATTTTTAGTATCATCATTTTAAAGAAAAGATATTGATATAGTCAGGATTCCTGGATTTCATGTATGCATCCCAAAAACAATGCTGTGGAACCTCTTGAAGGTATGATTGATTCTGTTAAGTAAAAATCAATAAGACAATCTTTGATCCCACTCTCAGAAAGCTGAGCTTTATTAGTATCCTTCTTGATGTTTTTTATATGTATAAATTAAATACTGCATCAATATTTTTCAGGACATACTATTTACAATAATACAAGGTAATAGGACTTACGGATGAATCTGTTTGAGGACATTATCAGATTACAAATACTTAAATTTATTATTAAAACTCTAGTAGGATTTTCTCCCTTCTAATTAATTAAAGTATAACTAAGCAAGAGAGAGAGAGAAAGAGAGTGAATTAACAAATGTTATTATGACATGCCATCAAAACAGAGTTCCTTACAACTTCATTTTCTTGAACATCTCCTTTTTCAAAATGTATCATAAATGTTAGGTAATATTCCCCATTTATTCACTATATTGTAAAATATTTCAAAACTTTTAACAGGAAATAATCAGAAGTTGTGTTACTGGTTTCCTTTTAGATAATGGAATAATGAAGAGATTGCAGGTTGTATAGACCTCTCAGGAACAATGTTAATAAATGTAAAAAAGGTTAAATATCTGGCAGAACAGGGACTTGCAATTAAGTGTTACAGATTATGTTTAAAATAACATTTGTTCTATATCTAATGTGAGCCAAGAGACTCACTAAAAATTACTTTTTAGATTATACTCTATTCCCAGAAAATTAAAATAATAATCTTTCCCATGTGTGTTGATAGGAGCTATATTGAAGAGACAATTTTTTAATATCTCTTTGATTTTCTCCTTGTAATATTAAAGTTTGTGGTTACTAGACAGAAGTGCAAATTTTCAAATTACTAGGCAAACTTACTCATTCCAGATATGTAGTATATGAAGATTTATCTAAATATGGAACTGAATAAATACCAGAGAGATTGGCACTACTTTTTTTATCCAACAATCAAGATAATCATAAATGAAACCTGGACACAGAATTTTTCACCTGGAAATTCCAACTAGATAAATTCATGAATGATGGCTATAAACTGGTATTTGTCTTGATATTGTCTGGATATAAACTGATTTGATGCTTTATTTGTGTCAGGCCAAATGGTAAGAAGATGATTCTGTGATTACAGTATGTGCCTTGTGTAGCATTTGTATTTCATTAAAGGTGGCGTTACTACCCAAGTTCCAAAACATATTTGCTCCATACCCTTCCTTTATGAAGGTGACTTTATATCCCGGTATATTGGGTTTGCACAGCCTGGTTTTGGTAACAGGGGGCTACAGGGATGGCTCCTGTAAGAAGCTGCTAGAAGCTTCCTCAGTGTCCAGCAGAGTCAATCCCTGGTGGCCCCAAAGACAGACATACCAATTAGGCTCCAAAGACTGGACCAATTAGAAATGGTGGTAACACCTCTGTGATAATACATTCAAGAACAAATCAAAACAAACAGTGGTTGTGTGGTTGTAATCATGACCAGAGAAGAATGGAGTGAGAATGTGGGAGAAGAACAACCATGTAGGCACAAAGGTCAGTGAAAAAGGTCAGGGAGAGGAGGTACTCCAGGCGCTGGAGCTGAGATTCCTTTGCAGCTCGTGGTGCAGACCATGGTGAGGCAGCTGTGCCCCTGCAGGCCATGGAGATCCATGAGGATGCAGAGATCCACCTGCAGCCTCTGGAGGAGGAGCCGATGCTGCAGCAGCTGGATGCCTGGAGGAGGTTGTGAGCCCGTGGGAGACCTGTGGAGAGAGGGGACCCTGCTCCTCTGCTGGAGCAGCCTGTCCTTGAAAGACTGCAACTCCGTAAAAGAGCGATCTACACCACAGCAGTTCGCAGAGAGCTGTAGCTCATGAGATGGATTCACTTTGGAGAAGTTGATGGAGAACTGTCTTCCATAGGAGGGACACAACGGTGCAGCAGCGGAACAACTCATCTCCCTGAGCAGAAGGAGAAGCCAAAGACAGGTGATAAACTGACCATAACTCCAGTCCCTGTCTCCCTGTGCCTCTGGGAGAGGAGATAAAGCTGGGAAGGACAGAGAGGTGGGACAAGGGCTTATTCATGTCTCTAAATTGAGCTTGTTTTGCCTGTGGCAATGTTTGATGAGTGGATTCTCCCAGTCCTGATCTCATCCCTTTTTCTCCTCTGTCCAGCTGTAGAGGGGAGAGAGTGAGTGGCTTTTGCGGCTGTCTAGCATGCAGCATATTTTCATATATTTTATCCTTTTCTGTTCTTTTTTTTTTCTTTTTTTTTTTTTTTTCAGTTGATATTTTTTATTGAAACTTATGGGTTGTTTTGAAATATTTGTTCCTAGTGGGTTATAAAGTTAACATTAACATTAAGTATCCCTAATGCTCTATTCTGTGAGCATTTAATGGAAGTGGTTGAAGACTGGATAATTATTGATATTTTAGCCACTGTAAGACTGTAGACATTCCTAAATTAAACATTATTGAGTTTCTTTAATGTTTTTTTTATTCTTAACATGCATTAACTGACCTGAATTTTTATGAAACAAAACATCATAACTGATAAATCTATAGCATGAATTTTTCTCTGGGTTCCTGTGCAAAGTAATATTCTTGCTTTGGTCAACACATTGTAAGAAGTATGACAGACTTCTGCACTCCCTGTTAGAGAATTTCAGCCAAAATTCAGTAGAAGTGGGAAATTTATTTTAGTTTCTTTTTTTCCTTAGTAACTATGTTAATACTGAATTGCCAGAGAGGGGATTGAGCATTTTTAGCCTCAAAATATGTTTATTTAAAGGACATAGGACCATTCATGAGATGTCAGATAACTGGATAACAGGTGCTATGAATCTCCACTTAAGAACCTCAGAATCTCGAATGATTGTAACACAAGCTTTATATTAAATCCCCTCTCAGTCTCTTTTGAGCTGTACATATCTTGCATACATCCTTGCAGCCACAATGACTATCAGGGCATCTGCCCATATTGTAGCAGATTATTGGTAAAATGCTACATTTTCTACTATTCCCTCTTTTCCCTCTTCCTCTTTAATCCTTCAGATTTCGACTGAAGAAAAAGCTTTTGCAAATGGTTGCAAGCATTGAGTAAAGTGTCTATGATGGTCTCTGTAAATTCCTCAAAAACCTGGAATTCAGCCTAGAGGTTTCACCTTGTGTTTGTTCAAAAGGTGATTTCTTTACATGTGTGAAGAAATGTGCATTTTCTGTGAAAGATCCTGGATGTTTGCACATGAGGTGGTACAGTCCATTATATTGCCTTTTATTTAATGTGTGAATCTCTTCTTCTTAAATTAATAAAATTCAGCTTTTGTGGAACAAAGAAATTCCTTTAAAGCTAAATTAAAATCAAAATACTGTTTCTTTTATTATAGTACTTATTATGGTGACTGTTAAAACAGTTATTACACACACTCTGTTACCACAAAAGCAGGAAACACTTTCTAACCCTTGACCTGAGTTCTTCAACACGAGGTTTCTGAGTTAAGCACATATATGTCTTCATTCTTGTGTCTTAAACTGATTATTTTTCCCCACACCTCTATCCTGATATTATTCTTCAACTCTTTTCCACAGGAAAAAAGCTTTGAAAATTGCATATCACCATGATGATGAGTACTTTAGTAATTGAGTTACCACATAAATGTCATACCACCTTTATGATGTCATGCAGGTGTTCAGAGTTTCTTTGCATCTGAGGGTCAGGCTGCCAAATTATTAATTGATTATGGGAAGAAGCCCCACGCAGCGTCAGTAAAACAGTAAACAGCATCAGTAAAACAGATGATTGAAGATATATTCAGTCTCTATTAGACAACTCTTTGCTGCTTCTGACTCATCACACTGTTATTGCTGTTCTCTTGCATTGACATCAGGTCATATAATTGGAAAATGAACAAGGAAAGACACATAACTTTAATTTTCTTTTGCAAATTTTTGAATTCTCATTATTGAATACACATATATACACACACACACATACACGGATATATAAATGTGTCTATGTAAAGAGAATGTAATAATGTAATGTTTACTATTTAATCTTATTCATCTTGCCTTTGATTTAAAAATCAGAATATAAATTTCACTCTATAAATTTTGGTATCTAAATCTATGTTTGAGATCCTAATCTGTCTATCTATACAGTCCACAAAGATGTGGTCATTGTACTAACTGGAGTCAAGGGCACAATTCTTCTTATTCTAAAGTAGATATCTAAACCAAGCTAAATGAACCATAACCCCAAAGTTCCCTTTTCTGTTTTTTCCTTTTCTGTAAAGGAAGTCAGCTTACTGTGGCTCTCGTTTCCAGATCTGTTTTGTGATCATATTAAGTTGGATTACTGTAATCACACTCACAATATTTGAATAGTAAGCTTATATGAATTTAACCATGCTTCTGATTTTTTCCATTCACTGTTCTGGAATATTCCTTTCTAATTTTTCACTTTATTAAGTGGAATGAGATAGTGAGAAGATTAATGTACCAAAAATGAGAGTAATCAAAGCTGTAGATGACAGGGAAATATGTGTATATTCATCACATGGCTTGCGTAATAATAACCAAATTATTTTCAGATAGCTAAATCATAAGACTTAAGAAGGAGATTCTTAATGCTAGAGTTAGAAACTTGTAAGAAGTTTCTTTTTTTTTTTTTAAAAAAAAAAAAAAGAAAAAAAAAAAAAAGGAGGCACTCCAGAGAAAACAATCTTTTAAAGCTGTCAACACAATCCAAAATGGGAAAGCACTGCAGGTATATAAACATGCCAGGAGAAACCTTGGAGACTTTTCTCATTTGGAGTTCTGTCTAGTAAGATCTGGAGTTCCACATGGTGAACACCCACGCAGCCAATGTGATAGCTCTTCCTTGACTTGTATGAAAGATTCTTCTATTGAAGAAAAAAATCCACTTAAATCTAGTCATATAATTTTTATTACTATATATTTCTTACTATAAACTTAATAGAACTTTGTAAATCAAGCACTGCTCAATTGTCTCTCTTTGTATCATTTTTTTCAGATAATGGGTGAAAATGTATTTCAAGTAGAACATAATAAACCTGAAGGAGTTAATTAAACCATTACTTTATCTAAATATTAACATATGCTTGGGAGGGAGTTTGTTTTTGTTTTTTTTTTTTTTTGTTTTCTGGAATGTATTCTTAATAATGCAGAAGAGTAATAACTATCTGTAGAGGGCTGCTATATTTATAGCCAGCTATCAGATATCAAGAAATGGCTTCCTTTCATCATACATTGCACCATCATGAATTATTAGTCATTGTTAATAAAATATTGATCTTGTGTCTATAAACTGTGTGCTAAGAGACTGGAGATAAGTCATACTCAAGAAATACTAGCACTCTGGCAGTATTTTCAGCTACCTTCCTCTACCATGTATTAATCAATCACACTGATTAGCTGTGCCAAATATTCTTAAATATGGAATAAGAGCATAGAAATAAAAATCACCTCTTTGGTGCAACTTTACTGATCAAATGATTTAGAAATAATTATATTAGTGATTACAGCAGCCTTCGGCAAATTGAAAATGAAAACAAAAAATAAAAAATAAAGGAAAAGAAAAGAAAAAAAAAAGATGTCCTTGAAGTAAATTTCTGCTCACACTTTGAAGAAATTTCTCTGTTCAGTTTAGTGAAATGTCCTTTTTCAGTAGCACATAAAATTGCTTTTGATGAGCCACAGATCTTCCATTTTATTGTTATTTTCCATCTTATGGAATTAAGACTTCAGATCAGGAATAGTAATTTTACATAAAAATGCCTACAGCCTAGCTGCCAAAACTTTTGCTATGGTCTTGAAATCACAGTTGCTTAGCCATAATTGACCCATTACTTAAGCAACAAAAGAGATCACTTGCTGAATCACAGAGATACTATACAATTTGCATAAAGATAAGAAAATGTTCTTGAGTTTATGGAATGTTGAATAACTTTTTCTAAAGACTGTTTAGTTTTCCCTAATATTAGAAAATTACTGTTTCCTTTCCTCAGGTTTTACTATTGAGCACAATGTATTTTTTCCTAACTGAATAATACTGGCTTCATTACAGGGAACTAAAGTAGGAAGTCAAGCTACAAAATCTGCAAGCTGTGAGATGCCTTTTGTTTTTCAGAGTAATGTATTCCATCTATGTGCAAGATCAAATGAAGATAAATTTACTTAACCAAGCATCTTATCATGGTTCGATTTTACCTCCTAGGGACAATCACAAGAAATTAAAATAAATCTTTAATAAAATACCAGTTTTGTGTTAAAAATACTTTTTGTTTGTTTTCATTTACCATTCTTAAGTGCTTGACCCAGAACTGTGTTACATAATTGTGAGTGGACAATTGTCCTTGCCTGTTCTGTGAATTAGATATGCATAACATTTAAAATGCTCCTTCTGTAAAATACAGTTATGTCCTTTAAGTCTCTCAGTATACAGTGTAGACTGTGCTTCTGTGTCAGGGTGAACCTTCTCTCAAGTCAAGTGGAAATTTTTGACAGAAACTTGAAATCAGCTTTTATGGTGCTCACCACTTGGATTCAGACACTCATTATTTTTCCAAAACAGAATATCACACTTTTTAATGTGTTCATCTCATATTTTCTAACAATAAGGATATAAAACAAGTGATTCAAACACCATAAAAGTAAAAAGGTAGGTTTACTACTCTGTTAGTTTCAACAGCTGATGCTACTTTTAAGATAATCTACTCAGAAGAAAATAATTTGAAAATACTTTGGTAAATTTCAAAGGCTTTGAGTAGACTGTTGGAATTTTCCAGTATATGAAATAAAAAATTTTGTTCAGAAAAATGGTTTGTAATTTAATATAATTTAATTCTCCAAGACTGTATCTGAAATACTGTCAGATC
>VZTB01002490.1:152233-207375 GCA_013397245.1 Thryothorus ludovicianus
GGAAACACAGATCATCAAGCCATCAGAAAGCAAACTATTGAAACATATATATCATTTTGAATAAAATTGAACTCTGCAGAGGATTGAAATTATAGTGTGCAATCTCCTTGCTTATGATTTAATGCTGTTCAGCAAATAGTATCAGAAGCCAAATCAAGAAAAATATAAGAATTAATTTGTGATTGAATGTCTTTTTTTTTTTTTTCTGAGAGAGAGAAAAAGAGCTGTTGATTAAATAAAAGTATAGAGAAAGAAGAAATTTGTTTTGGCTTTAGTAAATGTGAATCAGGACCTAATTTGATTGTCTAAAGCAAAACCTAAAAAAAAAAAAATACGAAACCCAACACTTACAAATTAAATTAAAAAATGGCCTCTTCCAAGCAGTTTTGTATTTGTCTCTGTGCAGAGGAATGGGTGTCTGTAGAAGTCAATCTATTGACATCACAATTTCTTGTGTATGTATGTGTGTGTATGTGTGTGTGCTCGTGTGTGTACAGAAACACTTCTGAGATACCAAATCTTCTATATGTTCCCATTGCCTGAAGAGGATTTGAACAGGCAGTGTGGTTCACTCCCTGAAGCATCAGATAACAGTGATGGAAGCAGTGCTGCAGTCTATAGCAGCATAGAATAAAATGAAGTAGATGTAATAGTTTCACACAGACAGCGGTCTGTTTCTGTTCTGTTGTTGCCAATAATTTGAACTCTTTGGTGGAATACTGCCAAATTTATCCATTACACTGTAACATTAATGTTCCATAATCATAAAAAGAATTTGTACACTTGATAGTTTATTAAGCTTTTGTTGTTTTTCCTTTAAAGTATGTATTTTATCTAGTGATAAGTATATTGTCAAAAGTGAATATTGAGTTAAATGCTTGATATAGCTGAGTCATTCAAAAGGAGTTTGACATCTATTTAAAACTCTGATAAAAGAGGGAAAAGGATACAAGATGAGCAACTGAAAGGATGACCCAAGGTCAGCTGCTCTTTAAAATTTGGCTTTCAGGATGTAGTCCACTTACTGGAGAGTGCTTTCATTGACATGCTTATAAACTTCCATATTTAAAGGTCAGAACTGATAAATGGTGTCCTATTGAGTGTCTTAGCAGCTTAAAATTAGCCATATTATTTTTTTTTTCTCTAGTTAAAACAGACTCTTGACTCCATTCACAGTCAACATACCAATCATTCCCTGGCCAAATTAGTTTTATTGCAGTGATATGTCATACTGACATAATCTGGTCAGAGCATCAGATTCAATTTCATCTCTATAATCTGAACCTTTAGTTAACGGTATTTTAGTATTTTTCACATCTGTAACCCAGTGGGATAGAAAAGGCTCAATTTGAGAGGATAGAAAGCACAAAAGGACTAATATGAACAGAAATAATATGTCCTCTTTGAAGGACAATTTATTCTACTTCTGAATCCCATTGAAATTTTTTTTCTATATAGACATGATTTTTATGAGTTCCGTATCCCAGTGCGAAAGATTTCTTCTCCCTCAGTCATTCTGTTCTCTCCCCCTCAGCACTGCAGCTTTTCTCAAAAGCAGCTCTAACTAGGGAATCAAAATTTGGTGGGTACATTTACATAAGTCTTCAGTGTGCAGGGACCTGTCTTTGAAAAACTTGGCCATTCCAATTAAGTACCTAACCAGAATCTTCTGAGTGCTCTTCGGAAAAATCTGTGCCATTGGTTTGAGAGAGTAACTTCTCTAGCTGGAAGCAGTTATTTTTGAAGACTAGGTACAGAAGTTTTGTCAAATGCCTCCTTTCTTCTTAGAGGCAGTAGACAAAGCATGATAGCATAGCATTATGCTTTATAAGCCACTTTCATGCTGTGAAAAAATGGGTAAAAGACATCAAAATTCTCCAAATTCTGTAAATTGCAATACATGCTTACATTTACCAGTTAGTTAGACTACAATTATTATATGTATAGAATTTTTTTTTCAGAGAAAAGGCTGAAGTTTTGTCAAATACACATACAAAAATATTTTTAATATATACCTATTAATACACACACATTTAAAAATTCTCTTATATTAAATAACCAGAAAGTAAACAAATAAAACTCTAGGAAATAATTTAGTTTGGCCAATGAAGAGAAAATATACATATTCAGATACCTATTACAAACCTTTAATTTACAAGTCCTACAAGTAATTCTGCCTATTCCATATTACTGAAATTCAAAGATAGAAAGCAATGTTAGAGTAAGGGGAAAAAAATCATAGTTTACTGAAATAAACACCATATGACATCTAGGTTTGTCTATAGATATAAGAGTTACAGAGTAGAAAAAAAATCAATCAACATAACCTCTGAAAATCAGAGGGGTGGAAATGAAATACATCAGAGCCTAATACCTTTTTACTCATTACTTTTGTAATGACTAATTTATTGACTTACAATATTCATTTTATTTAAACTTTACTTTTAATATCTGAACCTTATATGTCGCTGTGACTTGTGAAATCAGAGACCACTTATTTGTTTTCCATGGAATTTTAGATGATTCACAAAACTATTTTTCAAGGTAATTTCTTAATTTACTTTCTGTCAATAAAGAGCTTTGAGAAATCCTTGCATCTCTAACTAGATATGCTAAGGTATAAAAATGGCAATATATGCAGGAACTTCATTGTTGTATTAGAGATTTGCTCGTATATATCATCCACTTTTCTGTACACTATCAACAAGCTGAGAGCCAATGAAAATATGCCCTGCCTGAATCAGATCCTAAAAGAAGAAATAAACTATATTGCACAGAATAAAAGGGAGTCTTTCTTGATATAAGAGCCTGTGTGAGATCTGATTAACAAAAATTCACATACATACACAAACCTCTGTTTAATTTGTACACCACACTTCCATTTATCTTAATGGAGTCCAAAGCTCAAACTCAGAAAAAGAAGGCAATTGCTGTCATTTTACACTAAAAAGTGAATACTTAGCTCCACATAATAAGGTACAAGGTCTGCCTCAGGACAAACTATACTTACTCTTCTAATGCTGCCATTCTCAGAGCCTGAGGAAAAGAGATCCTTCATTTTTCTTTCATTACATCTGAAGCTTTTGAGTCCAAGAAAAGAGCAGAGAATTCTTCTTGTGCAGTTCAGTGTTGGAAATAAATTTCAGCATCCAGTGGAAGGAATTACCAGCATAGATACTAATTAAATGGCACTAGTCACTTACTGCACAGAGCTTTCCCTGGAGTTTTTGTAAGCAGTTGCAAATGCCAGGTAATCTCTTTTGTTCCTTTATTTGTGTTTGATCTCTGATACAAACACACTGCAGCTACTGTATTTATCTTTTTTATAAAAATCATCTGGAAAATTCTTTGGATTTTTGTTTTCCATGGCAATGCCTTTGGTTTTCACAAACACAACAAATTCTTTCCTTGTTTTGTGTTAATGCTCCAGCATTCTTAACGCTTTCAGATCCTTTGTTTTCACTCTGCTTTAACAGTCATTCCTGTTTGCAACATTCTTTTGATTTTTCCCCAAATTTCCTTCTCTTGAAATGGCAGAATGCTACTGAAAGTATCTTCAGGTTACTTCTGGTGATCTTTGAAAACAAAATCTAGTCCAAATTAAGAAGGACATAAGGTCCCAGAGTGCAATCCAAACATGATCCAGACATCTGGATCCAAGAAAAAATCCAGCCTGAGAAAAAATTTATGTAAGTCACTGCAGTTGAATTCATCCTACCTAACTTTAAGTGCCTATATTTTAAAAGTCCTTACTTGTTCAGATGCATACCGTTAACTCTGACCTCTCTTAATTCCCATATGGTTTAAAGTAATACTGAATTGACCTAATTTTTCTGCAGTCTCCCTTTCCCTGGTACCATTACAATTAAACTTCCCACTTTCAATAGTAAAAATGTATTCTAAGTAAAATTACAGCCAATGAGGCTGTAATTGTAAATTTGTTGTTGTTTTGGACAAGTGGTTCTCATAAAACAGTTATTGAGTAATCATATTTTGATAGCAGACAATGAAGTCAGTCTATATTAAGCAGTGAACGCAAAATATACATAAAAGGTAAAAATAAATATTTCCTTTAGGTTTGTCTGAATCTCACTTTCCAACTTTTTCCCTGCATCCCTTAATGTATTCCTTCAAAAAATATCTCTGGCTGTAGCTTCCCCTTTTTTATTATTTTTTGCTTCACTGATCTACCTGGTGTCTCAGTTCATATTTTTCTCTACCTAAGTAAATTATTCTCTGGCTGTTTCCTCTTTTTGACTGTTCATTTTTTGCTATTTACTCAGTCTGGACGGTTTGATATTTCACCATATCAAAACTTCAGTGCTCTGTACACTGCAATTTAGGTCACTTAAAAAGAACACATCCATGATTTCACTACTGTATGGACTACTGAATTATATTATCACTTAATCTTATTTTTTTTCAGAGCAGTAATATCCTTATGGAAAGATGAATGGAAAAAAACTAAGCATATTATTTTAAATAAGTGTTAAACACAATCAACCCCTTGCATAGAAGTAATAATTCATTTAATTTGTGTAACATACTTTTGCTTATTCAACCTAAGATCTCATTTATATTTTCAGCTGCAGCTATAAAATAGCTTAATGGTGTCAACAATTTTTTTCCCCATAATTCTCCCATTTGGTGATGGAAATTATAAGGTTCATACCTGTTTTATGTAACACAAACATTATGTTTTATTATTTCTTATCAACTGGCCTAATTGGTTTATGTTCCATTGTATGTAATAGTTTTTCAAAAGTTCTAAGTCCTTATTTTTGTTATTGTCCTGAGTCTTATTCTTCCTCTTGTTATATTAATTACTATAAATAAACATACATGTGTAGTATAACTATAATGTATTACTTTATACCTCAAAATTAGAAAAGCTGTCAAAGTAAATGAGTGAATCAGAAAATTTATTGTTTGATAGGAGAAAACTTAACTTCTGAAGAAAAATTCAATCTCTGACAGAAATAGGAAAAAAAATATATAATCTAGACCTTTCTTGGTTAAGGAAAATGTACATAATTGCTCAATAAAAGTGAATGCACATACATGCACATTTAACATGGGCACGCAGGCAATAAAAGAAAACAAATTCCATAACACAAAAAATTAATAAACTTCCAAGGTAGGAAATATGCTTTTATAAAATATTTCAGACATTTTTTGGCCAGGGTATGTCTCATTGCTCCCTTTTATGCCATCATTTCAGTAACCCATATTTACTGAAGCTCCAAAAGATTATTATTTTTCAGGGTAGAAGGAAACAATGAAGAGAGGTAGGGAGGAAAGGAAGGGAAAAAAAAAATGTGGTATTTGATTCAATCTCCTCTCAAACACTCAGGAATGATTTTGAGAATCAGAGAATCTGATATTACACAGACTACTGAGTACATTTATGGTTGGCTGTGTGATCCATCACTTCAGTTTTCCAGTCTCCCTTTCTCATCACTGCAAAAGCCCTTCACAAGTTTGAAATAAACAAACTCCTAATCATCTCTGCATGGCCAATCAAATGGTCATGAAGGCCCAGCACAGTGGCCAGCCAGATTTTAAAAGTGTCCTATCTTGAGGAATTTAAAACTGTCCAATGCTTCCCACTTTCCTGAGGAGATTATTTCAATAGCTGATTGTTCTCATTGTGGAAAACTTTCTTCCTGTGTCTAATCAGAATCTCCCCAGGAGTAACTTGTGCCCATCACCCCTTATCATTTCCATGTGACTCTGTGTAAAAAGGGAGTCTTCATCTTCTTTGTAGCCATTCTTTAAAAACTAGAAGAATATAAGGTCTCCCCCAAGCTTTCTTTTCTTAAGGCTGAACAAACCCAATTCTCAGCCTTTCTTGCATGGCAGCATCTCAATCCTTGGATCATACTTTTGGCCCTTCTCTGGACCCTCTCCAGGCTTATTTGCTTAGAAAGGATCAAAACCCAGCACTGTTTTTTCAGGTGTGGCATGACAAGCACAGTGGGGGTTAATAAAGTAATTTTTTTTCTCTCTACTGGTGATGCTCTTGTTGATGCACCCCAAAATCCTGCTAGCTCTCTTTGCCACAGCAAAGCACACCTCTCATATTGAGCTTGTAGTTCACCAGGATCCCCAGATCCTTCTGTAGAACTGTTCCACTTGTACTCTCCTGGACTATGTCTTCTCAGGCACAAGACCTTATACTTGTCCTTGTTAAACTTCATAGGTTCTTGCTAATCACCTGCAGCTTATCCAGATCCTCGTGTAGGGTACTGCTTCCTCCTGAAGCGTTCCCTTCCCCACCCAGTGTGGTATTATCAGCAAACTTTGTCAGAGTGTTTGATCCCATCATCCAGATCATTTATAAAGACATTAAGCAGCATGGGGCTCCACGGGGGACCCCACATGTGACAGGCTGCCAATCTGAAAAGCAGCTATTTACTACCACCCTCTGGGTGCAGCCTGTCAGCCAGTTCCCCACCCACCACGCAGACCACTTCTCTAGACCATGACACAGATGCTGACTGCTGCAAAGTTCAGTACAACAAAAAGTAGAGAAGATATAAAAAAAAAATTGTAATTAGCATTTTGTGTTTGATCCAGACAATGTTCACTGGGGAGCAAGTCATGAGGCCAGTCTGTTAAAGTGCTGAAAGTTCTGGTTGTATACAAAATAAATGATCAAAAGAATGGATTGTACAGTATATGCACAATACCTTTGTGTTTTATCACCTGAATGATGTTGCTCAATTTTGTGTGTTATTTCTCAAGGAAAAACCCTAATTTGAAGAAATAAAATAATTTAAGACTGAAACAGTAGGCTTCTCTTCAAGAGTCATGTAAATCTGTCACTTTGAGTGTTTTTTGTGGGTTTTTTTGAGTTTGGTTTTTTTGTCGTTATTGGGGTTATTTTTGTGGAACTATTCCAGCAAGTACCATTTCATATTAACATTCTAACCTTCTTCCTACCTTTGCATAGCTGTAAAAACATTTGCCAATTTATTTCCTCTAACAGCCTGCAGCTCTCTAGCACTATCCAGAAATTACCTGATTTCTTTTCAATACCCTCAGCTTCTCTCTAAAACAGCTATGCTGTGTCAGCAAAGATATTTTAGTGTCTTTTCCTTCATCCTCAATATCAGTCTCATAAAAGCTTGTCATCCAGTTCTCTTCCTTTTTTTTCCATTACTCATTTCCATTAAAATTCTAATATATTTTTAAACACACAGGCGTTTTTCTATATTACCTGTTTTCATCATTCTAATGATGTCATACACTGCTTAAAAAGCACTACAAAAATGCTAAATATCAGTTTGACAATTTCAGTCTGATGATTCTTTCCCCTCCCCTCCATTTTGTTTTACAATAGATATTTAACCATTTCCTATATCATCCAACTTTACCTTATATCTCCATCATCTTTCTAACAGTAATCAGTAAAAGTAGTACAAAGCATGGGTCATCTAAGAAGAGTTATTTAACATTAAAGAGTCACATGAGTCAAATAATGTCCTTGCAATTAATCTGAGCAGTTAAAAAATTAACATTAATCTGATTGGGTTACAAACCTTTTTTTTTTTCTTAGAGAATGTTTGCTAAACATGTTTTGCGGGAGATTATGCAAAAACACTTTTCTGCACGTGTGTAACAAAACTCCTAGATGAGACCAGTCATTCTAATTTGGAAATCACAGATCGTGATATAGTACAGTGACATATCTTCCCAAGAAAAGAAACCAAAGTTAAATCGGGAAAAGTGTGGGGGGGAAAATGTGAAGAGAAGAGGAATACAAGTTTACCATGATGTATCTCCAAAACTGGATATTTTGACAGATTTTGTAGATGTGCATGCAGAGACACAGCAAAATGCACAAACATATATTACCTGATGAACAGATTGACCATCTGTGTTAGCTTCTGCTGACAAGACTTATGAGAACAACTTTATATATCATGTAAAAGAATTATCTCAAATATTTAAATAAATTTATTTCAAACTCAACTCCATAATAATAGTGTAGCTGTTGCTAAAATATTGCACATATTTTATGCTTTTCACAAAGGAGTGTGCCTTTATGTACAAATATGAATGTGCAATAGAGAAAGAAAGAGAGGTAGAAGAGAAAACTTTCATTTTAATTAGCGAGAAAAGCCTTTTATTCATTATTTCCTGACTAACATTTATCTACAACTTGCTTTTGTCTAAGTTGTCATAATAGACTGCAGTGGCTTGAAGACTTGATTTAAGGTTAACTTCAAGAGCTTTTTTAATTTGTTGCCTTCCTCCCTTCCTTCCTTTAGAACAGCATTTGAAACCCAAGACTATCACACATAAACAGACAAGGCTCTGCAACCTCCATTTAATGATTTTGAGATGAGGATTTCTGTTCAGCATCTAATATTGCATCTTTTCTGCTGCACAAAAGAAAAGAAAAAGAATCCTGTTTTTTGCAGAACAAAAATACAGAATTCAATCTGTGTAAAACCAACCTGTATCAAGAGAAATAGTTTGGATATTCAGGGCAACTGTACTAAATGAAGCTCTCTATGACACAATATTGTACACCATGGTCCGTGAAGTCTTTGAATGGGACAATTAGTACATCTAATCAGAACCTAACACTTTTCTAAAAAAGTGGTGCATTCCAAGGCTGAATAAGACATCTTTATACATATATTTTTAAATGTCATTTTTTCATTGCAAATGAAACATTAGTCTTTGTTTTATGTCATAAAAAACAGGTTTAAAGCTGAAAAAAAATTACTTGATATGGGAAAAATATGCTAGCTCAGTCAATAATCTTCATAACTTCTCATTTCTGCAGAAAAGTACATTTGTGATGAAGTAGAATTCTATATTAACCTGAGCTTAGGATGTTTAAAAAGGGTTAAATTACTCACCCTTCTTAGTACACTTGTGATTAACTATAAATCCGCCCTAAATTTCAATGTATATTTTCAAATTAACTCTTTTCCATTGAAGCATACCCCAATATATTTTGTCTCATAATCTTTCAAATGACGTGAACAGCTTTAAATGTTAATCTGAATTATCTCCATGAGCCCTAAAGCATTAAATATGATTTTCTCAAACCTGCTTGTTACATCTATAAGGCATGACTAAAAATACTGATTGCTCAAGAGTGCTCAGTTCAGTATTCCTTTGCATTTCTGCATCCAATATTAAGTTGCAGAAGAGTGTGCCTCTATTTTAGGAATTTAATTTTATTAAAATCTGTCCCTTTAGACCTTTCTTAAATGATGGATCTACAAGGTAGGCACTATCAAAACTGTAGCCATGGCTGAATACACTTTAGTAATGTATTTCCTGAGTTCTTTCTGCTAATGTAATGAGTTACATCATAGCTGAATTTCAATATGTAGAAGTTGTCTTCTTACCCCAGTGTAAGGCATTTCTGTACTAAAAAGTAAACCTTTTCTGCAGATGAATATATCTTTTGTAAATCACTGATTGAAATTGTGTTTAACTGTACAGAATTTAAAAGTTAGAAATATATAACAAAAGCAGTACCTGGGGTGTCTTTGCTGAGTCTCAACTGTTCAGAATAAACAAGCGCTGTAATACATTTTTTATGTACTAAGTGTCTACTTGAGGTGTTGTTTTGATCTTTCAATTTCTAACTTAGAGGAACAAACAGATTCTTTTTCATAAATGCTATTTTTCTTATGTACTTTAATTTTATATTATAACCTTGAAATCTGAATACTAGAATAAGCTGATTCTAGGAAAGTGGCTGTCGACATTTATTATCTGTTTTCCCATCCTCCTTTTTTAATAAAGACAAACGACTAAAGCCAAAATATATCATAGGAAAATTTGTTTATCCCCTTTATCTTCAGAATAACATCATAACGATCTGCAAATGTTAAGGGATAAAGTCTAAGTAATGACAAATCTCAGATTAACCTTGTGATAGTTAAGTAGAAAATGCACACTTATTCTAGACTACTGTGGGTTTTTTGTGCATTCTTTTCCACAGTCAGGAAAAATGTGAGTGTTTCCACTTGGAAACACAAAAAGCTGCCTTCCTTTTGTAGATATTGTAGACAGATGATGACTATCACAAAGATACTCAAGAAAATAAAGTCTTCTACTCAGCTTTCTAAGACATCCCAGAAGGAGATGTATGGGTGTAGCTCAGCTTCATTTGGGGACAAACTAAGAAATAAAAAATACTCCAGGAATACATTAATTATAAAGACAGAAATGTATTAATGACAGTTGAATAGCTTGACAGACAACTCTTAAACGATTATTTGCATCTTAATGTTTAATTAAGGAATGGGAAATTGACAAACATTGAGAGAACTAGAAGTCTAAAATTATATGAAATAACAATACTTTTTATATATTATTTCTACCTGTATACATTTCATGCAAAACAGAGTACCTGTGGTGCTTCATTGTTCTGAAGGTCACTTTGACATAAGCAATGAACTACAAGTGCATGAAAGTAAAATCCTACATTCTATACTAGATATCTAAATATGTGGTCTTAGAAATATTTCAAAACCCTGGAGATCCCATTGAGTTCTCATTTCTGTATTGCCTATTTATGGGAAGACTGGGGTCCTTTTGTATCACCACACCAGGAGCAAATCTTTTCAGCAGAGCCAGAGACTGACTATGTAATAAATACATATAGAATTTATTTTGTGCCATTAACAAACTCAATAATTTCTTTGCAGGCTGTGCGGAAGAGTTCGTTCCCTTGAAGATGTTGTAAATTTACCATTTTTCACCTAGCAAGGGAGCAGTTCAAGGAACTGGAGGGTAGATAAACACGACTGAACTGACGAATTGGCAAAGCGCAGTGTGCCAGATATCTGAATTAAGATGCTTTAATTCTAAATTCCTTTCCAGGTTCACAAAGAATGCACACATATTTGTCCTTGTGGCAAAACCCTTCTTATGGAATATGCACTTTAAACTGTGCTTTGTGGACATAGAATCTTACTATGAATTACTAAGAGCAGCACAAACTGCTCTTGTTTTTTGTAACTACCAGGAATCTAAAGACATTTATGCTCATCTACCTGACTTTCATTCTCAGGAAATTAAGTCTACTTAGATACAAGTATGCCACAATGAATGAAAATTAGTAGTTCCTGTAGTTTTTTACGCACACACATACAGAAATTTACAAATTACCAAGATATATTAATCTTTTCTCTAAAAGCAAGTTCCAGTAGTTTTGGATGTATAGTGGGATGTTCCGCAAAGGAATAGAAATTTTTAACAAAATAGTAATTTAATTTATTACCTTTGAGATTCCTCTTAAATATCAAAGGAAACATAAATATTAATGGTGACTTAGATTTTCTTTTCAAAGAGCATAGTTCTACTTGCTAAAAAAAAAGGAAAAGAAAGTTGAGTTCTTCATGCTTAAATGTGTAGGCCAGCCTCACTGTACTCCATGAACATGTGAAAAAAATATATACATTTTTCTTTTGAAAGAAGTAAAAGCCATATCTTTCATACTCTAAGTACTTCTGTACAAAAACAAATCCATAGAGTTGCAGGACCCCTGATCAGACACTGCAAGAGAGTACAACAAACTAAATGAACAAGTACTTCGTAAAGCATCTTACCAACACTTGATTTGGTTGCTAAAATGAAGGCTTTGAGCTAGTGGCGTAACTATCATTTATTTCAGAGATGGATCAGGTCTTTAAATTTCAACTTATTAAAATTGATTTGGGTTCCATTTATGTAATTGAGAACAGGATTTTTGCCAGGAAAATTAAGCCCTTTCAACCATTTGAACAAGGAAGTTTTGTACAGTCATCTATATTTTATTTCTACTGTGGTAGAACTGTCTGAGACTGAACGATTCTTTTCTTCCCCTCTGAATCAATTCCATTATGAATCAGAGCCAAAAGAAGATATAGTTCTCCAAGCCCTATGTAATTCACATTTATAGGTGTGGAAATATGTGTATAAAATCTGAAAGTGGATATTTATGTACTTGTGTTTCAAGTTCTCAAATGCACAAGTTTTGACTGTCAACATAACGAAACAACTCCAGTCTTGCCAGCAATGAGCAGCTCTAAATGCAGAATGGAGGTCTGGAGCAGCTGGAGTTTCTGGAGTTTGTCATGGTAGATCTGCTCAAATGTGTGTCCCCCATATAGTTTGAACTTGGAGACTGTTCCCTTTCACTATCTTTCCCTCTTGAAGGCAGAAACTTGTCCAGTCAAAAAACAAAGCTTCAGGAGCCAAATGCTGTTCAAGCTCTGCCTGCCACAGAGCAAAGAAGAGATCCTGCCAGCTGGTGGTGTTCTGGTATCGCATGGTCACCTGTTCCTTGCTCTGGGCTAGAGCACTGCACCTCAGACAGACTTAACCAAGAGAAGCAGCAGCCAAGTGCTTTGGACTGGTATCAGGCAGGAACAGCAGCATGAGTTCTGTGGCTTCCATTAAGACACCAGGAATCTCAACTCTGGATCTAGTTCAAGCCATGCTAATATTGATATTGGCTTGCTTTGATGAGACTTCAGCATCCTCAACCCATTGATTTTCCAACCCATATGTTACCTATAGACATACGTTTTATAGAGGCATAGAGTACAATTGAGCCATTGACAGCTAGCACAGGTCTTGTGGATTTAATCAAAAAGGCTTGAAAATTTTTAATTATTTCCTGCCATCCTTAAGTCAAATTTCATCATCCAAAGATGGAAAAGAAAAAAAGGAAAACCTTAAAGCTGAATTTCATTATAGTGATCAGAAACCAATTCCAGGTAACCCTTTTCTTCTGACCTTAAGTGTTTATTTTTTCAGAGTAGAATGATTTCAATTTCAGATTTCTTCTGAATCTGGGTGAGGTGAATCCCACTCTGGGTAAGATCACAGTAGCAAATTAAAATTTCATTGGTTTTCTGGTATATCAGAAGGTCAAAATGCAATTAGATCACTATGTAACAGTAAGAAATATTGGAAAATTATTCTTCCTGAGATATATATATATATATTTTTTTTAAGATATATTAACACAGGTTTAATCTCTTTCTTCTTTTAAAATTCCCCCTCCTTCCCCTCAAAAAACCCTCCATGACAATGGTTAATTTATGACCTGAAAGAATTTGACGTATATAACTCTCTAGCCATCACTGATGCACTTTGGAAAGTATGGAATGGTTTTCCGCTCAGCGTAAGTGATAATGAAGAGCAGAAGAGAGATGAAAACTCATGACATCCTTCCTCTCCTTACAGTTTCCCTGGGAATCTTCTCAGTAAACAAGAAAAGGAAGACAGTTTTTATCTATAACTTCAGAAAGAAAAACTGTTTGGAAGCAGACAAGTAGTTAGCAGGAGAATGGAGTGAGAAGAGTCAGTAGAGAATGGAAATAAAAATAGAGAGGAAAAAGTGAGTCAAATGTACAAAATCTGCAATAGGAAGGGTGTTAGTTCCAATTCAATCAGGGGACATATTGTTGTGTTTAACAGACCTCTTCACTCAAACAGTAAATATAAGGAAAAACAGGGAAGTGAGATTGAAAAACATTGTTGAAAATATGAACACCTACTCTGTCATGCTAATGAGGAAAGGCAAGGCAAGGACAGGAAAGAAAAGGGAAAGAAAGGATAAATTCTGACAGCATAATCATAATGTATGGAAAATCAGAGGAGACTTCTTGGAAAAGTAGCGTTACTCAGAGACTGTGTATTCTTCACAAGAAAATAAAGACCTTTCTCTGAAAAATGTGTTAATAAAAACTGAAAATCACTACTGAGGCATCTTTCAAGTTTGTTGATGTATTTATAATGACAGTTTTCTTCAAAAGGAGGATAGAAATGTCTCCCTTAAAAATAACTCAAAACAGCAAGGAATTATGTAAATAACTTGTATTAGTATATAACTTGTTAGCTATACACTACTATGTTTTTAGAGAAAAAAACTCAAAGTTTATACTTGCTAATGATTGAAATATATTTGATGATATGTGTATCATTGGTTTAAATGGGAATATTTGCATGTAGAATAGCTCAAGCAAGCCATGTAAACAAAAATATTTTGAGGACACAAATAATGAAGAAGAATCAAGAGAGGAATATAATTATGTTGAGTTCAAGTATTTTGTTAAATGGAAAATAATGATGATGAAATTGGTTTCTATAAGCACGAGCTATGTTTGGATTCAAAATTTCATGGCTCATCATCATCATCAACAAGCAGTCAGAGAAAAAGTGGTAGACTTAACACATAGTAAAGGAGTAGTGGTTAAAGATAACTCCCCTCAGGGAAAAGGCCTTCAATAATACAGGTCATGCAATATGCTATAGACAATCTTCAAAGACAGAAGTTTGCAAAATAAAGTGAACAATCTTTGTGCAATTAATATTCTAAGAAGATGTATGGATCATTTGTTTTGGGGATTTTTCCATATGTTCTGATAATTCTATGATCAATAAACAAAGAAGTTGGTGAACCTTTCATGCTTCATTTTGTTAAGCTTATGGTTGACTTAGTTCAGACCAGAGGTAAATTGTCTTATTATACACAAGACAATTCTAAGTGCCTTGCAATTGAAGATATTGAAAGTAAGATCAGAGATGTAGGTAAAATAAAGGAAAAAAATAATAAAAATATTATGAAATATGGATTTCTTGAAGACATGACTGTGAGCTTGAAAACTACATGAACTGTATACCTTACAGAATATTCAGAGTAACCAGTGCAATTTGTATAACCTTGTCCATGACAATAACAGTCCATGTGCTTTACTGTAAGATTTAATTAACACTTACATCTGGGTGCCAGTGTATTAAAAATGAAAATATTGCAAAGTAAAGCAGTGTCTTCTTGGAAAACTGGAGCAAGAAGAATAAAATATGTGTGTCAGGTAAAATTACAGACCTTTTTCAACTATCCTACTCATCTCCCCAGAAATACTTACAATATCATTTGTAGATAAAAGTTTTCAATACATATGTAGGACAAATCTAAATGAAACACATGAAAGGATATGTTACTCCTCATATTTCAAAAAATTTTCAACAGCACCAATTAAAAAAATGCTGTATAAAGTTATCCCAGCAGTCATTTAGCTGCCAATGCCATTACATCTAAACCTTTATCCAACACTTATGCTGCTGAATATATACAACTAAAATTTTATGTCCGTTGATACACAGATAAAATTATGATGGTTAAACCAGATAATTAGGAGAAAAAGTAGCTTCTTATGTTCCCAGCTCTACAGATGTTTTCTGCATTTGCAAAATTTATTACTCTTAGTTTTAAAACCCGTGCTTAAAATTAGATACTCTTCACCTACCCCTTTCTCTACAAATCAGTATTTGAATAAATTAGAGTGTTTTGGAAATCTTTTCCTTCTTCTCTAAGTGAAAATAATTGGGGTTGCAAACCTATGGAAGATGGATCCTTACTTAAAGTCAGATTTTCAAAATATATTTAAAATTCTATTCTTGATAACACCTTACATTTTGTTGCCTCAACATCCAGAGCTACCTGTTAATTCATCTGTTCACTCTGACTCCCATAAATTGTGCAAAATTTGGAGGAGGGGAATACTCTAAGAAAATTAAGATAAAATGTGCCAATAAATATTTATTTAAGATGAATTAACTACATTTTTTCCAAACTAGTCCCAAAAGTTTCTTCGATTTTGCTCAGTAATGTTAAATTAAAGTAGTATTAAAATTGCCCTGATACTAGATAACCCAGACAAAGCTTGTACATCTGAATGAATGGCAAAATAATCATTCATAATTAGTGACTCATCATATTACACTGAAAAACAAGCAGAGCAATGACTATTTATTGTAATTATAATTATTAGCTTAAAAACACTATTCATGAGCATGATGCTTTTGCAAAATTGATAAAGGTAAATTTTATGACCCTAAAACTAGGTGTTTGGAGGCAATGGGACCAACTGAACAGAAAAAAAAATCGAAGAATAACAAATTGTAGAGATAGTTCTAGAAAAATATAACAGATAATGTCTTGATTTTAGAACAATATCTTGAGTAACTCGATTCAAAAGAAACACTTAGCTTCTTTCCCACTTTTTCTTGCTAGCTAGAAGAAGAAGAATATAGACATTACTGTGCCCTGCTTCTTGGAACAGAATGTCTGTTTGTGACATGATGGTCTTGAAATACTCAAATGACCAGTGTAAACAACCTGTTTTGATGTTTGCAGGTATCTCTTTTCTTCTTGCTACTTAGATGACTGCACGCACACGGAGACTGCAGACACAGTATGCATCCACTAGCATGGATGTGTTTGCATGTGTGTGGTTTTTTATCTATGTACTTCTCATGGTTAAGAGTACTGCATGTACATGTATGTAGACCAACTTGTTCACAAGCACATTCATACACACCCACGTATATTATACACATACATCTGGGCACATATCTAGGTATATGTGTGTGTACACTTTTTTGTAAGTATGGAATAAAAGAGGTTTTTCTTTTCTACACTTGAGTTTTCCTCCTTCCTCCCCTCCCCAAGTGGCGTGCAAAATTTGTTCTACACCTGCTGAAGGAGACTCCCTACTTTTTTTCAGCACAATGTTGCAGCAGGTTTTGGACACTGCCACCGAGGCAGGGCTTATTTTGAAGCTGAACAACTTTTTCCCTAGTGCAGTATTCTAGTGGCATGACTTAATCCAGCAAAGCCCTTCTTGTGAAATCTTGAAAATAGAAAAAAATACTTGCCTACTTGAGAGATCCTGTTTGGCTACTTTACTGTCATGAAGCCCCCCTTAGCATAAGTAGAAATCTCATTGATTTCCAGAGAATAATCAAGATGTTTGTTGAACATGAACTGTGAACCTAGAAGTCTAAGGATCAGAGGTATCAGTTACAGTAGAATCTGATAAGGTATTTAAAACTGATTTCCTTTCAAAGACTTCTAAATCTGCTTGTTTGAAACATAATTATTGCTATTTTTTAAAGTTAGGATGTATTTCTCTCCAACAACCCTATGCTATTTTATTATCACACTGTGTTGGTATGTCCTCTGGAGATGCAAACACTGTGCATTGCTTTGTATTAAATAGTCAGTAAATTAAGTCAAAATCAAGCTCTTCAATCTCTCTCTCATTTTTATTGTATAGCTGTGGGCTGAAATCTTGTTTTTACTATATGTAATGCATCTGAAATTTGATGCTAGGCACTTTGAGAGACAGTTCTGGGGAAGGTAAGGAGGACAAAAACATCTCTTGGCATAAAGGCTCTGTCGCATTCAACAGAATTCAATTCTCACAGAATATCCCTGGCAACTGCTACAGTCTGCTTCCCAGAAATCAGTGCCCTGTGTTAAGTTATTAGCCATTGGGCTCAGACAGCTCACTCTTCACAAGTCTCTCTTAAGAAGCTTTTTACCTCCCAGGCCTCTGATGAATTACCTGCATCTCATACAGGTTTATTAAAAACTGCTTATAACAGATGTTCATCCATATCATGCTTTTCACACATCAAGATCCCAGGATTCAGAAGCTATTCATGTGAATGCTGCATGTGCATAAAAAATTGTCAGATTTTACAGGACACTGCTTTCTACAGCTTAATATTGTTATTATATGAAGTTGTAGTGTGTGTGTCTGTAAATCATTCCAAGTAGCTATGCTTTGAGTATCTTAATAATGTGGGGTAGCTGACAGCTACTCAGGCTGGACCAGAGTCACTGAGGTCCCTCAAAAAAGCCTGAAGCTGATGTTTACAGCTTATAACATCTTTGGGATCACTAAAATTTTAGCAAAAGGAGCAAATAGATGGGCTGGACACCTCAATCTGTGAGGAGACTGACAAAGGTGAGGAATTGGGATAATGGTTTTTAGCACGCATAGTGTTTGAAAGCTGTGAGTAAGCAATTGTTTATAGCTCCTAATATAAGAACTAGCAGGCATCAAATAAAACTAGCAGTCTCAGCTTATTCAGAAGAAACAGCAGGGAACATCTCTGCAGGCAGTGCAATGTATAGTTCAGTTCTGAAATGTGCTACTTCAAGACTTTTGTTAAAAGCTTAAATAGTTCTACAAATTGTTATAAAAGAAAACATGGAAGAAATTTGCTTTGAGTGATTCAAATACAGATACAATCAAATCTGCAAAGCACTCACAGCATATTTGGTGGTAAAACACTATTATGAAATGCAATACTAACTGCTCGTACCTGTACTTCTGCTCTTTCATCTGCTAACACTACTGCACTTGTGAAACTTGTGGATCTGACCTGCTTGACCTGCTGCTGGAGCTGGCAAGGCTGTTCATACATTCTGCTCTCTGAATAATTCATTCTGACTCTATGCAGGACTAGTATTGGTAGCCCTCTTCAAATTCCATTTTCCCATCAACTATAGCAATTCACTATACTACAGTGTGATATTTTTATGTAACGTTCATCAATGCCTTCTACATATTTACAAACTCAGGAAAAGTTATTTTAATTTTTCTTTGAAATGGTATGATTATAGCACATTGGTCATGCAAACATTATTTCTCATTTGCATAATTATTCTATTTTCAATTATAGATTTTAAGCTGTACAAATATCAGGTTTACTCATGTTAGAAGTTCAGTGATCATGAGTTCTTGAATGCTTCTGTTCCATACCAATGGCTTCATGCACTTATTGCAGATATACCTTAATTAAATGAACAAAAAAGAGAGAAAGAAAAACTCACCTGCATGCAAAATCAAAGCAATTGAAAAAACATAAGCCAGAAGAGTCTCCTTTTAAATAACTATCACAGCAAATACTTAAACTATAGCAAAGTGCATTGAGAAATATTAAATTTATGTTATGGACCACATAAAAATAATACATCACATAGTTTAGTCCAATATAGTATCACAGATTTGCCCACTTTGAAAGCTAGAGACTATAAAGATGACAGTAAAAAGAGTAATTCTTGGAGGAATACGGGTTTTTGTTTGATAGTAAACATCAGTACTTCTCTTAAAAATGGCAAGTCATCAAGAAAACTGAATGTTTTTCCTTCATCATGTGTCTTAAGTGTGGTCAAAGGCAGAAAAATGGCTACTTAGAAAAAGCAATTCTCCAGCTGCAATATCTATATGCTTTCAACTTATATCTACCTATCTACCTAGTTTCCTGGGGAAAAAAAAAACAAACAGAAAGTCATAACTGTTGGTTCGAAGCTAAGGCCCTCAAGAGAACATCTGCCCTCATGAAATGTGATAATAAGTATCCACTAAATTCTTGGATTACCATATGAAACATGATTGATTTTAACTGAATACTGTCTTACTTTATCTTGTCTTGGAGTATTGTAGTCTGTATAATTACCTATAATTTGGGATAAATAAGTAGAATTTCGAGTGCGTAGTGCCAGAATTAGATTTGAAATTAGATTCACTGTTAAAAATTGGGTGTCATTCAATTTTGCAAGAAAAATTTTATCAAATTATACACAGATTTTTATTTTTTTTTTTGCAGATGTTACCCCATCCTGATCCCTCTTTGCTTCTGTTTATCTTCCTCCTTTTACTGCCTTACCTAGCCCATAACATTTTCCCATTACTGAGACTGTACTCACACAGACACTTGGATTATAAGTATATCATTTGGAGATACATTTTTTCCCTTTTGGATCTTGAGAGAAGGAAACTGCCATGTAAGAATTATCACTTTTAATTAGTGAACTCGCAGATTGGCAACATGTAGAAAAGCTATGACAGCAAAAGGAAATGGGATGATTTTAGCAGTGATAATCTTTATAGTGCCAAGAAACGTTCACAGCAGTTCATTAGAGGGGAGATCTGTGATTTAGACAAGGCTGAATCAGCACTCATGTTGGCTACATCAGTAGTGCTCAACTTAGAATTAAAAAAAAAAACAGAAAAGGAGGAGTGGATCATACATGCTGGTCTGAGAAGGCAGGATACATTCCTCTGTGCAAACTATTCTGTCCTGGGTTTCCTCTGAGTCCTGTGAATGAATGACAAAATAGATGTTGTTTTACAGTTCACAGTGTGAATAATAACATGAAGACTGGCATATTTTTGCAGCATGAAATGCAGTGCATACATTGTATACCTTGGGCTCTACTTTAAATGCAGAAGGATTCAGAGATTTCTCTGGGAGTAGTATAGGATTTTGCAAGCTGGGAGAAATCATACTGGTAATTAACCAGTGGTAATCTTCTTTATTAAATTAAGGTGCCATCAGCAAGATGAGTGGGCAGGAATTTTACTTTTCTGCCTTCTATTTCTACACAGTCATACCTTTTCTCATGAGCACAGGGTCACTACCTGTGTAGTGGTCTGTTCTCAGGGCTTTCGAATAACACCTCTTTTGTCTTCCTTGTAGACTCTAGTGCCCACCTAGCCTACTCTACAGTGTTGACTTCTGATGTTTGTTAACCAATCCTTCAGCAGGTGCTATCACTGAGTAGCTTTAATTGCTGAACTGCATGAAACCAAAGTGATTAAGGTACATTTGCAATCTATTTTTTTTTCAAAATTTATTATTAAAATTGTTCTTGATAAAAATTCCCCTGTCCTTTCTGCAGTGAACCTAATATTAAATATCAAGACAGTGGAATATTGAAATATCAACATTCTATTAGGATTTAAATCATTGACAAAAAGTATGTGAAATCTTCAACCATGTTCTTATCACATAAGCAAACTAGAATCTCTCTATTTCAGGCATGCCATCTGAATAGACTTAAATTTAAAGCCAAGTACACAAGAAAGCATTTTATCCTCAGTCTTCCCATGGAAAATTTCTACCATATATGAAAATTGTTGCAGAATCACAAAAATCAAAACTTCAAAAGAGCACTGGATCATCTTTAAAAAAAAAAAGGAGAAAAAAGAGTTTTCAAATATATGTGTATCATGAGCTACATAACTCTAGTTTTTAACCTTACTATTGTAGGTATTGTTAAAAGACATTGTAAGTAGAGTTAATGCCACTGCCTACAGCCAAGTGGCAAACAGACAGCCTGACAGATGGGGAAACCTCCTCTCAAACAACCTCTTCAGTTTTTTGGAGGGTGAGCTACTTCTTTAATTTTACACAACCTCTAAGATTCTTTTTGATAGTCAGGTTTTCAGGGATAGAAAGTGGGTCTCTCCAGCTTCGTGTCTTATGGCATAGTGCTCAAATAATAAAACAGTAAAATAAAAAGTGCAACTATTCCCCACAAGTGGAAGTTTTACAGCTCAGGTACTGCATCAACTTAATGGTGAGGTAGAATTTACTCTTACTAACCAGTTTTCTGTAATGTAGTTTTTTGGTTTATTTTTTTAATAGAGGCAGAGAAGAATCTTAGCACTAGATCAACAGGCAATTTTTTTTCTCTTACACAGTACATGATCATTTTTCTCCTTCAAAGAAATAGTGTTAACTGTCCAAGCAGTCTGAAATAAATATTTTCCCATATAATAAAGTTAATACTTTAATAGTACTTCTACATTTACTGATAAGCACAGTTCTACTTAATTTTTGAACTTTAATTTTAATTATTTGTAGGAATTATAATGTTGGAATAAAAGAGGAAAAAATAATTTTAAAATTATTTACAAACTAGAATTTGAGATGTTTCAATGACTTTACGTTTTTAAATTGTGAACTTGACCTGGGAGTTATATGAAATTATGATTGTTTTTTTTCTGAGAAGCCATGGTATAGTTAGCTACCCCTAAATTAAGCTATAGAAGACAGGTGTGCCATTGCTTCTTTGTTTGTTTTTTTTTTTCTCTCATCTCTGAATGGAAAAGTTTTTATCTTTGTTTGGGAGACAACTTGAAAAAAAAATTCATTTGCTTTTTCCACCAGAGTCTATGTTTTTTTGTGACAATCTTTGAAATTTTATCTTTACTGAGCTTTGCACACATAGAAACACACATGGATCTACCATGAGAACTGGATCCTTCCTTTTTTTTTTTCAATGAAATTTATTTCCATCTGTATGCGATGGGGAAAAAGTACTACTTGGATTTATGGGTAAAGAAAACAAAAGCCAAGAACAGCTAAATGAAATACACCTGAGAAAGTTAAACTGAGTGAAGGCTTAGATCTTTGGCAGAGCTGAAGGTTATGCTTGTTCCAAGAGATGTATTTGAGGATGAAAGGCATCTTGCTCCTGTCTTTGATTCATCTCCTTTGTTCTTGCAGTTGAGTGTGTAAGTTACCTTTGAGGTCTCCACACCATTGCAGTAACAGATATTAAAGCACAGCAAAAAAAATAAGTATAAATTAGAAGTACATAGAACTACCAGGAAGGTGTCTTTCTTCTTTAGTTCATGTGTCAGTCCTGAGACTGTATATTTAAGGCATACCTATCGTACACATCTTGAATTAATCTCTTGCTCACAGGATTATAGTTTCATATAGTTATATTTGTGCTGTCTGGGGTTCAGCCTAAAGTGGCTTGTTTATGACTACTGTTAATAAAATTAAGGTGTTAAACCCTATTAAAACTTATTCTCCTGATGACATGAGAGATGTGGAAGAGACCAATCTGACAAACTAAGTTATCAAACTTCTCAAATCAAGGAAAAAAATTAAAAGCAAGAACACAACAGTGTTTTTCCTAAAAACAATTCCTAAAACACATACTTCTGCTCTTGCACAAAAAGACATAAAGAAGTAGGAGTATTCTTAGCTTAGCAGTAATCATACAGGTGGAAAACATATAGAAGTTTCCTGTTGTTTTCTTGCTATTGTTTAAATGTTATTCTTTGGGATAAAATTATTTAAGGCTTTGCAAAAGAGTGTGGTATTTTCCCTATGCAATTCAAAATTTATTTTTCTCATATTATTAAGTATTGGTGGAAACTATTAAAGCTACATATCTTACTCATAGTACAACTAGCAAGGTAACATCCTTGCAACTTGACCCTGCGAATGCCATGGTTATACAGACATATCAAAGTAAAATAATAACCACTAGAACAATACATTCTCAGGGCAGACAGACCAAAATTGGCTTTCCTCTTCCAAAGTACTAACATTTACTTAAATTGTCACAAAGAAACTGCTGTATTGTGGAGACACACTTGAACTGGAAACCCAGCAACTTTAAAGTTACTCTGGTAAGACTTGTCTCAATTGCAGCTTCTGAAAGAAATAAATGGAATGCGCTGCTCTTTTACACATGCATCATTTTCAAAAATAAAACTAGGGAGACTAGACTGGTGAACAAACAGTTATTGTTAGGACAAAGGTGCAAAATTCTGTTTCTCTGGCATGAAAATGTTAGTTGTTTGTAACAAGCATATGCAAGCCTACACAGTAATGTTTGTCTCAAAGGATTTCTCAGGAGTGTCTTTTTTTTTGGGTTGGTACACATTGAACTAAACCATCTGCCATGGAATATGATAAGTAGAACTAAAGAAAGAAGATCAGGTTCTAGGAAGAATATATATCGTAAGAGATTTGAGCCAGTTAAGTTAAGAAATACAAGACTGAAAATTGTTTTGTTTGTAATTTGTAGAAAAATATCAAAGTAGAAGCAGTAGCATGGCCTCTCACTGTGTCTAGAATTACACTGCTCTGTAAAACAATTCTTTCTGATACATTTTCTGTGAAACTGAAAGCTCATATGGGTGCCCTTTGAGCATGGTACATCATTCATTTCTGATAAAATGCTTCCTTGAGAGCAAAGGATTTGCAGCACTCTAAACTATAAGAATTGCTAGAAATTATTCATGTCTGTGCATTTTCTAATTATGAGTTGCCTGCCAGAAGTAAATAGCATCTAGAGGATATTTCTGTATCAATTCTCATTGTCCAGGTAAAGCCATATTCATTTTTAACCTATCAGTATCAAATTAAATAAAACAAAGAATTATTTGTGAATGTACTTAAAAATAGGTATGATTTTTCATCTGAAGTTATTCCACAAGTTTAAAAAAATGTGTTGCTTATTTTCTAAAGACTCTGTATTAGAATCTGTCCAGATATGGAAACTGAGTCAATTTCAAATTTCTGCAATATCAGTCAATTACTAAAAATAATAAATACAGAATATTTTCACCTCTCATTTAATAGCATAAGTAGAATCTAGGAGTGCTCATTTCTGAAAATATATGGGTTTACTCTCTAACCATATACTGTCACAGTGAATTATGGTAACTTAAACTTTTGATATTGATGTTCATATTTCTAAGTCTAAGTATATTTTTTTATGTTTTAACTCTGTGCTGTAAGTGGGAAGAGTTGCCTCTATGCTTGATGCCTAGTACCTATATCCTGCCCATAGACAGTACTGCTTCTCCTAATATTAAAAACATAAATCCCAGATGTTATATAGTAGACATTTCTGTATGCAGAGCAAGGAACTGCTTTTCACCATTCAAGCCTAACAGACACATGGATGTTGTGAGGGAAATGCAGCCTAAACATTAATAAGTGGAATATTCATTAATAGTACGTGCTTCTTTTTTCCTCCATTAAAATATGTAATGTGCTACAAGGACCATTTTTTGTGATGCCAAAGATTTAAACTGCATAATTACCATCCAGGATTTTAACAAAAAGGACTTAAAATTAAAAATTTCCCTGTGTTCTCACAGGATAACTTTAAGCTGTTATTTTTAAACTCTCTGTTGTAAACAAAGTGCATTATGTTGTATTGATCAATCCAAATATTACTTTCTGCAGTCGGCCTCCCGACAGTGCTGGTAGCCTGAGCGCTAATTGTGTGCAAGTGTTGAACCCCAGCCAGTTCTGGTTGCAGACGCATTAGCATATTCATAAGTCACAGCTTCACGCAGGTGCCAGAAAGAGCAAAATGTTTTGTGACTATTCACTGCTGCAATAGTAGAAATACTGAATTACTGCTAAAAAGCTATTATATGTGATAAAATAAGCTTCTAATATTACCAAGTAGGTTCAAAATCTCTCAAGCAATTGCTTCATGTAAAAAAATGAAACAAGACCATTTTTTTCTTTTCTTTTTTCTCCTTTTTCCTGCCTTTCTTTCTCTCTCTCCCATCCCCCTTCCTCACCCCTCCCCTTTGCCCTGCAGAGTGGAAAATTCAGATCAAGCAGATTAAAAACAATGTTTCTTGCTTCATCCCCTTTTGAAAACTGGCTCTGGTTTTCTTAACAAAGGCCAAGGAAGATAGTGTGATAATTACTAGAATAGACATCTACAGACCCTGCTGCACGAGTGATAAACCAGTATAATGGAACTAAGCTTCTTCTAAATGAATCGGAGCAATCTGGACTCTCACTATTCAAATAAATTCAAAATAAAAGCACGTTCTCAACATGCTGCTGCCAGTAGTAGCTGCATGATAAAGGGATTGTCTGGATCAGTGTATCTCTTCATTGCAGGTCACTTTTGCCCCTTTCATCAATAAAATTTTGTCTTTCTGTAATACAAAGACAACTGATTCAATTAAAATTCTATTTCAAAACCTTAGTAAAGCAAAGTATTTAAAGGATTTTCCAGCATTGTAAAATGCAGACAATAAGACTCCAGTTTATCATGCAAGCACATCTAGCAGTGTGCTTTCTCAAATCAAGTTGCTTCACTTAATTTAGTTTTACCACTGGTCTTGCAGAGAATATTTATCATTTCTGTGTAGTAGATTAGACTAGGATTCCTATGTTATTTCACCTTAATGGATACTTTTAAATGATAAAATCATAGAATGTTGAGGGGTTGGAATGTACCTTAAAGATCATGTGGTCACAACCCACCTTGCCAAGGGCAGGGACACCTCCCAATAGACCAGGCTGCTCAAGGCCTTATCCAACCTGGCTTTGAAGACTACCAGGGGCTGGAGCAGCCACAACCTCCCTGTGAAACTTCACCCAGTGTCTCACCACCCTTAAAGTAATGAATTTCTTCCCCATATCTAATCTAAATTTCCCCTCTTTCAATTGGTCCCCATTACGCCTTGTTCTATCCCTACAGTTCCTGACAAAGAGTCCCTCTCTCTCATCCCTGTAGGTGCCCTTCAGATACTGAAATATGCCACGCAACCTTCTTTTCTCCAGGCTGAACCCAAACTTTCTTAGCCTGTCTTTGTAGGTTCAGCCTTCCTGTAGATGTAGATTAGCAGGAACTTAATGATCTACATGTTAACAAAATTTATTAGTGATCCACAATCAAATTACACACTGTTTTGTTGGTTTTTTTTTTAAGGCAGAAGATCCTCCCTAACTACACTATGGTGAATCAAACAGAGAGTACAATGGAACTGATAAAGGAACCTTATATCCTAGGTCTAATCAACCAGAAACCACAGGAGAGACAGACACAGATAACTACTCTCTGGGATAGAAGTGACCAAGAAACATGTTGTGAAACTTTGTAATGTTTACCAAGTAACTGATACCATGAAGAATGTATAACCATTGTTAAAATTGGTAACATAAAATTGTTACCAAAAATGGAATCCTGTACACAAGAATCATACAAGTATACCCTGTATAAACCCTTTGTATTCTCAATAAAAATTAACTTCTGGTCCAGCTCAGTTGTCCCCATCTCTTCATTACATGATATTACACCACTAAGAAAAATGCACTAATCATCAGGATTTTTGGAATATACTTTGGTTATTATCCTTTCATGAAGGAACAATATTAAAATTATTAAATACTTATTTCTTTTCAAAATATCCTACATATCCTAGTTGTTCATATTTTAATTGGAGGAATATTTGTATGAGATATAAAAAGCTACATGAAAACTGTAGAAAAAAATTAATAAAGTACAAAGGACCAGTAGAAGAATCTACATTCAATGCTACCCTTTCAGTCTTAACTACATCTTCCAGGATTTTGAGACTTTTACTTAGTGTCTGTGAGGAGAATCTGACATTGACTACACTAGATACTTCCTAGATATTTCTAGTATTCCAGCTAGAAAAGCCTTTTAGGCCCAGGGAGCCACACTGATTCCTATCACAAAGTTGGAAGTCATCAGTTGAGTGACAAAACTTGTCCACAGTTTAGACTTGGATTTCTCCTGCTATGAGACAAGAGAGGAGCCCTGAGCATAAAGAGCCCCAGAGAGCTGTCTGTGAGCTACTGAAACAATTCACCCAGTACAGTCCATTCCTTGGGGAGAATTGGATGTCCTCAGAAAGAAGGGCATCAGGAAGGAGGTTGCAGACAGCATTATAAGCCATTTCTGGTTCTTACTGTGTGCATTGCAGCCCTTTTGAGTCTCAGACTAGTAGACAAGTTAGTAGAATTTTGTCCAGAAATCTCTACGTGCAGGGGAGTTTTAAGACCTTGAATCCCTGAGATGCTCAAGGAAATATATGGATTTGTTTGGTTTGGTTTTGCCTTTATCTTCCTAAATGCTTAATTCTACAAATTAGGCTACTTTGTTAGAAAGAGGGATCATCTCTATTTTAGAAAATTATGGAGATCATACCAGACACCAAGTGCTTTTGTACAGATTTAGGTTGCTTGGTCCCGTCAAGAAGGAAGATGCTCTGCAGGGTTATCAAGTTTTAAACTGGGGCTGCTGGGGAAAATAAAAGGTCTAAGAAATAGCTATGTATTCTGTCTTAGGCTACATCATGGTAAATTCAGGAATTCAATTTCACATTTAGAACCAGCAGCTGACTTTAAGTCAGTAGTAGATGAGGGATGTGATTATGGCTGGCTACAGGCAGTTACAGGCTTGTCTGATCTGTGTATTGCTCTGAGGGACCCTGAAGCCAGGTGGGTTCATCAGTGCATCACCCTGCCAGAGCCATGGCACAGTTCTGCAGGAGCCTTCTGGAATTTAAGACTTGTTGGGTGAACTGACACAGTGTTGCAATGGCACAGGCACATTGCTACGGCAACAAACGCAGAGTACAGAATAATTAAAAGTATGGACATGGTATGTTTATATTTTCTGATGCCAAATCATGTAAATATATTCATGTTCCATTACTGGATATGACCACTGGCCCCTATAAAAGTCCTGCTCATTTGAACTGTGTGAAATCTCAGCGAGCTAGAAGCAGCCAGGACATTATACCTTAGATGGACATGACTTCCTAATTCTATCTATTGGCTGGCCCTCATTTATATTTGTAGAAGTTGAATTTTAACCCAGCACAAAGCACGTGTGTGTGTGTGTGTGTGTGTGTGTGTGTGCTGGAATGCAAGTGTTGTCCTCAGGCTATGAAGATTCTTAGAAACAGTTTCACAAACAGATTCAGTGAGAGTTGTCTCAACAAACTGGAACATAATATTGCATATACTGAGCCTTCAAAAAAATATTATAGCAAGTTTTTCTCTCCATGGAGAATGCCCAGTTAAAGTAAAATATCCCCACCATATCCTAGGGAGTACTATGACTGTGGTTGTTCCCTTTATAGCTAATGGAAAGGAACAGGCACCTCTAGAGAGTCATTAATCTCATCATAAGATAGAACAGATGAATATCCCTGGAGGAACCTATTTTTCTCCATTAACTATAAAAGGATTCCAAAATGCCTGGCTCAGATTTTAGATGTCTAACTTTCAGATGTTAAATTACAACCAATTAAGTCAATCACATGTTGTCCCCTAGCAGAACATATTCTTTCCCTCCACAACCAGTCTATTCAGTCAGTATCCACAAAGAAAAGGTTGGAAAGAGAAAAATCAGTCCTGAATCTTCCCTGAACCTCCTCACACATTTGCAGTAATTGTCATCCTCAGCATGAAGATGGGGAATAATGCATATTCTCAGAAACTTCTGAGTCTAACTCCTTTTTAACAGTCCATTATTTCCAGTTTTGGGAGACTAACTGATACATGAGGAAGAAAAGTGTCAGAAAGGGTATTATCTGTTGCTGCATCTAATGAGTACCATCTGGACAGCCTTACGTAGAAAAAGTATTTTACACCTGTTTTGCACATCATTAAAACCACCAGCTATATTTTTCTTTTATGTACCAACATCAATGTTATCAGTAGAAACACCGCATTTCTAGCAGCTGACTATTTGGGTTGTGATACCTGATAGGCACATGTCCGAAGCCTGCAGAATTTCAAAGTCTCTTTCTTGGTGTGCCACTTGGAGGAATTCACCATAGTTTTTGTTGATATGTTCATAAAATTTCCATTTTGATATTTTTTTTTTTAGTAATCAAATACTGTGTGAGTTTTTTTATATATTCTTCATTGTTAAGAAGAAAAAAAAAAGAAACAAAAAACCAAACCTCAAAACAATTACTGTGCCAATTTAAGTTGTTTCAAATGCAAATGTAGCTGTAAAAATATTACCATATACATGCTACCTTTTACTAGTGTTTGTATACTATATACAAAGGATTATATATTTCTTTTTTTCTAGAAAGCTTCACTCTTCATGGCTATGTATTATTTTTCTTATTATCTTTTTTATTATGAAACAAATAAATAAGTTCTTTTTCTTATTGTGAGGAGTATTTTGCATGACAACTCAGGGTGCCAAAGAGCTTTGCTGAGAGGTCAGCTCTGAATCCCAAATTCTGCAGAAGCCAGAGAGGAAATAACTGAACACAAAAGAGTCTGAAGATGCATATTTTCAAGAACAGTATTTTCATTATAACTACTGAAAATTTAACCACCAAAGCACAGGTTTTCTCCTAAAATCTAAAACTTGTCAGGATTTAAACTCTCTAAAATCTCTTTCTCCATTGCTAAGCATTAAACTATTCTTTTTTTTTCTGTTTTTATTTCGTCTGTGCAGACATCCACATGTACACAGAGTGTCTTTTTATCTATCTGTATATCTTCCTATACGCATATATATGTATATAGTAGCCTGTCTCGTTCCAAAAATTCAGCTACAGGTAATTTAATGTGAAAATGGGAAGGAAAAACTGATTTACTTATCCAAATTGGTAGAGATTTTTTTGTCACAATTGCATAGTAGGATATAAAAGTCCATTTAGGGCTACAGAAAGGAAACAAAATCCAGTTTCTAAAAACCATGAAGAATTACACAATATAGTAACATCTGACAGTATAAGGTAAGACTGCACCTGGTTAATACTTGCCAACATGACTGTAAGACATGCAGGGAGATACAAAGATCCACAGACTTTAGCAGCACTACAGGAGTCGCAGAATGAACAGCTTCTGAAAAATGTCATCAATGTATTATGTATAAAATAGATCTGTACTACACTTCAGTGTCAGCCATGCATGACTTTTTGTTCCTCTGCTAGCCTTACTTAACATAGGGAAGGAAAGCTAATTTCCATTCATCTGGTTTCTCTAAAAAATAACATCTTTTTAAATCATCTCCTAGGGAACTTCTAAAAAAATACAAAACCAGATCATAGAGTCCTTGTGTTACAAGTTTCCCGGGACAATACAATTTGGAAAAACTGCATGCGTCTTGGAAAAAGATATTGTCACAAAGTCCTTTACTGTTTTTTGTGATTTGGCTGGGAGTCTTCATAATAAATACAGCAGGAGGCATCTGATGGGGAAAGTCATAATATAGCCTCAGCAATTTTAGCTGGAAAAGCTTAGGAAGATGTCACTACACTCCTTAGCTGAAAGCTTCTGTCCTGACAGTTGTGACCCTAAAATAAACTGTGTGACCATTTCAAATCCATTTCAGTGCAGTATCACAGGGTTATCCTAAATCACTGCTGAGTGTAACTTCAGATTATTAGGTTTCCGTTTATATATTTGTTGATAATTACTTTATCATGGAGAATTACCTTTGTAACAGGTATATAGTGATGAATTCTTAAAGTCCTTTGCTAATTTATTTTCTAATTGAAGTATTGCAGTGAATACTTCATCTTATCTACAGATGTATTCAGCAGATATTTAGTAAGTTCTCTCCATAGTCAGTCTCTCTCAATCAGAGAGAAAGACCCACAATAAATTTGACGTTGTTTATACCCGTTAAAGTGTTTATCATTTGTGGCTTGTTTACAAAGTAAAAATGTTATGCTTCAAAATGTTATTGATATTTTAACTTTATTAATAAACTAATAGAGTGTTATCTTCAGCCATGCACTATGACTGTATTATATAATAATAAACAATATGACACTGTGGAACTATACTTTTCTTTGTGCTATTATTTTTTGGTGCTATAATAAACTCTGCTCTAATTGAATTACCTCATTATAGAGATAATGCATAAATGAAAGGGTCGAGTTCTGTTGATGTGAAATTAGTCAGGTTAGATATTTGTGAAATTGTTCTGGTTTCAAAATCTATATGGCTCTCACGTACATTGGTAAGATTCAGTAAGCAGAATGATGTGTCACATACATTGCTGGTTTTATTATTTTATCAGATTTATATAATCTGGCTAGTGTAGGTTCATTAAAAAAGATGCTACTCTTGTATGGAGCTCTGTAGAAGCAGCAGAAGCTGACCTGCGGCGCTCTGTGCCATTTGTGATGAGCATTATATCAAAATTCCTTTTGAAATGCTGTCACAGATGTAGGAAACAAAAAAGAGCGTTATGTAACAAATGATTTATACATCTTGGAGCAAAGAATATGAGGAAACCTGTCCAAGGCAGGTCTTTCTCTGCATGTATGGGTGTTGAGCATACAATCTGTCTGTCTGACAGGTTAGCTGAATTTTTTCTGAATGATTTCAACAAAAAAGTTATTATTATTATGCAAAAAAAATACAGAAAACAACAAAAACTTAATATAAATCTTTAAATTCTATTCAGCACTGACTATATCAAGGTACTGTGAGCATGTCAAGGAACCATAGGTTGCTGCATTGAAACAAAAGTACTCTGGAGTCATTTTAAACCACTGTGATCCATCATACTTCTTCTTCATGAAAAGAATAACAGTGCTGTTGTTACTTTTTGGCCTCAAGAGCTGCCTAACGATCTGTCAACACTTCTGCTAAGTTACCTGCAAAAATGGGGTTTGAGTAGCCCTGTTCTGCTGTGAACAGAACTGGTACACATTCTGGCCTTGCTTTTGAAACTGCCGACCTGGCACCAGGGAAGGCAAGTGATCAGGCAGGAGATGCACAAGCTGCACAATGAAAAATTTAATAACTTGTAAATGGTGCAAGAAGGAAAGAGGAGTTTGAAATAAAATAAAGAAGGCATATAACCTTAGCTTTCAAACAGACATTTTACCTTCCGAAAATTACTCTCTCTACTTCCAGACTGATCAGGAAAAGCATCTACCTTTTCAGAATGCTGAGTCTGATCCTAAAATCATATCAATAAATTTAATATGGAAATATTTCTTTTTCACAACAATAAAAGAATGCATAGGCCCCCCATCATTACTCTTCAAGAAGCATTTAAAGTGTCCATTAGTATTACCATCTCATAAAATCAGGCCATTTCCTTGAATAACTAAATATGGTTTGATGTTGCCTACTCTCAGTCAACCAGGTATAAAAAAATGAAGATTTTTTTTCCATTCTTATGATAAAATGAAATATGAAAAAACAGCTGAAAAGCTACAGAGTGAAAAAATATTATGCAGAGAAACAGTTTTAAAAATTATAAAAGCAGTAATTTGAATAGTTATTAATATATATGAAATATATATTTCAATCTTATAGCCATCACCTTCAAACAAATCTGTACACAAGGATTGAATTATGCTCAAAGAATTTTCTATATCGTTGTTTTTCACATGATTTCTCTACATCTAAAAATTAATTTCTCTGTCCTACTTTTTAGAAATGAGAGTGCTTTTATACTTACTTTTTCTTCCCTTAAGAGTAATATGCAATTTACATTTAGTGGCAACTTACATGTGACACACGATGTCATCCAAGGATAGTTTTGTAAAGAATAGTATAAGTGATTACAGTAAAGAATGGAATGCAATAGTACCAAAATGTGTGAATATATATATACTGTTGATTCAATTTTATTTATCCTTTGAAAGCTTCTAAAATAACTTCAAAAATTTTCTAAGCATCTAATAATTTCTGTGCATGTGGTGGTGTTTCTTTTTTTGCTTTGTTTTTTGTTTTCCTGGCAATTCTAACAAAAAAATTATTTAATTGTACATGGACTTGTCCACATTTATTCATGGGCTAAAGTTATGCAAAAAAACTGCATAGTTGTATATGAAAAATATTTTAGAATGCATATGCAAATAAAATTCAAATGAATAAATAGAGTACTTGCCTAGGACACTTATCACTATACAAATAAAAAAAAATCAACAAAATCATTAATTAGTGAGCACTATAAAATTAAAGTATGTAATGTTAGTAATCATGACTAAATAATGAACATCTTTAAAATTCAGTTATGTGCTGGAAAATATGCATGAATTTGACATTACTTCGATGAGTATAAATTCCAGATAAAATACACAGAATACAGACAGAAAGCATACTCTTCATCTGCCCAAGTGATTCAAAAGCTAATTTATTGATCAACAATATTCATTTCTCTGAGAATCTGCTTCTGTGGTAGGTAGTATACTTTACATACACAAAATACATTTACAGTCTTTCTAGTCACTGTTTTATTCTCTGATAGGATAACATTCTGTCTCTACCATTTAAGAATCTCATTCATTTTTCACTGAAGTGATAGGAGTCTTCAGACTGAGGGCTATTGTATTCTCTAACAGTCCAACCTTTATGTAAAGGCAGGTTTTGTTTGGGAGTCAGTTAAGTTCTGTACATAGCATTCATATAATCTGTATATATGTATAGTAGACCTGATAGTACACCTACTGTTCATATTGGAAAGACTGTTATTAAAGTCAATGGCTTTTGATCTAGCAATTTAGGTATATTGTATCAGAACATACTAAATCCAAATGTTCCAAATTCTGATATTTCTTATACCTTAAAAATTCTTTGCATACACCCCCATGCACTCCATAGTGCCACAGGCTCATATTATACTTTTGCCTCTATTGTATACCTGCAATAAATTTTATGCATGGTCTTGAGAAGATTGGCAGTGAAACTTAGCATTTGTTACTTTGTCAATTGAGGGAGACACACTCCTCATTGTCAACAGCAAAAGCTCACTCTCACACATCTAGTGTGTCTAACTACACAGAATAAATGATGAGAATGTAATCTATCAGAAAATATTTCTACCTGAAGTCACAAAAAGGTACTTTCTCCTACATGTATGGTGTTATCACCTAACATATTGAAGACAAGATATTGTACATAACAAAGTCAGATGATGAAACAAGATTTGGGCTCCACTATGAATCCTTTTCTTTATTCTTGGAAGCACCAGGTGGGACTTCAAATCCTTACATTTCTAAATGGGGCACAAATCCTTTTGTTTTCTGACATTAAAGGACATATTTAACAAAATCTTCACAAACGTCTTCAAAAAAACAGTGTTCATGATGTGAACACTTAAAGTGTTTCTTCATGACATATCCACACTTTCTTCCATGATTTTAATGACATGTATTTGTTTATTGTATTAATATCTTGGGAAAAAAAAGAAATAAAGAAGAAAAATAAACCAATAAAAATCATTTGAGATCATTACAGAACCTGAGAAATTAGACAGAAAATATTATTTAAGAATATGATCTTTCTCTAGAAATAGGGCATCAGTCAATCTCTATCATTAGATTTGTTATGCAGTCCTTTGAAGCTGACAAAGTGCTCTCCACTCCTAGCTCTGTAGTAGGTTAAAATTGTAACAAGTGAAGTTATTGCAGCGGAATCCAATTAAGAGTAAAATAATTTCTGCAGTGGTAAATTGCAATGACATGACTTGGACACCTGCTTCTTTTCTCCTACTACAGAACCAATTTCTTTTGAGATTTGTTAAGATCTTCTCTTTCCCAAGTTTAAGTACAAGACTTATGGTTCTGCACAGGGGCAGAAAGACAGGTGTCCTCAGCAGACCACTTTGTTCTCCTCATACTCATAACAATACAAGAGCCTTGGGCACTTCGTGGCTTCTCTCTACTCTTTGTTCTTATTTTAACTGCAAAAATAAGAGCATGAATGTATCTCTATATACATCTCACTGAGCTTATCACGTACTTACAATATATTTTAACACTGCTGCTAATCTATTTACACTGAACACATAAAAATTATTTTTTTCTATTCTAACAAAAATAATGCATGTATTTTTAGATAAATCCTACTTTTGCTTCCTTTTCCTCCCTAGCTGTGAATTTTCATCACATAGTCCTGAAATCTTTGGTGTGACTGGGATTAGGGACATATTTTGTTTGAGTATTATTTCCTATGAATAATGTAGCCACCCAAAATCAAGTATTTAAAATTCCTTCACTCGTATATATTTATTTTTACTTTCAGCATCAAACAACAAATGTGTCCAAAGAGATTCTTAAATACATTCTTTTTGATGGATAACTCCTATCCCCAATACTAATCAAAGTGTATTGCATTTGCTTCTTTAATTAGAACTCAAATTCAGATAATTTTATGTTAAAAATACCCTTATTTCCTTAGGAAGGATTCTAAACAAGGACATCTAATGGAGGACCCCTCATCTTTCTGTAAGCAACTGAAAACCCATGGGTGTGTATCCTCATGTTAAGAATCCAGGTAAAGAAGATGATAAAATAGCTTTTGCCTTAAATACCTTGAGTTATCTCTCTCAGGATGAGATTCCCCTTTCAAATTACAGAAATTTAGGTGTTATTATGTAGACGGCTACAGATTGAATAGGTACCTGATATTTCCCAGTCAACACACATCTAGGCATGCAACAGCCGCCCACCAGCAGGCATCCCACGCCGCTGGAAGTTCTTTGGCATGCAGGAGGCACCTGCAGAGCTGGCAGACAGGTTGCAGGGCCCAAGTGGGAGCTCAGGGTGTTTCAGACCTACCTAGCTGCAGGCTACTGAATGCTTCTGTCTCTTAAAGAAGAGAGGCTGCTCTTTTTCATATTGTGGGGGCAGTTGTGCTTTGACTTGAACATATTTTTCCTTTCTCTTGGCCACATATGTTATGCAATTCAGAACAAAATATGTCTGCTTTAATATTGCTGAGATGATTAGGGCTAGAAATTAAAACAAACTTATAGGAGCTAAGATTAAAATAAAATAAAGGAAAAGCTAAGAGATAGTAAGGAATAGATGATGCTAAAGGTGATATTAGAAATGGAGCCGTAGGTGAGACTTACGCAATTGCTTACAATTAATTGATCAACACCTTCACAGAAAATAATTATTTTAGTGTAGATTACCACTTTAGAAAATCAATTACTGGTCACTTATTTACATATCTGAAATTTCAAGGTTTTAAAAACCCTTTCATTTCTGAGCCCTATGTAATTGCTAATTTTATCAATTCTTTCCTCAGAATTTGACTTTTCTTAGGAACAATGAATTCATTCACTTGAAGACACTATTTAATCTTATTTTTTCTATTTTATTGGAACTTCACAGTTTTACATGCATATACTCACCAAAATTAAGTTCTGCTAATCTATCAGCTCCATTGTATGAGTAAAAATTAGTACACTAAGATGTATTAAACCTATATAAGTTTAGAAGAAGACTGAAGAGAAGCAGAGAAGTTGTAAAAAAAATAAATATTATACAAATAAAACCTATTATTTGACTAACTGTAGTTTTACTCCTCAGTGGGCCTATCTTGCCTTTTTTTGAACATATATTTCTCCACCTAAGTAACAGAATACTCCAGGTTTGCAGAAAAACATGCATGAAATTTCACAGTCCTTTCCTTCTAAAAGTCACATGTGACCATCTCTCAAATTGAATCAAAGTTGATCTATTTTTTTTTTTTTATAAGCAGGTTTATGGAAATGTGTTCTAAGTACATTAAAAGTTGGAAATAACAGAACATTATCATTGTCCTGGGAAATGCATCACCTGCTAAAAGCTAGAAGTTTCCTTTTGATGGTATATCTAAAATACGGATTAAAAATGTTACTGGAGAATATGAAACCAAGTCTTGGTAAGCATATATAGGATTCATCAAATTATAAAATCACTATGAAAGTATGTACAGATAAAAAGGGAATGTTATATTTTTCAGTAGAGGAAACTATTATTCTTAATAAGAAAATAAAATAATTAGTTAATCTCTTTCAATTTTTGGAACATAGCTGCATGGAAAAAAAAGTACAAGCCCCAGCTAGCTGGAGAAACATTGAGTTATCTGCAGCTACCAATATTTATTCAAAATATTTCAAGTTTATCCAGTGAACAAAATAGGATAATTACATTTACTAATGGTAGGGGCAGTAGAAGAGCAAATCTGTATCTGAAAGATTTTAAGCTACAGATGACACATTTACAGCAAGCATGTAAACTCTTCACATCAGTTGCACCAAATTAAAACTCTTCATGGTGAAGTAATAGATAGTAATTGTATAGTATTACAAAAAGTTTCAATTTAAGCAAAAAATATTCATTCCTTGAAAAAAGGTTCTTGTATTCTTCTGATGTGGCAATAAATTAGTAAGTGACTTGTTATATGAGTATCATCCCAGCAGAGATAGTCTTTAACTAAAGAAACAAACAAATTTGTTGAATAACTTACTAAAGAATTCAAATGTAGATATAAGCAAAAATATTTTTAAAATAATATATTGTGCCGTATTTTTCACATAGAAAGAGATTTGATTACTATAAGAAAATATGTGCATTGCTTTTCCTAGCTATTGGCATGTTTGTAGAAATACCATCTGTACTCAGCTGTAAGTCTACCAAGCTTTGCCAGCTTGGAAGGAGGAACCATGGTTCCTACCATGGAACCTTTGAAAGAGGAATGTCTAGTAGTTGGCAAAGCCAGTGTATGCTCATTTCTAATCACAACCACACATATCTATTTATTTTTCTTAAAATAATAATTTATTCAACATTTTGGCCTATATTATTACCTGCTTAACTTCAATTTAGCTAACTACCTGTTAAAAATGCAGGGTTCCAACATATATATATGAATATAAGAAACCTAAAAAAAAATAAGCCAACCCAATAATAAATATTAGCCCAATACACGCCTTTATTCATTTTAGTAAGCTTTCAGTTGTATGATTGTGTAGAAAGTGTCAGAAGGACAGGGCTACTTTTGACCTACTTTTCAACTTAACTAGTCATTATAATACCAAGAAAAACACACTTGCTTTTCTTGACAGACTTTTCTGCCAACAAAAATCAATGATTGCCTGTATTAATCAGGAGCTCATGGCTGTGGGTTTCTTCTTATTTCCTCAGTTATAAAGGCACTCAAATAAAGCACTTGCCTTTAAAATAAACCCTCATAGATATAAGTTTTAGTTGTACTGAGGGATTAAAAGCCATGTTCTGCCTGCATGACATTTATTGCAAGATCAAGGTATTAACTTGTAGATAAGTGTAGGAGAATGCACATGAGCATGCTGAGCCCTTGTGCTAAAAACTCCTGAAATGCTTTTCCACTGAGAATGTGAAACATATTTTATTTTTTATTAAGATAATAAAAAGGATTAGTCACATTACAGATTAATTGCCAGCACAATTTATAATCCGTATTATAAAATGAAGCTCCTCAGTTAGCTGAATTCAGAAATTCATCTGAAAATGTAATCTTCCCTTATGTTTGCAGGTCTGTAAAATAAAAAGTAATGTTTTACTGTGTTAAAAATTTTGCTTGGCAAAAGTGAGACATATGCCATGCTTTAGCCTGGAGAAATGATTTCTGGGACAGACATTTTGAATTAAACTGAAAAATCTGGCTGTCTCTTTGAGACAATAAAACCATCATTATTTTGTGAATATTTCGAAAAGTACATTAAATGTTAAATATCCATGTTGATTAACTTACCCAGCCTCTAGCATTATCACACTTTAATTTTTTTTAAATGTTTTACTGTTTCAGCCTATGCAAACTACAAAATATTATAAATATGTCCAATAAAGATTGAAACCTAAAATATGTTATTTGATCTAACTTCTTTCATTTATTCAACACTAGAGTTGGCAAAACTGATTTCAATTCCTACAACTATCAATGTGATTTTTTTTTGACATAGCATCATTCTACTCTAGTATTCAAGAACTGCCAATATCCCTTTCAATAACTTCTATGGCATTCTAGAATACACCAGCACATTGCATTTAGTAATGTCCAGTGAACAGCAATAAGAGCATGGACTAGCCCACTGCACCTAGTGGTGTCCAACAGGAAGACAGGTAGTTAGACAGACAGACACCACTCCTGTTAGCTCTCGGTCTTCTGGCATAAGTTTGCCACATGCTGTGGAAGATTTACTCCATCTAAATCGATGGGGAATTTATAAGAACCATTCTCTTCTTTATGTATGAATACGTCCTGTTTTCTTGTGCCTCAAATCTTGCTGATTTTGTTAAAGCCTCCAAAGATCTATTACCTTGTTTTCATTCTCAGGCTCTAAGATGTAATCAAGAAAGAATTCACTAGATAAAATGTAACTTTTCTTTGCAAAAGCTAAACAGTAAATTTTAATGATTTTGTTAAAGATTTTATTTTTCTTATGATCTAAAAACATACTAATTTTCTGCATAAGCACCTAACTGTCTTCTCTTCTGATGTTTGGTTTTTGTGATTTAACAAGGCACGTTAAAAATGGCATGCTTACATAAAATTTTTACTTTTCATTATTTTTATTTCTATTCTTTCATTATAATCAGTCATTTGTTATTGTTATTAATGAATAAACTAATTTATATTAAAATATGAAGTGCTGGGTAGGAATCTTAGAGCATAAGGTCATAGAATGGAACGTTTTGTGTTAGAAGGGAGCTTTAAAGATCACTGCTTCAACTGCCTTATCATGATCAGGGATGTCTTTCATGAGGCCTATTCTTCAAGGTTCTGTGAATGGCATCACTTCCTTCAAGCCTATGAGCTGCACCAGCCAGCTTGATGCCATCTGCAAGTTTGCTGAGAGTTCATTCAATCCCACTGTCTTTGCTATCGCTAAAGAAAACAAATTGTATTGGCCCCAGTATGGCCGTTGAAGGACACTGCTTGGTTTCTTCTTGGACATTGAGCTGTTGACTGTAACTCTTTGGACACAGCCATCTAGCCAATTCCTTATCCACCTAGCAGTCCATCTGTCAAGGCCACACCTCTGCATTTAGTGATAAGGATGTTATGGAAGATGATATCAAAGGCTTTACAGAAGTTCAAGCTGAACAACAGCAGCAATGCTGTCCTTGTCCACTGATGCAGTCATTCCATCATAGAAGGCTAATTGCTTGGTGAAGTGCAGTTTCCCTTTCTCTAATCATCTCTTTGCTTTCCATATGTTTCTACGTACCTTTCAGGAAGTTGTGCTTCATGCTTTTTGCAGCCACAGAAATGAGATCCACTGATCAGTAGTTATTTGGGTCCTCTTTGGTGCACTTTCTGAAAAATAGGAGCAAGGCGGCTTGGCAACTGCATCAACCTGAGGGATGAACCTCATCAGATCCCACAGACCTGTGTATATCTATGTTTCTCAGGTGGTCTGAAACTGGACCTTCTTCTACCATGGGAGATATGATTTTCCCCTAGTCCTGATCTTGATGTTGAGGGACTTGAGAAAGGCATTTTGAACAAACTGATAATAATGTCAGTGTGTCCTTCCCATTCAAGTGCATTTACATAGGGGTCAGTGACATTTTAAATGTCCTAGGACATGATCTCTGGTCTCCATCTTTTTCTCCAGAATGATATGAAGTTCTCTTCAGACCTGTGCACAGGTCTGAAACGTACATCACTGTGTACATTTCTAAGTTATCCTAAAATATCTTAAATGGTGCTAGGCACATACATTAGGGTCCAAATTTACTTGTTTTATTTCACAATTTTAACATAAAAAATAATTTCTTAACTGTATGTAGTTATTCAGTTTCCAAAATAGAAAGAAGCAACTTAGTTTCTGAAGAGCACACTGCTTGTCTTTACTAGCCAGAATATTCATAACTATTAACTCTAATTCAAAACATATGCTTTAGATATTAATTTAATATAATTCAACTCTGGGAATTACCTAAGAGCAGAATCTGTTGGTTAAAGATTTTCCCATCATTATTGCATTACTTTCACTGAATACGTGGAATTTTTGAATATGCAATGAAAACCAGTATTCACATGGCCAAGTAATCAGAGTATTAACCTTGATTAGACTTCATTTATGCTGATTTTTCCATTAATGTAAAATACCATAGATAGGTATAAGTCAATTCTACTATTAGTGAGTCTCACACTCCTTGATTTGAATGCCAATTTACAGAACTATACATCAAAGTAAAATCAGATTACCATATTTTATGTGTGGGTGGGTGTGTGATACACTAAAAGCATGTCAAACAACATTCTTATGTAAAGATCAGTAGGAAGAAAGTGATTATGGAAGAAGTTAAATCCTGCTTCAAGTGTCTGGCAATTTAAAAAGTATTAATTTTAAATTTTTTAGACTTTAATGCAATGTCATTTATTTACCATTCTCCACTCTATTACAAACCTTATTACTGCTTTTGAATTGAAACTCTGTATTTTTTTGAGATGATTTTCTATTATATAGATGCACCGAAGTGAGACTGCTTTTGAATTAGCCTTGCCTATGCATGTGGTCTGAATATTCAGACTCAGCTCAAACTTTGAGTACAAAATAAAATTTCCATTTTATAAAGCAACCTCTGCTGCTCCATGTTTTTGAAGACTCATCTATGTGTTGCAGTTGNACCATTCTCTTCTATATGTATGAATAGGTCCTGTTTTCTTGTGCCTCAAATCTTGCTGATTTTTTTAAAGCGTCTGAAGATCTATTACCTTGTTTTCATTCTCAGGCTCAAACATGTAATCAAGAAAGAATTCACTAGATAAAATGTAACTTTTCTTTGCAAAAGCTAAACAGTAAATTTTAATGATTTTGTTAAAGATTTTATATTTCTTATGATGTAAAAATATACTGATTTTCTGTATAAATACCTAACTGTCTTCTCTCCTGATGTTTGGTTTTTGTGATTTAATNCTAGCAGTCCATCTGTCAAGGCCACACCTCTGCATTTAGTGATAAGGATGTTATGGAAGATGATATCAAAGGCTTTACAGAAGTTCAAGCTGAACAACAGCAGCAATGCTGTCCTTGTCCACTGATGCAGTCATTCCATCATAGAAGGCTAATTGCTTGGTGAAGTGCAGTTTCCCTTTCTCTAATCATCTCTTTGCTTTCCATATGTTTCTACGTACCTTTCAGGAAGTTGTGCTTCATGCTTTTTGCAGCCACAGAAATGAGATCCACTGATCAGTAGTTATTTGGGTCCTCTTTGGTGCACTTTCTGAAAAATAGGAGCAAGGCGGCTTGGCAACTGCATCAACCTGAGGGATGAACCTCATCAGATCCCACAGACCTGTGTATATCTATGTTTCTCAGGTGGTCTGAAACTGGACCTTCTTCTACCATGGGAGATATGATTTTCCCCTAGTCCTGATCTTGATGTTGAGGGACTTGAGAAAGGCATTTTGAACAAACTGATAATAATGTCAGTGTGTCCTTCCCATTCAAGTGCATTTACATAGGGGTCAGTGACATTTTAAATGTCCTAGGACATGATCTCTGGTCTCCATCTTTTTCTCCAGAATGATATGAAGTTCTCTTCAGACCTGTGCACAGGTCTGAAACGTACATCACTGTGTACATTTCTAAGTTATCCTAAAATATCTTAAATGGTGCTAGGCACATACATTAGGGTCCAAATTTACTTGTTTTATTTCACAATTTTAACATAAAAAATAATTTCTTAACTGTATGTAGTTATTCAGTTTCCAAAATAGAAAGAAGCAACTTAGTTTCTGAAGAGCACACTGCTTGTCTTTACTAGCCAGAATATTCATAACTATTAACTCTAATTCAAAACATATGCTTTAGATATTAATTTAATATAATTCAACTCTGGGAATTACCTAAGAGCAGAATCTGTTGGTTAAAGATTTTCCCATCATTATTGCATTACTTTCACTGAATACGTGGAATTTTTGAATATGCAATGAAAACCAGTATTCACATGGCCAAGTAATCAGAGTATTAACCTTGATTAGACTTCATTTATGCTGATTTTTCCATTAATGTAAAATACCATAGATAGGTATAAGTCAATTCTACTATTAGTGAGTCTCACACTCCTTGATTTGAATGCCAATTTACAGAACTATACATCAAAGTAAAATCAGATTACCATATTTTATGTGTGGGTGGGTGTGTGATACACTAAAAGCATGTCAAACAACATTCTTATGTAAAGATCAGTAGGAAGAAAGTGATTATGGAAGAAGTTAAATCCTGCTTCAAGTGTCTGGCAATTTAAAAAGTATTAATTTTAAATTTTTTAGACTTTAATGCAATGTCATTTATTTACCATTCTCCACTCTATTACAAACCTTATTACTGCTTTTGAATTGAAACTCTGTATTTTTTTGAGATGATTTTCTATTATATAGATGCACCGAAGTGAGACTGCTTTTGAATTAGCCTTGCCTATGCATGTGGTCTGAATATTCAGACTCAGCTCAAACTTTGAGTACAAAATAAAATTTCCATTTTATAAAGCAACCTCTGCTGCTCCATGTTTTTGAAGACTCATCTATGTGTTGCAGTTGGTTTTCCTCATGACTATTTCAAAATACTGGGAAACAGAGAGAAATATAACATTTGGTTTAGAAAGCTGCATTAGGATCTACCCAATTGTTTGCAAACAACCTATTACACAAATTATATGATAAAACTCAAGTTTTACTTTGATAGAGATGGAGAAATAAGAGAAAAAATAATAACTTGAAGCTCTTTTACCATTCTATAGGGCAATTCAATGAAAATTTTAGTAACACACTGAATCTGATGAGAAAGATGATGTACATTATAGTCATGTACAATATCTGATTTGAAGTATTATATTAACACGAAAAATAATTAAAACTTGCTTGCAGAACTAAGTTCATATGCATAATTTACCAGGAATCAGAGTCAATTAGAAATTCAACTTGAGCTGGTTTTGTTTACCACACACAGACGGCCTAGCATAGTCAAAACTCCAGCATGAAATTCCTCATTCTACTTCACCCTTCTCAGGCATTTCTTCAAACAAAAATTTCATTTCAATGCAGACTTTTGGGGAATTGATTATTTTTTCCTGAAATGTTATCTATAAATTATGTATAATGGTTATGTTGTACAGCTATGTTCATGAGAGATAGAAGGCAAATGACAGCATTGACTTTATTTAAAACAATCACTAGCATCTCTAAAGCTAAATAACTTAAGCCAATTCATTCTCATTTTAACTCTGATTCTTGTAATCTTTTAAATCTGACAGAAGATAATAGGGTATATAGTTAATTACTGTAAATCTGAAGATATTTCTAGTGACTTTGACTTAAAATGTATTTTACAATTTGTTTCCGAATCATACAAAGGAACTTTTTTAGTAGTTTTGATTCCTCTTAACAATTTGTGCTTAAGTCTACTAAGATCTCTACCAATCCTTCTTATAACTCCAATATTAGTTTCAGAAGGAATTTTCAACCTTTTCTTCACCATGGACTTTTGGGTAATAATATGTAATTTGTGCAATAAATACTACAAGGATGCAAAAAGGAGCAAAAGAATGCTTTCATTGTCAGACATCAGCAGTTCTTTGGAAGTAAAACGACATTTCTGCATATGTGAGCTCTTCCTGAGACAGTAAACTACTTCCATGTATTTTCATATATTAATCTGTGCTTTTAATATTAAGAGCTAAAACTTCTGTATTTGTCCCCCTTCCCACCCTGCCTCCTTCTCCACCAAAATTGATTCAGAGCAAGGATATCTGTGCTCAATAAGGCCATTTCTTGATGAAGACAGACTCCTTGAAGTGAGGGAAGGTTCCCTGGGAGTATGAGAACACAGATGTATTATGAGACTGGTATTTTCTGGAATTCCATGATGCTGGGGCAAGGGGTAAGAAGGAAATTTCAGACACCTGAATTCTTGCCTCTCCATTCAGGTAGGTCAGTGATACTGTGCTATTTTACAGCAAAGGAATAGATGGTCCAAGCCAAAGACTCAAAGTGTGGAATTAATTTGAAGAAATGTGGTTGTTTATGGTTGTAGTCATATATTTAGACTAGGTGCCCTAGATTCCTGTTAGAGTGAATGGAAAGAAATAAAACTTTTAAAACATGCTTTATCTCTTTCTAAATATGGATAAGGCTTATTTAGAGATTCAGACATCCAAATATAGGTGTCCAAATGTGAACTCAGGATCTAAGTTCCACATACAGTCAATGAAAATCTTAATCTTGGCCAAAGCATAAGTGGCTGGTTTGAGATGCCTTATATCTCAGGAAACCAGGACACTCATAGAGTTCACAGATATGAACCAGGATCTATAAAAGGACTATAAGCTTCTCAAGTGGCAGCTAGAGGTCATGTTGGACACCCCAGGAAACCCAAAATTTTACTACATTTAAAAGCTGAGTTTTATGTTAAGTTCTGTTTAAACTATCTGAGACATTCTCTATTCTCTCTATTGTCTATTCTCTATTCTCCATTCTCCATTCCCTATATTCTCTATTCTCTATTCTCCATTCTCTATATTGTCTATTCTCTATATTCTCTGTTCTGTAGTCTCCAGTCTCCATTTTCTAGTCTCCATTCTCTAGTCTCCATTCTCTATATTGGCTGTTTCTTTGATGACTGTAATAAGAGTTTAGACACAACAATTTACACCCTTATGACAATATCTATTTAGCTAAATTTGGTATCTATGTCTACAGCTGAAATGCTCTTTGTGTCCCAAAATGTCACATGAACCTGAACAGTTTCCATTTCTCTCCACTGACTGTGCAGAAAGACAAAGGTGACTTGACCAGCAGGAGAACTCTGCACTGCAGCTGTGAGAATTTCAGCAGAATGAGTACACTGAAATTCATCTTCATAACTGAACAAAGCAAAATTATTAATAGGCATATCTATTTATCTGATTAATATAACCTGTATTTTCACAAAGTTAGAACTTTTGTCAGAACCCATGCATCATAATGAGAGAAGGCAGAAGGAAAAAAGAGTATCTGGTTTCTTGGCCTCTGCCTTAATACTGTCAATTTGACTTGTCAATTAGTGTCAATTGTGGTTATATTGATCTGTGTGCTTTATGGATTCTAACTAGAACTAGACTCATTCTACAAACTCAGCTAATACAGCAAAGTCCATGGTTTCTAACTTTCAGTCACAACTGAATAAACTAATAGAGCTGCTTTTCTAAGAACGAGTTGGATTTACTTATTTTGATCTTTATTCTGTATTCACTGATGTTTATTTGAGAAAATATTGCATACAGGTTTTATTTCATAACTTATGTATCATGGTATATTGAAAGTAAATTGGCTAATATTCTTTGGTTTATTCTTATCTATTTCTGTGATACTGAATTGAAGATATCCTCCTGAAATCAATAAAGAAACAGTCTTGGGAAGTAGAAAAAAAAAAAACTAACCAAAAAAGCCTCATTTTTATTATTGTCATTGTTACTAGGATATTATCCTACTTTTTGTTTTGAAGTAATGTAAGATTAAATATTAAAGTGATGTAAAAATTTGAAAGCTAATATCTATGTATCTGTGTCCCAATATAACAGCAAACATTATTAAAAATTATCAATTATATATACAGCCTATAATATTCTGGTTTTCTTTTAACAAAATGTGATTTGACTGGGTTAAAACTATTTGAAGGATACTCGCTGGCTGCCCTCTCTTTTATGTGTGTTCTTATTTTTAATTGAAAGTTCCATCCTAAGGATGTTATTCACAAGTGTGAGATTCATCACACTTATCTCTAGCAATATAAAAGTCAAATAGCTTAGTTGTGATTTAACTCATCCAACCTTAGAAGCTGCAATTCAGTTACAGACTGCGATGTGTAAATTCATGTGCTCACAATACAGCTGATACGTTTCAGCTAGGGAACACTTTAAAGGCTTTAACATAATCATCTGTAACATTTAAGGTATGCTAAAATATCATGCCTGAATTCCAGCTGCCAGTTCAGAACAGAAAATGTATTGACTCTGGACAGATACCTCAGGTATCCCAGGATGCTTTGAATTCCATCTAAGCATGGATGTCTGAAACTATACTGAAACCCTTTTTAGAATCCAGTCCCAAACATCTGCCTTGAGTTCAAAGAAGACAGAATTACATGCAAATGCCATTGGTCAAAAATACAGCAATTTAAATTAAGGCAACAAACCATTCTAGAAATTTAACCTAGAGTATTAGTATGCGTGGGAGAAAAAAAGGAAAATTTTTTTTACATTTATTTCATTAAATAAAATTTCTCATTGCTATATTCTAGTTTGTTTGTCCAATGTCAGTCAGAGAGAAAGATATCGAATATTGTTCTAGAAATCCAACAAGATTTCTGAAAAAAAAAATTACATAATAAATTGAAGAAAGCAGAAAGGAGAACAACAACAAACACACCAAAACCTGCAATTTTTAAGCCCATCTATGAATCTCTGGCCCAAATGCTGAGACCACAGGAGATACACTGTGGATATTCACACTTCTAAATGAGCAAGAAACAGAATTAAATCATAGGCTCAACCTCCAAGTACAAATTGGCTCATGTTCACATTGCCAAGGGCTTGTTCCTTCTGTAGCAATTTTGTCTTGGACAGAGCTAGTTGAGAACTATGGAAAAGAGCTATTATGACAGAACAGTTATTCCGTAGGAATTCTCCATTATCGATTATCTATTGTGGATTATAGCTGCAGTGTTTGAGTTTACTCACAATCTGGTTTGGTTAGTTTAGCATAATAAAGGATCCTGTTTCTGTCAAGGAGTTATGGGGCACTCAGTCTGATTCAAAAGGACCTATGTCACACAATTATGTTTTCAAAATTTTCTTCTTCTTCCACTATTGTTTGAAAATTTGATCCTGCATTGATTCCTCATAAATCCAGACAGAAGAGGAATTTGTAACTGCCTTTTTTCTCCCTACAAGAGCAATTTTTTTCTATTTTAGTAATCCCTGACATTTGGAAAACCAATATTAATTCTCTGAAAACTACAGAAACTTACAGTGAATGGGATTTTGTCTAAAAATATATATGTTCTAGTGAAGAATGTATTTTGATCATTTCTCTCATATTAGATGTGATTTCAATTCTATTAATACTAGTAGTATCAACTCCTCTTAAAATTAGCATTCTTTACTAAATGTCTTTACCCTAAGACTTTTGCTTCATAATAAGAAATGTAGTGCTTTCACAAAACCATATATAGAAATAAGATTAATGTAAATCAACTGTATTACATTATCTGACCAGAACTCTGCTAATGATGTAATACTTCTAGTCAGAAGTATTCTGATTAGAATAAATCTGATCCTTTAAATTACATAATGTATTTCTAAACCACATTAATAAATTTTTTCTTCACTTTTATTCCATTCCTAATTCATCCATGTAACACAATAGACATGCTCAGGTACTATAAGAATGAACCTAGGAATCCTTGAATTTATTATTCAGATTGGAACTTATGAATGCTATGAATTTGCTCAAAGGAAAAATGGGCTTAATTTAATATACATGTCTGCAGCTGAGCTAATAAGTTTGAGCAGACAGCAATTCATGGATCTGTAATAAGAACAACTTCCTTCTCAGCTTAATTTTAATATTGCCTTATTGCCAAATCAACAATCTAATCATTACTTTAAATATATATTCTAATTTATGTAGATGCAGAGGACTATTGTTTTATACTAAGATTTTAGTTAGTTAAGATCATCTTTCATTAATAGCACCACAGTCATAGAAAGAAAGACCTTTCAAAAATGTGCGTGCTTCTTTTTCCCATGGGCGCTCTTAGCCAATGTCAATAACATCTTTCGCTCTGCTGCTCAGACCAGCAGTTCTTTCTGAATAATTTCAGCAAACCTACAGGGCCTAACACTGTATTTAGTGCATTGCTTTTGTTCTTTCTTAGACTGTCACACTTTGTTTCTACATCACATTCTTTCATATATATGCATATATATCTAAATTAAAACACAAAAAAGACAGAAAAATTCAAAAATAAAAAGGCAGAAAGAAAACAAACAAAACCTCAAACCAGAAAATCCTTAAATGTAAAAGATATCTTCATTATTTTTACTGCTATTAATATTATTATTCTCTGCCACATGTAATATTATTGGGCAAAACACAATTTCTGGTAGGGATCTAAAGTTATTGCAATGGTGAAAATATACCCCAAAATTTAGAATTTTTTTCTGTTTTGGTGGTTTAGACATATCCATTGACCAAGCTTTTTAAGGAATGCTTCCAGACAAGGATAATAATTTCATATACACACTTTTTGTCAACTACCATTCACCACCCGATTTATCAGTATTACCTTAACAAGCTCAGATAAAGACAACTCCACAATAAAGACACCTCAAAAAACTACCTCCTTCTAAGACATTCTCTTCCCAAATCACTACAGTAGGAAAAAATCCCATGCTGTTTTGTGCTTTCGTTCTCTACATTTGGGCCCAAGCTAAGTTATGTCTAAAGTCCATATTGCCTGCAAAGTGCCCAGTACACAATAATGCCAACTTTGTTGTGCCATATTTATCCTAGGCAATTGAGTAATAATCTCTAGAGTCTAGCTACATGTTCTACATCCTGCACTTAAATCTTTCCTACCATCTGTCTTCCCTTAAAGATCTCTCATGTGAATAAGTTGTTACTGTGTGTCCATAATTAAATTATATTTTTCCCTTTTCAAACCTCCTGTGACAATCCACTTAACAGCTTTGCACTCTATTTTCATAAACCAGACTTTCTTTTTTCTGAGACACTTTCCACTGCATTTTATCATCCATTTGTAGCATTTATCTTTCATTGTGATGAGTTTAATGACTTCAATAATGACTACAACCCTGGAGTATTGTATTCCTCATTTATATTTCAGGTTTGACCCAAGAACCTGTTATTTATTATTATGGTATCAGCAATAACTGTCAGGATTTTTTTTTGCTGTTGTACATTTTTGCTTCCTGAGCCCTATTATTTTATGAGGTTACTATAGCAATCTCTAATGGCACTAGATAAAATAGGTGTCCCATCAAAAAGAAACCATTAAAATGCAATCCCAGTCAAAGAACCAGCAATTTGGGTAGACAGAAACTAAGTCCAAGTTAGAAGAACAGATGGAAAGAGTGTGTGTTATGTATGTAGCCTCTATTGATAACCTCTAAAAAAAAAAATGGTCATCCTTTAAAAATTGTCATGTCTCAGCAAACCATCTCCGATACAATTTCTTTAATGATGTTTCAAGGATTTGGTGTAATTCTTAAATGCATTTAGTTATCCCTAGCATGAGCGTGTGTAACTGAGCTACATTTACCTCATTGAGCTCCTTGTCTGCTTGTCCATGGACAGGCAGTGCCTTTGTGGTGTCTTAAAACACTTTGCCTGGGCCCCAGCTGATCATATGTCCTACAAGCCTTCAGTCTTTTCTGTCAATACATTGCATACCAAGATACTTCAAATTACTTATTTGAATCAAGATATTTCAAATTACTAATATGTGTCAAGTGAATAAAACAACCGGGCTCTCAGGGTGGATCAAGAATTCAATTCAGTTGTTCCCACATGGGTGTCTACTCCTATTTCAAGCACCCTAATCTATCCTAGAGTTCAGATGCCACTCCAGAAATATCTGAATGTGCCCTACTTTTGTGCCTATCAATCTCGTGCACACATCTCAGGTACTCCAGGACACCACTCCGGGCACTACTGACTTTCAGGGTAGCTCATTCAAGACCATTAAACCAGGTGAGAAAGACACCACTTAATTCCAGGACAGATTGTAAAACAGAAAATGAGTCACATTCCCTAAGATTTGGCACCAAACTATACTGCTTCTTAATTTCTTCACAGATGTTCTATATTATGCCAGTCCATCTTTACTATGTGAATATTCATTTTAAGTAAAAAGAACCATTATCTTCACATTCTTTTGTTTTCCTCAAGTCACATTTTAGTGTATCCTGTTTGATAAAATTCTCACTTGCAAGAGATGCAGTTGATTCAGAAATGAAATAAAGTAACATAAACCAAATATGACAATCCATGGTTAGACATGCTTTGAGACCAAAGCTTGAGGGGTCTGTCTGAATGCTCATGACATCATCAAAAGTCATTAATAGCTAAGAGAATTTGTTCCAGTGGCTTAGCTGGATAGTAGCTGAGGGGAATCAATCTGACTACCTAATAGAAAGGGAGAAGCACTGAGGAATTCTGATGGTAGCAATGTTTCTGTGGAGCCAGTGCTTTCTGCCAAGGGCACTATGTGCCACTTATACCAATAAATAGTAGTAGTTTAAGCATTCATTCACCTGGAGTCGACTGGGTGTGTTCTACAATGGACTTTTTCTGTCTATTCTTTGCTATGAATTTTCGATCTTAACCTTCAAGTGTACAATGCAAGAGACTATTTCCTTCCAGGCAACTTTCTGGTGACTTTGTTCCTCTCTCACATGACTGAAGAATGTATACAGGAAGTATTCACAAAAATTGATTCAGAAACTTTAACTAGTAAATGGAATTATTCAGCATGACAATATGTCCATTGACCTGGTAATTAATCTTGGAGAAGTAATATTGAGGAATCTCATTTATACATCTTAACCTAAAAAGATAAAATTATACAGGTTTCTGATACTCACAGATATTATGTTAACAATCATCTTCTGTAACAAGTTAACCCATTAAGGTACCATTGCTATACATAATCATAATAAATGTAGTTTAAAACATTTGGAACCTTTTTAGTCCACATTTTCTCCAGCACTAATATTCCTCTGGGGACAAGTGAGTAAAATAAAATTATTCCTGTGATTTTGATTGGTCATGTCCATAATTCTAATACTGTTGAAACAGATTGGTAGTTTTAAACATATAACAGAAATACCTGCATGTTATTAGGACAATCATATCTTAACAACACAACCTATTAATTCTTCACCCTCTGACTTCTTCCCAAATACAAAAAATAAGGCATTTGTGCAGTAGTCAAATAATCTGAAGTCCTGCCCAATGCCTGGAAATTTCTGTTCCATAAATCACAAAAAATCTCACAAATTTGAACTGCACAAGCACATTGAATAATATTCAGCCACAGAAATTGTTCTACTTCCCATCTTATTTGTATATGCCTGTGAGAACTTTACTAAATACAGAAGGATCCGACCTAATGAAATCCTTTAACATCTAAGAGTACTCGTTCTTGATTACATGTGAATAAAAATGTAACAAAAATCTCTCTGACTGATTCAAATATTACAAAAAGTTGCAGAGTTGGGCATAGAATAAAGCAACTGCCATGCAGATTCAAACTCCAAATATAATAAAAACCAAAGATATCAAAGATTTGATTATATCTTGTGCACTATTTTCCAAGGAAGACCCCAGATGAAGCCTTGTCTTGGAGAAGGTTCCACAGGAAAGAAAAAGAGCAATGTAAAGATCTTTCATGTAATCTCAAACAAATTCCTGCTGTCTTTTGTAACTTAAGAAATCACTAGCTAACATAAATACAAAGGGAGAGAGTTTGTCACTTTAGTAAGAGCTATTTGTCTTTAGGAAACCTTCATGTTTGTGAGACCTACAAATTGTTTCATGGATACCGAAAGGTACAAATTATTCTGTTGGGAAGGATGAGTATGTTTTAGCCTCTTTCTTCCCTAATTTTCACCATAACGAATTTTGCCATCAGCTTAGAAAAGTGTGAAATGTTCATCTTGCATAGTTCATGGCTTTTCTACCTGAGTAAAGACTAGTATACAAAGCCTTTTCATCTACATCAGATAACATCTGCCCCTACTCTTGTTAAAAAATATACCAAAACTAAAAAAAAAAACCACAAAAAAAACTCCAGCTCAACCTAACAATAAACCCCCTCAAAGATTACATCACCTAGTTTACAAGCAGATTTAAAACTGTATTTTCAATGCTACTGCACTGAAGTTATAAAATAACCTGATACAGCCAATACATTTAGTAAAGCAACATCATAACACATTTCCTCAAAATGACACCCATAACCTTGGGTATGAACTTAAAATTTCTTCAGGTTACTTCTAGAATTCTATTCCCTCTTCTGCAGTGGCATGCAGGAGGCTACCATGTATAAAGGCATAGATTTCTATGGCAACAGTTTAAATTCTAGGCTATTCTTAGTTGAAGTGTTTGCAGAAATAAAAACAAACCACAAACAATCCTTTTTTAACTAACTAAATAATAGATCTTTCTTTTCTACTTTTTCTGAAAGAACAGAACACAGTCTTTGCTGTGATGATTAAGCAATCAGTAACTTAATGTGATATATACTATGCTTGAAGTTACAAGATTCTTAAGTTAGCAGGAAAAAAATTCCCATTTTGACAGAGCACAGATACCTTCTAGGCTTCCAACATTAGAAATAATATCACGACAAACTTTATCAGCAAAAAAAAAAATTCACTTTTTGGTTTTTGTTGTTAATGCAGTACAATAGAACATATTTAACATATTTGCACTTCAGTCCTCTTCCAAACATCTTTAATAATCCCTTTTCTTTGTCTTATGTTTCTTTTTTTTGAGTGTTTTGTTTGATAAAAACAATCATGGAAGTGCTGAACATGTAAATAACATAAGCATTATAAGTCCTGGTAATTATTTACATCATCTCAGAAGGCTGGGTGATCTATGTGTCTTAAGGGCAAATGTCTACAAGATGGAAGAAAGAATCCTGTGAATGTTAAAAAACAGAAAACAACATAGAAAATTCCATTTTGTTACTTCTCCACAATCTTATAAAAGAGTGATAAATACATGTCTTCAACATTTCAATTGAATTGGCATTTCTATTTAGGTATGCCAATGAACTACCCTTTTTAGGAAGCTAAATGAGCAAATTTGTAATTTGATACTACTTTTCAATGATGACAAATTAAAATTACATATTTAGCATTATATTCTCTGAAATACATGCATGTCTGATCTCAGTCAGTGATTTGACATTTTAATGTATTACATGTTTTATCCTAACTTCCGTTACAATGCTTCTAATGTAGTTATTCTTTTTAGTGTGAGATGTATTCTTAAATTTGCTCAGTTACTCAATTTTGTCACTACATATCATAGAAGAAGGCAGCTAGACTAAGGTAATCTTCTAAGGGTGCACTAGCTTATATTTAAACAGGTTATTTTGGACTATTTCTAATCTAAATTTGACATCCTCCCAAGGACAGAAATACTCAATCACATGTAAGTGCATTTGTTTTTTCTTCTCAAACTATTCAATAGTTTATCTCACAATGTCAATGTAGTGCCTCTACTGCCATCAGTTTGTCTTAGAGCATCCTGGAAGAATAATCTGTCTAACAAAGTAGCAAGGTGAAATAAAGAAGGGACCTTGAAAAAGGAATGGTTTGTATAGTTAAGCAGGCCACGCCATTTTCAGAGTTGCACAACCAAACTTCAAGGTATTTTCTAGGAGACTGCAGATTTTTCCACAGTGATAAAGGATTCAAGAGGAATGATGTATTCCCTGTGTTTAATTCTTCATGAATATCTGGAATCAGGTTTCTGCCTCACTTTCAAGAGCATACCTATTGCAATGTGTACGTGTGTCTGTTTTCTCCTCACAGATCCCAAAGGTGGGCATTTTCTATAAAGCAAACCAAATCAGTATTTGAAGTTTAGCAAGTCCCTTACGGTGTTTTACTCTTTAAAAGTATTCTCTGCCTGGAGAAAGCCAGGAGCAACGTGACTGAAATTCTCCATATCTCCACTGGGACTTGAGCTGTGAGTTACAACTGATTTGCAGAGACTTTCGCTTTTACAGGTTTGACTGAGTTTAGGGGCACTTTCCCGTACAGGAACGGGATCAAAGGCGAGCTGCCTGAAGTCCAACTGCAGCACTGCGCCGTGTTTTTATCAGCTTTTAATATCAAAGAGTGGAGGTACCCAGTGAGGAACGGGAAAATCTCTGCGGTCTAATTCGTTTTTCCCACTGGCTGCAGATGCTGGAGCCCGGCAGCCCGCAGCTGCCCCACCGGGCAAAGCTGCTCCCGGGCGGGAATTCTGGCCGCGGAAATTCGACTCCAGCTTAATGAGACCAAGCTGGGCAGAGGCACTTAAAGCAAATTCCCACTAACATCCCTAATATATCTGCAGTGTGTGCAGCAGAGGCGGTGACAGCAGCGGCAGCAGCATAAGATTCACAGTATTAATAAAGGGATTCACCGCCTCGTTATCTTAAAAAAAAA
>VZTB01002495.1:5427-16459 GCA_013397245.1 Thryothorus ludovicianus
GGAGAAAAACCTGTGACTGTTTCCTAACCCAGTTTGGTATTAATACTATAGTTACTGTTATTTTGTTCACCTTGTTAGACTCATTAGTAAAGAACTGTTATTCTTACACCAAATTCTTTGCCTGAGAGCCTCTTTAATTCTAAAGATATAGCCATTTGGAGACAGGAGGTTTGTTTCCTCCATTGCAGGAGAAAGACTCCTGTTTTGTCATTTTTTTTCTAGCAGGAATACCTGTCTTCAAACTAAGACATAGATACGTAGTTATATACTGTAATATGTTCTCCCATAGTCCTCTTTCCCCTCCACCTTGTATTGTCACGGGGTGGCCTTGGTAGATGGGCGATTTGAGGAGGGTTGGCTTGTTACTATGGCAATACCTGATGTCCAATCCAAATGTAAGAAGATGATTTCCACCAATGGATGATGAAGAAGGAGTTGACGAACAAGACTTTGGGAGGGGCTAGAAGTATAAAAGGTGCAGCATCCATTTTGTGGATGAGCACATGGCAGTTGAGTCCTTTGCTTGCAGTGCTGCTCTTTCTCCTTATTCAGTCTTTTGTATAAACCTTTGAAATTTTAAAAGTGAATGTCATTTCTCACACCAGCACATCCTTCTTTTCCTTCTCCAGACTCTCCAATTTCATCTGCAGAGAGTGATGAAGAGTCACAGCTTCTTTCTTCAAAGCAATGGCCTCTTCCTTCAGGACACTTTCTAGAGAGATTTTCTGGTATTCTCCCCTCCACATTGCTGCAGCAGGGAAGGGGAAGGAGAAGGGATGTTGCAATACAGACAGGACTTAGTTTCTTCATTCAGAAAAGCCAGTCTTTAATATTACAGACCATTTTTATACAGTTTTCAAAGATCTCGTGTTTAATTGGTTCATAACTTTCTTGCCACTCAATTCATTGCTTAAAAAATGCTTGTGTGTGTACATGCCAAGATTGTTTCATTACCCGGGTGTTTACATATTTTCTTTGTGGATTCTTATGGGACAGACTCCTTATTTTTGCAGGTGCAAACAGTTCTCTTATCAGAATAGGTTGTTGTGCTAACCGCTTCTCATTCCTCTAATTCTTTTCCCGTAAACGTTTTAAAACTCCCACATGTCTCTCCCCTGATAGGGGAGGCTAGTCATTAAAGTCCTCATTAAGTAAAAAAATTAACTGGACTCTGAGTTGATCTCTTTCTTTTGTTGCTTATTCATTCTTATCAACAATTTATGCACACCTAGCATGAAGGAGAAAGGACACCAAAGAGCCCAAAAGCAAAAAGCCTCTAAAGCCTGCAAGCCTAAGAAGTGTATAACATATACATTCAAGGTCTTCTTAAAGACAATTCACCCAATTATCACCACGAACATACATTATTTCTACTTTTCTACCAATTACTAACCAAACTTCTATTTATGTAACACTGTACTGCAGCAAAGTCCAACCAATAATTTAGTGACCCAAACACAGCAGAATATGGATTAGATGAAGAAGGAAGGATGCTCCATCTTGTCTTCAATTGCTTACCATTGTAACAAACCCAAAAATTTACATTTCTCACCCTGTAATAAATTACATATTATGCTATTATCTAATTTACATACATTAAATTTCTGTCTCATCCCAATGTCTAGGAAGCCCTTTCCATGGAGAAACATTAATATCAGTATTTTTCAGAGGGTTTAGATATTTTAAAACACGCAGGGAAATATTCTCTGCATTCTAGATTCCAACATTTTCCTATGAGAACTTACAGACTAGCTGGTAATTCAGCAAAGCAAGGCCTGATTTAATAAGGCCTTTCTTTTATAATATCTCTACCCATGTGCAACAAAGGGGAAAAGCAAAGCAGAGGCAAACTGATGTGCATCCTGCAGAGACAACAGCGCTGTCTTCTCTGCCTGCCTGTGATTCCCAGGCCCTAAGCCTACAAGGGCTCCATAGGTGGCAGAAAGGAAGGAAACTTCCAAGCAGAGAAAAAAGTGGGAATGAAAGGGGCAAGGTTCAGAGGAATGGGAAAGTGTGTTTGCTCTTGTGCTCGTGCTGAGTGAACAATTTGAGGGACAAAGGAGCAGGGATGCCTGTGCAGTCCTGCTCCAGAGGGGCCAATAGCCTGGAGGCTCTGGCAGGACCTGGAGTTTGGGGGAATTGGGCTGAGGCATCCAGCTACAGCTCCTTAGCACAGACACAGCACCTGAAAGGCACCAGCTATGCATGGGATCAGCCACAGCACAGGCAAATGGCACTGCCAGCCACGGCCTCTTTCTCGAGACAAAGCTTTCACTGGCACTACAATAGATAAATCTCCTGCTGGTTGTTTTTCCCCTCGGTGAGCACTTTTCCTCTGTGTGGCATCAGAGAACCCTGCTGGTGAGGCAGGATGGGGCAGTGGATGGGAGAGGAGAAGCTGTACCTTCCCAACTTTCATCCAATTGTATCTACAGCTCCTTATAGCAAGCCCTGAGTTGGTCTCTCTGAGCCTATGTCTTCCTCAGGTCCTGCTCCAAAGCCTTACACTATGTGGTCATGGCCTCTGCTCTGTTATTAGAGCTCTGGAGCCTCACACTTAGTTCAGACACCTCAGTCTCCAGCACATGCACAGAGTCCTTCAAGCACCGTTCTCCTGCTTGGGACTCCTCCAGCTCCTCTGTGGCAGAACACAGAGCATTCAGAATGCTTCAGTTGCAATGTTCCCAGGCCTAGCCTGGAAAACATGATAAAAGAATCCAAAACAGAGCTGGGCACCTGCTGTTTTTCTAACCATGGTATGTGACGTTTTTGCTAAGCTCTGAAGGATGTTTATCTAAAGAGGTGTTGGCCTTCTTGACCAATTAGGTTATTGTATAATTTCACTAATCTATCCGCTTGTAGATTGTGAAGCACACTATAAAAGTGTTGCTTCATTTGAATAAACCCCTTTTTAGTCACAAGCCTTCTGAAATCACCGGAGTTGCTGTGTTTCTTTCGCCACTCGTAACCGCATACAGCGACACTCCTCCAGCTCCTGCAGCAGCTGCTTCTCTCAAGTTGCCTGGGTAGCCTCCATCTCCACCACTACGTCCTGCAGGGCTTGGATCTGAAGATGGATGCACAGAGTCTCAGGGACAGGGCTGCTCCTGAGGCAGTAGAGAGAGTAGTGAAGGAGAAATGACTTCAGGCAAAAACATGCAGGAAACAGAAAGTTCCACCTGCAAAACCAAGGATTTCAATGGAAATAAATGTAGTGAAAATAGAGACAGGTTTTGTGCCCCTAAACCACAGGCAGGGAAAAGTGCCATCAGTCATTGACTGAGCAGGATCGGGGGCAGGCTTCAAGCGGTTCCTGCCTCAGCCACCAGTGCTGGGCAAGGACACAGGGCCAGGGAGGGAGGCAGCAGAGTGAAGGTGCCCTTTTGAAAGCCACAGGCTGTCACAACGGAGAGAACAAACAAAACAAAAGAGTGTGCCCACAGCAGGGACAGGGAGAGGCAAGAAAACAAGCAGAGGTCTCCAAAGTGCTGCCTGGGCAAATGTGCCGTGTTCCAGAGGTGCCTGAGCCTCTGCAGAGGCAGTGAAAGCCCACTTAACTTGCTCCTGAATCCTCCTGGGCTCAGCACTGCCTTTGGGCCTTTCTGTCTTCTCTTGCTCTGGTCTGCCAAACAGTTGCTGAAATTCCAGGATGATCTCTGAGACAGTTAACAACTACCTCTCTTCTGCTCCAACAGCCTGCTGGGTATTCAGAGAAGAGATGATTCTCTTATTTCAAACACCACAAACGCTGTCCTTCAGAAATCTCGGTCTCGAGAAGCATCCTCGAAGCACCAGCAGTGCAGCTGCTGTTCAGCCCTTGGTACAAAACTCTCCTTAGTTTAGTCCATCACTTTGTTCACCTGTTCCATTTTGTGAGAAATGATGCTCACTTTTAAAATTTCAATGGTTTGTTAAACCGTAACAAAATGTAACAAAAGGACTGAATAAGGAAAGAGAACATGGCGCCAGGAGCATATGACCGTCTGTCACATGCTCACTCACAAAATGGCTGCACTGCCTTTTATACCCCTGGGGGTTGTGTCAGCTAACCCTGGCACCTCCCAAAGTCTGTCTGTCAACTCTTCTTTGCCATCCACTGGTGGAAACTACTTTTTTGCAACTTGATTGGAGGTCAGGTGTTGTCATGCTGCACATCCTAGTAACAGGCCTGCCCTCCTCCAAGATACCCTATGCAAGTGGCACAGGTTCATGTCCCACTCCCTCATGTTCATGTCCCCCTGTATTGACTACTAAGGCACTCCAGTGGCAACAATACAAGATAGAGGGGAAAGGAGACTATGGGCAGAACAGAGGATGTTTAAACAGCAAATCACAATAACATAACTATACATTAATAAAATTTCTCTTAACATATCCACAATATTAATCCTTTAATTGCAAGAGCCAATCCATCACATTACATATCTGTAACAATTCCTTTGGACGCCAGATCCCAACCAGCCCATGTTGCCTCCTCTTGCATGGGCACAGGAGAATCCATTCCCCATGCCCAGCTTCTGGCCTGGAGCTCCATTTAAGGGAAATCTCCAGAGTCATTCAGTGGTAGTTATTCAAGAGTTTCCATGAAAATATTTCACTGGAGGCAGAGAAAAGCCTGCACACCATTGCAGTCCTTCTCCAGTTCTCTTCCCCACTGGTTCATTCTTTTAGAGTGTTGGGGATTAACTGATTTTGTGACTGTGTGGATATCCCTGCAGCGAAATGCAGTGAAGTTTAGAGAGCAGAACTGTAGGAGCTCAGAGTAAACCATCCTTTTTTCAGTAGTCCTCATATCCAAAGTTTATGTAAGATTGTTGGAGTTGCTTCTCTCACCAAGCTCTCCTTTACCACTGGCATAGCCAGTCCCCTCTGCTTGGAGCTGTGGTCCAAAGGCAGGCAGCTTTACTCATGTGCTCTCTTCCTGGCTTTGTGTCTTAGCTTATAATGCAAGATGTGACCAGAAGTGTGTATTCTATCACCATCTCTTGAAACCAGGTGTATCAGTGTTCTTTATCTCTTCCACAACCCATCTTCTATCCAAGGAGATATCTTCTGTTAATGGATGATTGAGTCTCACTGCATGACTGATAAAATTACATCATCCTATTGTGAGATGCACCAGGGGGAGGAGCCAAGCATTCCTACCTGGATATAATCTGAGATTTAGAATACTGCAGTCAGGCTTTCCACTGGATTGCCAGAGGAAGATCAGGCCCACTGATCACTACTGCTGGACCTTCAGAAGAAAACTAACCCTTCTACAGGATCATTGCTTCAACACAACCACATCTGTCACTCCAGAAGGACTGCAGCCACCATTTAATCAGACTGCTACCAACACCTTGACCCACAGGGTGTCAGGTTCTATTCTGACTGTCAGTGGGATTGGGTTTTTTTTTGTACTACTGCATTTTTTATCTTAATTTTCCTAATAAAGAACTGCTGTACCTATTCCCATATCTTTGCCTGAAAGCCCCTTAATTTCAAAATTATAATAATTCAAAGGGAAGGGGTTTATATTTTCCATTTCAGGAGAGGCTCGTGCTTTCCTTAGCAGACACCTGTCTTTCAAAACAAGACACTGTTCTTCAGCTGCTCCAGAGATTCCTGGCTGCATGTGTCTGTTGGAGACCTTACCCTTGGGAAGCTCGAGGATTTCATTGTACTCGCAGCTGGAGTCTCCTTCAAACTGAGAAGCTACCATGGATTTCAAGAGGCAGCGAACGTTCTTAACAACTTGTCTAGTGAGTTTGTCCAGGCAAGTGTGTAAATATGCTGTGTCTGCTTTAGCTGCCTTGGATTTGTCTGCTCGTGTGGCTCCTCCATCAACAGGCTTCTCCTTCTGCCTGGCTGCCCTCCCTGGCTCAGGAGCTTGGACTCCAGATGATTTCCCAATATCTCCCACACTGTTGCTACAAGCTCTTTGGCCAATATTTCCATTTCTTGACGGTGGTCTAGAGGTGTCTGTGTTCTCACACAGCCACCAAAAACTATTCCTCTGATCCTCCGGGCAGCTCTCCTTAAAATGTTGACATAGTGATTCTGAGGGACCCTGAGCCTCCCAAAGACTTTGTGCACAACAGTCTCAACCAGCTTTTGGAGCTTCTGGGCTTCTGCTGCAGTCAATTGTTCAATGACAGCTTTAAAGAGGCAGTCAGCAGTTGTGGTGGCAAACAGCAGGCCTTTATAAGGCCTCACAGGCTGAGAATTCTGACTTGGTCCGACATAGGCCGTAAGTGTGCTACCAGCTCTTCTTGAGAACAGAGTCCTGCAACAGTGAAAAACAACTTGTTTCCCTAGGAAGAATTCTACCGGTTAAGACTGTTTCTTGAACCACTTTCAACAATTCACAACTGTGTCAGTGGAAGAACGAAAACAAACAACTCTTCCTTGCACGTAGACTTCTTGGGACTGGCCAATTCTCACAGAGTGACAGTTTGTTACTAACCCATAGGGGATAGACAGGGGATAGTTTAAAATTCTATATAAAGAGATGTACAAAATAAACTGTTAACATTTTTTGCTCCTTGCGTTTGTCTTGTCTCTCTGAAACAAGGTTAACAGCAACATCTGGTGACCCCAACGTGATATGCGGAAAGGTACAGCCAAGCTCTCCTGCAAATGTCAGGCAGAGAAGAACCTCAACAGCAAACATAGAGTGGCAAGAAGGCACATGACTTCAGCCAGCCGTAGGAAAAACACAAAGAATTTCAATTTTATGAGTGTTCACTGAGATGTGGGGAATCAGCAGCCAAGAGCTGCAGTGAGAGAATGGTCAAAAACCAGGGAAGGCAAATCCATCCACTGAGACAGGAGAGAACAGTGAAGAACTGAAGAAGATATCATGCCCACTGAGGTTTGTGAGCATGGCCGAATGAGTCATGGGGACAGTCTTAAGAACCATGGTGAGTGATTGGCTGAGAGTTGGAAAATAATATTGCGTCATAGGAGGCACAGAGTATGGTCTAAAAGACTGGGGGAATACAATGATCAAGTGAGCCATGGTGACGCGATCTTGAATTGTGGTGGTATGCTCAAAAGAGCTGGGGAAACAGTAGCCAGAAAGAGTCATGAGAAAACAAGCCACAGAAGTCTAAACTGTAAGTTGAACTAAGAGTAAGACAGGGGAGGAAAGATGGGTCAGTCTATTTTGGCCCAAGAAAAAAACTATAGCTAATATATGTAACAGCAAGTTGGGGAGAAAAAAGAAAAAACATAATAAGCATATGCAAAAAGCTCTAATATTATGGTGTAAGAAACAAGGGCTATATGTCGATTTGGAAAACACATTTACTCTAACTTATTGGGAGAAGGCAGGAGAGTTAATCACAGACTCCGCCTCCTAGGGTGATGAGTTGGCAAAAAACATCCTTACTGCTTGGAAATCACTTTTGGACACCTTAAAACTGTTAAAGACAGAAAGAGATGCAGACTGGGAGCTCCTCTCAAAGCAAAAGATGGTGGAGAACTCGGGGGGATCAGTGGGGGCAGTGGAGTGGCAGCAGGAGAGAAAGCAAACCCACAACTGCTGGGCGCATGCACAGAGCTGGCTGTGGAACTGAGTGTGCCATCTGTGCATGCGCAGTGTGCCTGTACAGACGTGACCCCTGCACACGCGCAGCTCTCCTGCAGTGGCGCGCCATGTGGTTGTACGGACACCATCCCCATGCATACATGCTCAGTCCCACATTAGGGGCATGCCATGTTGCTGGATGGACATGATCCTCATGCACGCATGGTGCCGCCTGCCCTTCCGCCACATCCAGTCAGCAGGATTGGAGGGACCATCCACAGACATGCAGGGCCCAGAACCAGTGGGGCCGCCTGTCCCCCCAAGGCACCCCGGAGATGTGGGCTCACTCGTATCTGCACAGAGCCCAGGGTTGTTGGCATCACCATCCCCCTTCCTGCACCTCTAGCCTCACAAACATAGTTAATCCCTCATTGCATAGGAGTGACAGGAATGTTAGGAATGAGCCTGTACCAAAGGCTTTGCTTCTTGACTTGTCTATCCCTCAGCCAAAAGAAGAGAGAAAAACTCTTTCATTGATGGACTCGAGAAACCTGGATATGGGGCAATCGAGCCAGCCTCTCCTCTTAACAGTAAGTCAGGGACCCTTTTGCTGCATTCAGCTGCTTCCCCTGTTCGGGACCCAGTTAACTACTGGATTCAAATAAGAATATTGGCTATAACTGATGGAGACCTAGAATGTGCTAAGCAAATCATTGTGCCCATACCAGCAGATGACACAGAGCCAATGGGTGGTACAGCTGAAGCATTTCCTGTCATACAAAATAATCGGACTGCACCTGATGTCCATGAGACTTTTAAGTGGAAGGTACTCTCTGAGTTATGTCAGCTGGTTGCAAAACATGGACTTGCATTCCCTGCTGCAAAGAACATGCTAGGATTTCTAGCTGCAGAGGAGATGACACCTTTTAATATAAAGCAACTAGCAAAGCTGGTTTGTACTCCTGTTCAATACATGATGTTTGAATCTATGTTGTGAAGGCTATCAGAGGACAGAACCTTACTTAATTATAATTTGCCACAAGATCATCCACGGTATGGTACTGGACTTCCACAGCAAATGGGTTTCCCACCCAGGGCAAATCCACAGTTACAAGCAAGACTTCACTCTTTCATATTAGAGCAAGCCAAGGATCTGGGAATGCAAGCATTACTGAAAGTCACTCACCATCTCAGAGCTGCACAGCTATAAAACAGGGTGTTTCAGAGTCATATTTACAATTCATAAAGCAATTGCAGGATGCATTATAAAAGCAAATAGTAAAAAAGAAGCAAAAGAACAAATAATTCTTCAGTTAGCTAGAGCTAATGCCAATGAAGAATGGAGGAAAATTATTGACATGATACCTGGAAAAAGCCATTCTTTAGACAAAATGATTGATGCTTGCTCTAAAGTGTACCATATAATATGGATTTGTTGGCTGATTCTATTGCAGACGCAATAAAGGTGACATACCAATGCTTTAACTGTGGACAGCAAGGTCATATGAAAGCACACTGCCCCCACAAGTCTGATTCATCAGAGACCCAACCAGAAACATAGACTTGCATCTATGGTGGAAAACTGCAGCCAATCAGAAAACCTGGCCATCCTACCCAGCAATGTAAGTTTAAATACCATGCCAACAGAAAATTTCTTAGTGACCAGGGAAATTGCAACAAGAGTGCGAAGAAAGGAAGCGTGAAGACACAAGAACCTTCCTGTCCCCAAATACAGGCCTGTGCAACCAACTCACAAAGAGAACAAGGGGAGCCACTGGAGGAATGGATGTTTCCACCACCGTCTCCGTCACTTTAGACACACTGAAGGTACATAAAGTTCCCCTTGATGCCTACAGGATAAAAGGGAATGGATTAAGTGCTTTACTATTAGGTCGATCATGTACTACAATACTAGGTGTTTTTGTTTACCCTGGAGTTACAGATGCAGATTATACTGGACAGATATGTGCTATGGTATCAACACCTACACTTCCTATATCTACTCCAGCTAAAACTTGTATTGCTCAACTTGTGCCTTTTAAGTCTGGTGTCTCAAAAACAGACTCAGAGCTGCAAGGAGATCAAGGCTTTGAGTCAACAGGAGAACCTTCATATATACTGGACTCAGGTCGTGTCTGATGGGAAACCAAATATGCTCTGTACTCTTACCATGCCTCAGGCAAACCTATCCCAAACTGAAGTTACTGGAATGATAAATTCTGGAGTGGATGTTACTATCTCATCTTCTGACACATGGCATCGAATGTGGTCCCTCACAGCTGTAGGACCTGTCATTTCTGGCCTTGGAAGTTATTTAAGGCTTAAAGTTATTTAAGCAGAGACTGTGTGTTGATTAAAAATACAGAAGGACAAACAGCTACCATCTGTCCCTACATCACTGTTGCACCTCTCAACTTGTGGGGACGTCTTGTCACCATGGGGAGTTTGACTGAGTACAGATTTTTAACAGGGGCCACTGTGATGAAGGGTGTAAAGCACCCTACCCTGGCTTTAATGTGGCTCACTGAGAGGCCCATGTGGGAGGATCAGTGGCTCTTGGAAAAAGAAAAACTAGATGCTCTTAAAATGCTAGTTCAGGAACAATTAGATCAAGGACATATTGAGCAATCAGCCAGTCCCTGGAACAGACCTCTGTTTGTGATCAAAAAGAAATTAGGCAAATGGAGATTACTGCATGACTTAAGGGTTAATGCAGTAATAGAAAACATGGGGGCTTTACAGCCTGGAATGCGATCCTCAACAATGATACCAACCACTTGGGACATTTTGGTTGTTGATTTAAAAGCTTGTTTCTTTACCATTCCTTTGCACCCTGATGATACCTCAAAGTTTGTGTTCACAGTGCCTTCTGTCAATCATGCAGCACCAGCCAAACTATACCAATTGAAACTATTGCTGCAAGCTGTGAGAAACAGTCCAACAACTGATGGAAGGTATGAAAAGTCCAAGTGGTGTGTTGCAAGTGGTATGTTGCACAGGCATTGTCAACAATCAGGGAGCAATTTCCCAGTCATTATTATTACATGTGTCGTAGGTTGGCATTGTTCAATAGAACCAATGAGTTGGCTACGTTTTTGTAAAGACACATTCTTAAGACAAAAAAAAAAAAAGCAGAGGATGACTCTCTTCATTTCCGGCCTTGGGAGGAGGTGGCAGGCCCGGGCCAAGCAGGGTCCGGGCTGACCCACTTGGCCCAGCGTGGCTGGGCTGGGCCTGGGCTGATCTGGTCTCCCTGGCCCTGCTGAAAGTTTTCCTGTTCCTGGAGGGGTGGTGAGAAGGCTGCTGAGCCTCTCACCAGGGAGTCCACAGGCCCTCAAAGCTAGAATTGACTCCAAAGCCAAGAGCAGCTCCAAGACAGAGAGCAGCCGCATGGCTGGGGATCACAGGACAGTGCCGGGCAGCCACAGCCACCCCAGCATGGCTCACAACAAAGTCTGTCTGCTCAGCTACTTTGGGTCAACTTCACTGCAGGTTAAAAAGGACAAAAACATCGGCTGC
>VZTB01002495.1:16920-30117 GCA_013397245.1 Thryothorus ludovicianus
AAGACTATTTTAAAGGTAGTAAACTGACTGAAAGTCATGGGCTTTATCTTTGCATTGTCAGTGAAAAGGAAGAAGGTTGTCTGAAAATGTATTCTGATTGTCTTATTATTATTTTCCTCTTAGTTCTGTTAATAAAGTTTTCTTTGTCTGTTACCAAGTTTGAATCTGCTTTGCTTTCTTTCCTTTTAATCCTATTGCACAACAAAAATAAACCCCCAACAACATGGATTACATTTTAATAGCTGATACTCTATGTCTGATTTTTGTCAGTCCTGGCTAGCTCCAGACACAGCAGTCAGGAGGGGCTGCCCCCAGGGAGCAGCGTGACCCAGGGTGCAGCTGTAACGCAGTGCAGGCATTATCAAAGTGCTGTGTGGTGCAGAGGAGTGGAGCAAGGATGAGGGAAGAAGTCTCCTGTTTGCAGTTCTCAGAGTGGGTTTTATTCCAAGAGGGGACAATGACAGAAGGCCCCCAAGCACTGTTGTGCAGGGGGTTTTATCTGGAAATAAGCAACCAATGAGGGATTCACCAGGGTGGAGTGAAGGGAATGTCAATAATGTACCAAAACCAACCGGGGTAGGTGGGAGGAGAGGAGGGGTCACAAACCCCAATGGAGCATCGAGGTTTGGGTTACACCCCGACACGCTCAAGGGGGTGGAAACATAGATTATTGGACAAAATATGAATTGACAGGGAAGGTGCTGGAATAAGGGGCAGGATGACAATGACAGACAGGGAAGGTACTGGAATCAAAGGTGTGGAAATACCATATAGGATAATAACTGGGGTTTGGCATTCTGTGGATTGACATAGAACATTCTATAACAAAGGGAAGGTACACTTAGGAATAAACCAATCTGGGAAAGCGTGGGGGAACATAGAGAGAAACCATTTACAATAGAAAATATGAATTATTAAAAAAACATGCACCGCAACAAATAGCCACTCCAACCAAAGATGGCATTGCAAAAATTCAACCAAAATTAATACAGGTATTGCAAGAATTTGGACTACAAATTGCCCCAGAAAAGGTGCAGCAACAACCTTCATGGAAATACATTGGAATGAAAATTTTAGATCAAGCCATACAACCTCAATCAATTCATTTTTCAACTAAAATCCAAACCTTGAATGATGTACAGAAACTTTTGGGTAACATCAATTTGGTGAGATCCTATTTAGGGTTAACCACACCACAGTTATCACTCTTGTTTAACATGCTTAAAGGTGACCCTGAGATAACTTCTCTGAGAAAATTAACCCCAGAAGCAAAGGCTGCCCTCGAGATGGTAGAGTGGGCTATGAAAGACAGACACTTTCATCGACTGTCCTGAAATTCCCATCACAATATTCACTGTTAATGATGACTTCTGTCCTACAGGTATTATTGGTCAGTGGAATGCTCAGTGGTCTGACCCCCTTCACATACTGGAATGGGTCTTTTTGCCCCACCAGGCAAAAAAGACAGCACCTATGATTTTTTAATTGGTTGCGCGATTGCGGATTAAGTGCCATCACAGGGGCTTGCAGTTAAATGCTAAAGATTTATCTGAAATCATAATTCCTATGAAACAAACTATTTTGAATGGGGTTGTTGGAAACCAGTAATTTAGACCCCTCTCTGGTTTCACCAGAGGGAGAAAAGAATGTAGAATTTGAGTTAGAACCTTTAGAAAAATTAAGATACATTGAACCATAGTAAGTTAGAAATGAAATAAGCCTTTATGCTTTCTAAGTGCCTCTAATAAGAAGCAGCATATTAGTTCCCTGAGAAGCTAGTGCCTTAAAAATACAGACAAGATTTAGTATTTCATAGACATAATTAAAAACACAGTACAATATTGGTTTGCATTTTTTAAATAGAACAGTTCACTAAAACCAAGATAGTATTAAGGTCAAAAACAAGACAGAATAATTCATGTAAACAAGATAAAATTAAGAACAAAAATAAGATAGAACTGGAGACAAAAACAAATTGATAAAATTGCATGTACACATGACAAAAAACAAATTACATAAAATTACGCTGAAGCTGTGGTGTTTTTCACATGTAATAAAAACTGGCATTAGAGGCCTGCTCAATCCTGCAATCCCTACCTATTCACCCTACCCTGTTGCTTTGCTTTGCTTTACTCACACAAAACAAGAAAATAAGAAAGAAGAAGAAAGAAGGTTGCAGGGTTGCTGTCAGCTGCCCCGGGCTTCAGCCACCCAGAGCTCACAGGTGCCAAGAGCATCCAGCAGCCCGAGTCCACCAGACTCCCATTTGCTGCCTGAGATTTCTGGCTTCAGAGGCCTTGGAAAACTCCTGCAGTTCTCCAGGGCCTCCCCCTCAAACCACTTTTGCTTGAGGCCTCCTGCACAGAGGAACTCTGGAAAATACCAACAACCTTCAGAGACTTTGCCCTGAAAGAGAATCCTTTTAGCTAATACGAACTGCACCTTGAGAATGTTGTTTTTTATCCAATAAATAATTTTTAATATCAAATATAGTTTCCAGTAGAATGTCTCCACACCAGCACACACTAACAGGGTTTTATAAAAAGAATGCCATTGAAAAGTGCTCTGCTAAATTACACAGGACAAATCGCTTACCATTTGCCCAGTCATAGGTTGTTGCAACTGAATCACGCCGCTGAGCTGGCCTTTGAAACCTTTGAGCAGTCACACACCTTTAAACGGTCTTACAATCTTTACTGATGGGTCTGGGAAAACAAGTAAAGCTATTGTCACCTGGGAAAATGACGATGGATGGCACACGTTAGAGGGTCACAGTAATGGGTCATCTCATTTGATCAAATTATGTGCTGTAACCATGGCATTCCAACACTTTTCTCATGATCCCTTGAACATTGTAACTGATTCTGCTTATGTTGCAGGCATTGCCCAGTGACTGACCAAGCGTTGCTAAAGGAAGTTGATAATGCAGCACTGTTTGAGTTGTTAAAATTTTGTGGCATGTTATTCAAACCAGAAGTCATCCTTAGTATGTATTACATGTTCATAGTCATACCAGTTTACCAGGTTTTATAGCAGAAGGTAATGCCCAAGCTGATTTGCTAGCCAGTCCTGCCTGGACAGTACCACAGCCAGACATGTTGACACAAGTGAGAGCATCACACGCCTTTTTTCATGAAGGTATTTGAGCCTTGCAAAGACAGTTCTCATTAACAAATACTGAGGCCCGCAATATTGTTAACACCTGTGCTGATTGTCAAGGCCATGCTGCACCATTGCAGGCGGGGGTAAATCCCTGTGATTTGCAGGTCTTGAAAGTCTGACAAACTGATATCACTCAGATTCCTGAATTTGGTAGTCTAAAATATGTTCATGTCTCAATAGACACCTTTTCATCTCCTGTATGGGCCTCAGTGTATTCAGGGCAGAAAGGCCGTGATGCTATCGCATGTTGAAGACTGGGATAGCTGTTGATATGGTGATGCCAAAGAGGCAAGAAGGGCCTTTGTAGGGGTTCCACAGTGATGTTTATTCCAGCCATGTGTGCAGATTGTCCAGGGTCAAAGGTGAGGCTCGTGGGAATGGTCCAGGTTCAAGTATAGGGGTGGTAGGGGTTGGAAGACCATCAGGGACCTATTGTCAGGGGCATGGGGGCAGTACAAATGTGGGGTTAGGGTGTGGGAGCCAAGGGGGAAATAGGGAGGGAGGGACTGAGGGACACAGGGACAGGGTTAACAGGGCTGAGTGAGGGAGTAGAACAGGGATATATTGGCATAACAGAACAGGGGATCCTGTGAGAGAAGCCCCTTGTGTCTCCCCAACCCAGGGAATGCCTCTCAGGGTCCGCCTGACCTCCACAATCACACATTGGCAACTAGCCTTTGCTACCTTAGGCCTTCCTTGTACTATTAAAACTGACAATGGCCTCGCTTATATGTCACAACATGCTCATCAGTTCTTGCAGTTATAGGATGTGTCACACTGCACCAGCATTCCTCACTCCTCAACAGGCCAAGCTATTGTTGAACATGCCCATGGCACTTTGAAACGTGTCCTTGAAAAAAAAAGGGGGGGAATGCATGGTGAAACTCTGTAAAGTAGAATAGCTAAAGCCCTGTACATGCTGAATCACCTTACAGTGTTGCCAAATTCCCCAAATCCTGTTGTCTTAAATCAGTTTTTGTTGTTACAGTCTTCTAGTGATGTCCAATTGCCTAGGCCCAAGGTAATGGTACAGGATCTCATTACCAACAAATGTGAAGGCCCCTGGGACCTTGTGTTCTGGTTTTAGAAGCAAAACTAGTGAGACACCCCAAGTCAGAAATACAATTTATTAGAAAAAGGGAAAATAAAACAAAAGGGAAACAAAATACATGCAATAAAGAAAAATCACTGACAGAGTCAGAATGTTGCCCGACAAAGGAAAAGAAATGCACATAACAACCGAAGCTGTTATATGGGTGCTTTATTTGGGCCCAGGGGCAAGGGGACTCCCGTCCAAAGCCAGAGCCCAACTCACAACAAAAATCTCTTAGCATATATACCTTTTCACTATACTATGGTTACCATATCTACATTCCTGACGGTTAACAAGCATGACAACAAGCACAATGATCTCATAAATCTTGCTATACCTAAGATACACACTTGCATTCATTAACTAACGGTTACTTCTAAGATATTTGTTATGTTTCACTTCTTAACAACAGTTCCTATAGAAAACATCTACTAGGCCTGACTCAAGCTTTAGCATAACTACTACTATTTTATGTTTCCAGTTTATTTGCAACAAGAATACAATCTGACACCCTGCTGGCAGCAGTCTACTTGCAATGGTGGCTGCAGCCTTCCTGGAGTAGCAGTTGTGGCCCTGTCAAAGCAGTGGTCAAGGAGAAAAGGTGCAGCCCTTCACTNAACAGAAGATCACATTTCTATCCCCATCCCAGTTCTAAGGATGGTAATAGAATAACACACCCATGATTATATTTTACACTGCAACCCATGACACCTTGTCACTTGGGGACATGGATATGCTTGTGTTTCTACAGATGCTGATGTGCAATGGCTGCCGGCCCAATGTGTGTGCCCTGCACTACGCTCTGATCTGGGCCACAATCAGCAAAGCCCCCCTGATGATCCTGCAGCTGATGCCATGGAACAGTAACAATGTTTGAATATTTTGCTCTATTCATCAAATGATTTTAATTCATATCTATTTACATAGATAGCTATTGGCATTCTAGTTGTGTGAATAAGTTTCTGTAATGTCATAGAACAGATTTCTGCTCCCTTCTATTTTCCCAGTTTAGTAACAAAAAAGGCCTTTGTCAATTTAGATATGTTAATTTACTTGGTCAATTTAGAAAAGTTAATTTATTATGTTAATTTAGAAGAGTTAATTTGTTGTGTTAATTCATATAAATTAGCTTCCTTTGTTGATTCAGATGAGTTAGCTTCCCTTTGTTGATTTAGATACGTTAGTTTATTTTGTGATGAGAGGACTGAAATTTCCTTGATTTTGAGTGCTTAATTATAGATATAGATCATGTGTAAAGTACTGCCTCACAATATCATGCTATTATTGATTCCTATCTCATTGTTTATGAATAAGGCCATTAAAAGAGAGTGATGAAAAATTTTTGAATAGACCATTAACTAAAAGAGTTAAGTTTCTCAAGTTAGGAAATGAGCCTCACTCAATCTAGGCTTTTTATTTTGTGTCATGATTGTTTCGCTCGTTGTGCCATGTTTGTTGTCCTGTTTGCAAAGGGCCCTGCAGATGACAACAAAGATCGCCTTTGACATCGTAAAACAAAACGGGAACTGTGGTGGCAAACAGCAGGCCTGTATAAGGCCTCACAGGCTGAATTCTGACTTGGTCCGACATAGGCCGTAAGTGTGCTACCAGCTCTTCTTGAGAACAGAGTCCTGCAACAGTGAAAAACAACTTGTTTCCCTGGGAAGGAATTCTAGAGGTTAAGACTCTTTCTTGAACCTCTTTCAACAATTCCCAGCTGTCTCAATGGAAGAATGAAAACAGTATTTCACAAACAACTCTTCCTTGCACATAGACACCTTCTCGGGACTAGCCAATTCTTATGGAGTGACAGTTGGTTACTGACCAACAGGGGATAGACAGGAGATAGTTTTTAAAACTCTATATAAAAGAGATGTATGAAATAAACTGGAAGCTTTTTTTGCTCCTTGAAAGTGTATGTCTCATCTCTCTGAAACGAGGTCTACAGTGACAAGCAGTGTTGTCCAGCTTCCACTGGGAGTCAGCAGCAGTGCCCAGCTCAGCTCTGGAGCAGGTTTGGCCCCATCTAAAGCTATTTTCCCTCTTCTTAATCTCCCTGATTTCTCTTTGCTTTTCTGTGGAGGTGGGCGAGAAGGTTTCTGAGGCTGCAGCTTCCACTCAGCCTGTTAGGTAGCCTCCCATGCACTCTGAAGATCCTGAGGAGGTGTCAGCACGTAGTGACCGAAGGGGAAGTGCTACCTCAGCTCTACATGGCTGCCAAAACACGCCAGTGCTAAAGCTTCTGTGTCAGGGCTCTTACAATCAGGTCTCCTTTTCACCTGTTTCAGATTATATACAAAGCGATGAGATAACATGTCACCAGTGTCCTGGTATTGGATTGGGCCAGAAACGAGGATATGGAGTGGGTTTTTCATACACCCTAATATCCCAAGGGAAATGTGGTGGTGGAGTGTGTAAATGGTTTGTTAAAACATTTTCTGAAAGCACAGGAATCTGCATGGGATGAAAGGTTACCCGCTGTGTCAGATAAACAATGATAGGGACTGATGGGCAGGTCTGTATCTCTGGCTTTCCTGAGCCCCAGATCTTTCAAATCAAATCCAAAGAATAAACTAAATCCTTTCAGGACAATCTGAAGATGGGTCAGTCAGTCATGGTCAAATTGTGATTGTACCTGTGGCTCTAACAACTGTCTAAGGACCACTGTCCTAGGTGGCTACTGACCCTAATGGCCACCAACACAGAATCAGTTCCAGATGGATATTGCCTGTTATGGATATAATGTCTGAAAATTAACCAATGTCTCTGCTGTATCTGCTGAGATACTTATTTTGCAGGTCAATGACTGCTATTGGTCATCATTCTGACAGTAACACCTGAAACACTGCCATGGATAGCAATATCCTTCAAATGCCTCAGAGGCCACCCTAAGTGTGGGCTTGTGAACCCAACAGGTCTCATGAGCCAATCTGTAACTGTCTACAAGGATGTCCTTGTCTGCAGATGGTAGATGGTCCTACATCAGACAAAAGTCCTTTGGAAGCCTACGGGAAACACAACCTAACCAGAAACACAAACTATCGAACATCACTGGTCTCACCCTGAACCTAAACCACTGTAAATAAAAAAATGAGTTAAAATACCTTATGACCTTGTGAATGTGTCCTGGAGTGTGCAAGGGTGCCTAGCATACCCTTATTTAAATCAGCTGTCTAAACTAATTATATATATAAAATAAATAACTATCAAAAACACTGAAAAATTACCCCCGGACATCTCACTGGTTGAACCTTTGGTAGTCAAATTGGTTGGACAACAGCAAATATTGTCTAATACCACTTGGTCCTTGAAGAGAATAGAAATGTCCATGCAAACTGAGGTGACAGCTACCTGCCCAAAGTGTCTGCTTTTCATAGGTACCTCTTCTCCTGAAGGATGTTCCTGGCAGAACAAGAGGACACAACCTCACCTTAGAAAGGATGTAACTGGTACAGTAAGAACCTGGAAGGGGGTATTAAATACCACTGATCTTGAAACTCTGCCTAATACATTAGGCACAGACAGTGATTTGAACAGAGCAACCTTTAAAGTCCTCCTGTTCCACTTCAGGAAACTCTCAGTGGTTTGCTTCAACTCTCTTTTCTGTCTCAGGAAAATAGCAGGATGCTAATCACCAATGACTGGCTGATGCTTTGGGAATTTTTTTAAGCACTGTCTCCAAAACTAACTGTATCCATGCTCAGTCATGGCTACAGTCTGCCAGGGCTTTCACCCACTGAAATTTGGGACAATGCATGTGCTTTAAGAAAAAAAATCACACACACACAGCAAACAGTTGATGTACATGCCTGCATGGTAAGAGAGGGATTTACATGTAAAAGTAACCCTCTGAAAGCCCATAACAAAGGGTCTGCCACATTGAAATGTACTCCAACAATGATCCTGAATCTATCCTGGTATGGATAAGAGAAGGATGTTTGTGTTTCAGAACCCCCTGTTACAACTCAACAATAGATAACATATGCAGCTTGCCAACCACTCAAAAGTAGATATTTGTAACTTTACTAACAGAGCAGGATGTGATTTCAACTATTACCTACCAGAAGCTGTTACAGAACCTACATGTCAACTTTTCTCCAACACCAATTGAAATGAACATTACCATGGTCAAAAAAGTGTTGGAATATCCTGGCCTGCACAAACTGCTACAAAAGCGGAAGAAGAAAAGCCAGAAGATGCTGATCAGTGTCCATCACAATATAGAAAAGGCACATCAAGTCCTAGAACAAATTAAGAGGGATGGAGAGAATCACTGGTAGGATAACTTACTTGGATGGTCTCCAACTCCCACAGGCTTTTCCAATCTAAGCTACATCCTGCAGTTGTGATACTGGCACTAATTGGGATTGGGTTTGTGTTAATAATTGCAGTGTGTGTAAGAGTGTGGTACCTAATCCAGCAATTCGGAAAACAAATTTGTCCAGAAATGAAAACATTGAAGGAAAGCAAAGTAGTGTGTTTGTTTTGCCAGAACCAGATGCTATGTTTTATTTCATAGATATTGCTAAGTTTTAACATTTTGATATAAGAACTAACACCTTTTAAGTCATGTGAGTTAGGGTAAATGATAAAACATAGGAGACTGATGTTTCTCAACACATTTGCCCATACTCTTTACATACACCATGGACACTTCCATAGCATGACCATTTCATGGGGCAAAGATTGTCTACACTCACAGGATGGGTGTAGCAGGATGCTCTGCTTGAGTTGGGCTAGAGCAGCTCGAACTTTGTAGTATGTACATGTTATTAGGGATGGACTGAGCAAGGAGGCTCTGCTGGTTTTAGTGCTGAAAGGTGATGAGACCAAGTATTTGGAATTAGACCAGAAGTAGCAAAGAATTAGATGGGTGTTTCCTGATCAATGTTGGCATCAGCAGAGGCCTGTAGGCCAAGACAGAAGGAAAAGTCACAAGTGTCAAGTAGAAGAAATGAAAGAGCCAATAACATCTGTTTCAGCAATGTTTTGCTGAGCAGGGATGACAACATCTGAACTAAAATTCTATCTGACTGACAGTGAATCACTTTATACTATAACAGACCAAGCCCACATTTTCACAGCAAGGATTTCTTGCCTCCCTAAGGTGTGTGAAAATCCTTCCCTTGGGAGGGGACATCCCTTAAGGATGTGTGAAATCCCTTTCACCCTCAAGGTGAAATCTCTTTCACCCTCAAGGCTGGGTGAAAGAGATTGCCCATTGTTGTTGGAATGGGTGAGTAACATCATTCTCTAGTTGAAAAGATAGGTCTAACTGATTTAATAAGAAGGGCACTATATGAGCAGTTCTGTTGTGTGGTAAATAATTCCAATTAAAAGCTTTCTTCCTTTTGACCTTTTCCCTGTAAATCTGTTGAGTCTGTCATTAGTGGGAGTCCCTGCACTAGTCAAAGGTGCCAATCTTCAGCTGACACAGGCTTCTGGTATACTCCAAAATCTCCGACTGCTACCTCTGCTTGGATTACTTGGGTTATTCCAAAAGGGACTACATTTGAATAAGGAAGCAGACTTGGAAAATGTAACAGCTGAAGATTGTTCCAGGACAGCCACAGGGGGAAGATTTGGATGAAATTTGTTGTTTTAGTCTTGCAGGTAACAATAGAACAATAGAAGCCAAATTTTGAAACTTCAGTGCATTAGTACAAATATAATGAAAACAGAGCCTGAAGAGGGTAGACTGGTGGAACTGCTTGTCAAATCTATTTCCTTCTATTGCCTCAATATTGAAACAATTTATAAGTTTTGTATTAAAGAGATTCAGATTTTATATACTGTAGAGATTGCAGTCTTACTCAAGATTGAGTCCTTCTCAAGTATAGCCAATAGGTCTCGCTCAAATTCATGGATACAAATATGATTCTGCTCCGATTTAAAGTGTGTAGGATGTGTTGTGTTCAAAGAAACTCCAATCTCAAGGTGACTTTGAAGACATGAGCAAGAAAACTTGACTGACAGCAACCTGTCTGTATAAGTGAGTCTGTACTTGGAACTGTGAGAGATAGAATAATGTTTTGCTTCAGCCATTGTTTCAGCCATAAGAATGTACACTAATGTCACATAGGCAAAGATGTAGCTAGCACAGGGCTAGGCCTCTTGAGCGTGGGGCAGGAGGAAAAGGGGAGTGAACCAATGCTTGTCAGGAGGGAGAGAAAGGGGAGAGGAAAGGAGATGTTGGTTTGAGCGTGGTAGGTGGTTGGAAAGAATGTGAGTTATTGTGAACCCAGCCAATGGGAAAGGGCACAGGGACCCCCACCAGCTGGGGAAGGACACAAAAGTGTGTGCATTTTAGGAAGAGGTGTGCCTCCTCAGTGAGACACAACCAGCTCAGCTGACCCATTTATATTAATAAATAGTTTTACTTTGATGACCTTGTTCAGTTTTATTGGTGACTGTGTATTTTTCACAGAACAAAACACATCATATTGTTTGAAAGCAGCAAAGCTGCAACAAAACTGTGCAAACTTAGCAAGTATTTGTTGTGCCTAATTTCACTTGATTGGCAACATCTTCCCTTTAACACCTTCAGGGCAGGACAAGACAGTCCCACAGTTCCCTAGGCTGGGATGAGGGGATGATGATACCACCAGGCTCCTGCCACCACACAATCCCAGGATGGGTCAGGCTGGAAAGGACCACAGTGGCTCATCTGGTCCAACTTCCCTGCTCAACAGGGTTCATCCCAGAACAAGTGGCACAGGATTGTGTCCAGACAGTTCTGGAATATCTCCAGTGAGAGAGACACCACATCCTCTCTGGGCAATCTGTTCCTGGGTTCACTCTCTGCACAGGAAGAATTTCTTCCTCATATTCAGGTGGAACTTCATAGTTAAGAGTTTCTGCCCGTTTCCTCTTGTCCCATTGCTGGGCATTGCCAAACAGGGCCTGGCTCCAACCTCTTGGCACACCCACTGATGTAAATAAAGGGCCCAGGAGACCAGCTCCCTTTAAAACGGCCTTTATTTAGTGAATCAGCTCACAGTGGGAGCTCGTGGGGCTGACCGCCACTGCTTCCGGATGATGCAGAGGAGGAGGAGTGCAGCCAGTTCTGTCCGAAGGCAGAGCTGGGCCTTCTGTCCTCCCGAGGGTCCATAGGAAGACGTTTGCTGGCTCGAGGTCTAGGGGTGTCTCTCTTTTCCACTCCCACTTAGGTCATGGTGATTGGACTCCAGGTGGAAAACGTTCTGGGAGGGTTGCTGTGTGCCTTTAGTTTCTCTGGACTTCATGTTGGCTCGTTGTTTTTAGGGTGTTTCTTGTCTTTTATACACTTCCGCCCCTCATTTGCATGTGCGCAATGCATGCTCTTCTCTCCTCGATGGCNTCAGTTCTGTCTGAAGGCAGAGCTGGGGCTTCCGTCCTCCCGAGGGTCCATAGGAAGACATTTGCTGGCTCGAGGTCTAGGGGTGTCTCTCTTTTCCACTCCCACTTAGGTCATGGCGACTGGACTCCAGGTGGAAAACGTTCTGGGAGGGTTGCTGTGTGCCTTTAGTTTCTCTGGACTTCATGTTGGCTCGTTGTTTTTAGGGTGTTTCTTGTCTTTTATACACTTCCGCCCCTCATTTGCATGTGCGCAATGCATGCTCTTCTCTCCTCGATGGCGGGCGCCATTTCAGGGAAGCAGTGGCAGCAGTCCCGATGGGAATGGGGGAGGATACAATTGGGGAATCAAGGTAAATTATATTTAACAGTTAACATGAGGAACTTTATTTATAAGCTTATGAACTGTAATAACTGATAACCCATGTAACAGCAATGAGGATTTATTTGTAATTAACTCAGCAAACTCAGGAATTTATTCATAACACCCACCTTAGTTATTCACACACATTGCTGAGGTAAATGCGGGACACGCGCACCTTGAGGGACCCTGGGCTGTAGCCAGAGACGAGGAGAGGCAGCCTGGGCAGAGTGGGACCTGTGCGAGGCCTTGCCCAGCCCCTGAGGGGAGCAGCGCCCGCAGAGGCACCTTGGTCTCTCCACTCCGGAGCTGCGGCAAGGCCGAGTCTGTTGCATCTCTGCCCGGACCCCTGCCCGCAGCCTGAGGCGGGAGGTGGCCGAGCCCTGCTGGGCACAGACCGGGGCTGCCGGGCGGGCTCCAAGCCCTTCCTGTGGGGCAGGCCCAGCCCCAGTGGTGGGGGAAGTGGCGGGAGCCAACGCTTCCCCTAGGTCCCCAGCTGTTCCTTATATCATGACCTGGGGAAAGGACAGGCCCTTGATGGCAGCTGTGATGACAGCCCCCTTTGGCATCTCTCTTTCCAGCCTATTTAGCCCTCTGCAGTGGCGCCATTCCACCTGCTATGCCGGACCAGTCCTCGCTCACAGATCACTGCTGCTGAGCAGATGCATTACGCAGTCCCAAGGGGATGTGTGTTGCCCATTCCAATCCAGGACAAGTCATGGACAAAAGGAGAAACCTTTTCCTTGCCTCCCTCCTCTGGGCAGGAAAGACCTAAAGGTGGCAGAGCAGCGCCCAGATACAGATTCTGCTGTCGATCCCCTGCACAGCAACAGCAAGTGCTCCTGCAGAGCTTCTGAGGCAGCTTGGTCTCAGGAGAAAGGGCCCTGAAAAAAGGCTCGCAAGGCAAAGACATCATTGTCCTTCACACAAGGTGAAAGCCAGGCTGCCTCCAATGGGACGTAACCCTCCACTTGCCTGACAGCAAAGCTTTCTGTACGAGACAAAAATGCTGGCTACTCCTTGCCTCCGTAGCTCAGATTTCCTGTAAAATTGGCTTGCAGCTTGTCTGAGGCTGTAGAAGGGAAGAGGATGGTATTGGGGAAGATGAAACAGGAAAGCCTTATATATAATTGCCTGACAAAAGATTTTGAGAATACGGAAACTATAAGTGAGATTGAAATGAAAGTGACCTTTGACATACCAAGCCTTAGTTACTGAACAACTGAAAAACAATGGTATGTCTGGC
>VZTB01002496.1:0-29701 GCA_013397245.1 Thryothorus ludovicianus
TTGTTCTCCAGACCCTTCACCAGATTAGTTGCCCTTCTCTGGACAAAGGGCAACCCCAAAAAAGAGGGACCTAACCCCAAATAGGTGAGAGGCCCAGTCATCCCCAGCAGTAGGAAGGACCAGGCTTCTTTAAACCTCTTGGTGTGCTTCCATCAAGCTCCCCCAGAAGCATGGGGTGCCAGTCCTGCTTCTCTGCCCTCAAAGCTTCCCCTTACACCTCTGTAAATCACCAGATTATTAAATAATGAGGTACCACAGTACCTTGCAGGATGCTCCAATATCCCTTTCCACTTTGGGCAGGCTTCATTAAGGAATAGCCCGTGGAGGGGTGGGGGTAGTGATGCTGGATGTTGCACTTGAGACCATCCTGCTCTCACAGTATGAATGGCTCAAAACATCACAAATTGCTTCAACTATTGCTTACAGCATGGCAATATTTTCGGTACGGTTTTTGAGAGCCATTCTGCTCTAAAAAACAACATTGTGGGATCACCTATGACAGATTAACGTTTCTCCACCTTTCCACTATCAAAATTTGTCTTCTTCGCTCATTAAGGGATTTTGCTTATTCTAAAATTGACTGTTAATAAACGTTAACTGGGTTGTAAGAACTGATTGGATTTCTTCAGAAACATATGATCATTGATGATCACATTTCTGCAATCGGAAGCTGGCTGGAATTTAGGAAACAGCACATCTTCCCACAGCTTTGCACTGTTGGCAACGTAAAAGTGCATAAAACGCATTTACAGCAGTAAAGCTGGGGAATACAGCTCTGTCTTTACAAACCTATTGGATATAATAAGAGGCTTTTTTACCACATCATTTTGATGATTGTAAATGTTTATTGAAATTCACTTTCTTCTTCCATTTTGATCAGCTAGGTCTGACTGATCATATCTGTCATCAGGGTTCCCGAGTGTCAAATGTATTCCTGGATTTTGGGTACACTGGTGTGCTAGAGGAGGCAATGATGAGGCAGAGGAGAAAATGCTTCACTCTTCTTCATGGAGGGTGAAGAAAAGGTAATGCCTCCTTTCCCATCAACGTACAGAGCAGTTCTTGCTGGCAAAGCAGTTACACCAGTGTGGGATTTTCTGTGCCTCACCGTTAGGTTTACTGGGGCATATTTCAGCCCAGTTTTGAAAATGTACCATTCAGACACTTCAGCAGAGTAAGCAGGCCCCACGGTACTGGCCCAGTTACCCAGGGCAGAATGGAATGGCTGTGGGAACTCTCTAAGACGTAAAGGTAATGAGAAGGAAAAATCTGGGTTTGTGATCACATTTTGACGTGCCGTGCATTACTTACAAAATACCTAGTGTGTATTAAAATGTAGGTAGTCCTTAAAGATGTATCTTTCTAAAATTAAATTCATCATCAGTGTAAAAAATTTGCAGGCAGCTCAGAGGACATTTTACTTAATAAAAACAAGGACAAAATTAATTTATCAACTAATTTTGAGCCTTCAGAGTGTACTTACATCTAGAAGTAAAGAGTGCATGTAAGTTTAGGAGTCCACTGGTTGTGAGACATTTCTGTCCAGGCAGGGGGATCTCTGGTAATAAATCTGATTTCAGGAGGGCTTTCTCACCTACCTGACAAACCCTCTCCTGATTGATAAGCTCCCAGGGTGTGTGGTGAGCAAGGTCACTAGGACTTCCCCCTGCAAATGAAGCAGCAGTTTAAAAAATAAGATCATAGGGTAAACAGTTTTCTGTCCTGAAGAGAAGAAAATAAACGTCCGTTGTTTGCTAGAAAGGAAGTACAATTAAAAAAACCCCTCCAGATTTCAACATGAACATATTGTTTAGATTTGCCGACTGTTGATTTACCATGATGAAAGACAGGCCCAAACTAGAAAGTTTGGATCCTGATCTGGATCTGACATTCCCCAAATCTGAGGGGGAAGTGTGATTCAGAGTCTGGAGTAAGGGCTTATCTCTCAAACACAGCAAAGTACTGTGGATAAAAATACCCAGGTAAAGTAGGAAGTGCCTGGTCTGCAACAACAAGAGTGACTTTGTATCAACAATGAACAAAAGCAGCTTTTTTTTTTTTTGAGAACAATGAAATCACTCAAGAATTGTTATAAATACAAACAATGTGGGTTTTATCACTCAGCTATCATCAGTGGGATTATAGTCTATAAACCCTAATTTTCAGGGAAGTCCCTAGATTTCCCTGAGCGCTTCCTCAGATTTCACATCTGTTAACTCTAGTTTATTAAGTGCTTCAGGATAAGGTGCATCAACTGAGCCTTGGTATTACATTACCAGAAAATACTGAATGTGGGAGTTAGTGGCAAAGAATGGATGATTTCCAGACAGTGTATTGATACCATGCCAGAAGAGCAGGCACTCCTGTTCCCATCCATTTTTAACACATATATAGGTAACAATTAATTCAGTGTCACTTTTAAAAGTTATTTCTAAATGTTTAAATTACGAAGCTTTGGATAAAATTAACCAGTCAGGCATAAGAAGAAAGACTAGCATGGTAAGATGAAGTTAACCCCCAGTAGAACAAGCTCTGTTCCATGATTTCAAGTAATGACAGCACTTCTGTGGGCCAACAGTGAATTTGTTCCTCCCTCTTTAGAAGGTGGGCTGTACTCAGACAGAGGAAAAAAAACATATGACACCTTATTAGAATTACAGAGCTGGTGTCTCAGTCTAGGCATTAATAGCTTTTAAACAAAATATTCAGTTTTGGTCTCAGAGAAAAATCTAGCTCAATAAAAATAGAAATTAGAAGCACTTTTCACAGTGCTAAATATAATAAACATAGTTGTGCTTCTAAAACTGAACTAATCCAGTGTTTGAAGGTGTATTTCTCAATAGCAAAACAATAGCAGGGTCTCTGGAAAAATAATAAATATAGTTAGCTGAAACATTGTGACTTTGCTTTTTAGAAATTCGTCTTGAGATGCATGGGTTCATTTTTACTTCTCTGATTAATTTCCTACAAAACTGCTGTCATCTGAACTGGTAATGTGGACAGCAGCACTGCATGAGGCCTTGCTGCTCTTCCTGGTGTCTTGCTAGGAATCCTGGAATAGGATGGACTGGAGAGCTAGCTTTGGTTTCCTGCTTCTGCTCCTGGGATGCTAAAGGTAGAAGCCCTGGCATGGCAGGATGTCAATGCTGTTAACTCCAAAGTGAGAGCAGTACAGTCCTCTTCACCAGGAATAACGATAGCCATGACAAGGGGCAAACATGCTGTGGGGACTTTGATACATAAACTGGAACTGAATCAGTTTGCATGGAAAATGCACTAAATCAAACATATAAAAATAGCAAATAGATCAGTTCTGTGCCAGAGCCCACTGCAGTCGCCTTTGTTGTTACAATAATAACCACAAGTCTCAGTCTGGACCAGGCACCGTTAGGAGCTGTAGACACACATCAGAAGACACAGGCTTTGATCTGAAGGGACTGAAGTCTGCTTCAAACTGCTGGTTTTCCCCTTTCCTTGTAAAGTGACACGTCATGAATTCTTAGATCAGGAAAGATACCCAAAAAAGCTATACTCCAATGATCTGTGTAAGAGAACATCACGATCTTAGCTACACTCGGATAGGCAAATCCTCTGAGACTGAAACACTGACATTATAGACACATACTAAAAGAAAAGTAGAAACTTTCAGGTTCCTGTTGCATTCCCAGCCCTCACACATTCAGTGCTGATTATGTTCTTCACCTGAAATTACAGAGCTAAGCATGGTGTGGGCATATTAACTTGGGGGCCATTTCAGTGTTTGATTAGCACTGCAGATCCCCACACACAGATCTCTGTGAAAGGAGCAGCAGCCACACTGCTGGATGAGGGCACAGGCACAGCAGTGGCTTCTTGGAGCATTGGTTCTGGCCACATGGATCTCCAGGTGACAGCCAGCATAGGGAAGCTCAGTCTTCCTCATGACATTTGCAATTCCCTAAAGGGCAAGATTTGCAATCAAGTTTTTAGGTTTTAAACACTATGGTGACAAGGGCTTCCCATATCCTTTGAAGTGTATACCTATATGGCATTTACCCAGCGGACTGGCAAGTGTTTTTATTATTTGCATAATAATGCTAGAAGAGAGGGGATATAATTTTCAGTGTGTTTTTAATGGCACATGCATGCGCACAACAATCTGCTATGCTTTGACTCACCTGTTCAAAATTATATACTTCGGAAAATTAAGGGCAGAAGTGACTGTTTCAGCATCATTCTGGTCTGACACTGGCCTCTTCAGCCACAAAGTTGTGCTTACTGATGTCTTCATTTACATTCAGAGTCTGCTTTATTTGTAATACCGTCCTGTATTACAAATAAATATTTCTAATAAAGAAGCAGTCCTGTTGTCCCTATAGTTGGCTTGTGGCTGCTGCACTCTGTGGCCAGAGTGAGTTATGTCCCTCCTGCTCTGAGGGGGCTTGGGCTCATCTCCAAGCCCAAACCCTCTTCTCCTCTGCTCTCAGCCTGAAGTTCCCTGAGAGCAACAAGCTGCAATGCACTTGGTCTGGCTGAGCAGTAGTGGCCCTGGAGGAGTGGTTTTCTGGAGTGATTCTGTGGATGTTGAGGACCTCATTTCCAAACAAAAGGTATTTCAGGGAAGTGGGGGTGCTTCAGGCTGGCTTTAATGGGGTCCCATGGACTACATACCCAGTGATGGCCAGAGTTCATGTGAACTGCTCTGGAGGATCACAGTGCTTTAGGTTCACTCGAAGAGCTCTCAGTTCATGCACTCCCAGACTGGTCTGTGATACAAATCTAACTGCAATAAATCAATGTGATCTGGAGGTCTGCCTCAGTAACACAGTCCTGATTCAAGATGCTAGTAGAGAGTAAGGCATTGAAACCAGAAGTTAAGTAGATATTAGGGAGAAGTTTAAGAAGATTTTAGGAGTAAGAACAAGACACATACTCTTCAAAATTCAGGCTTGAAACCCCTGCACATGTGCTGATGTAACAAGTGCCTATTTCGTTGCCCACTCCACCCCTCAGCATATTTGGCACACAACATCAGTTTTTGTGGACCTCAAGTCATCAGACATTGCCTGTTTGCTGAGCTTCCCATTCCAGCCTTGAACAGAAGGGCTCCTGCATTAGCTGATCCAAGAGGAGCCTGCATAAGTCAGGACTGACCTATCCCTCCAGGACTGTGTGGGACAGAACCCACTTCTCCCCATGTCCACATCCAGTGCTGAGCACCATCGCTGCAGGAGCTCCTTGGTGCTCATCCAACATACTAACTTTTAAAATAATAAAGCCAACCAGGAAAGAAATCAATCTGTTGACTGGCCTGGAGATCTTCAATGCCTTCAGCCTTGTCATCTGCATTCAGCTGGAGGAGCGACTGCTCCTCAGCCATTTATTCCCTGCCAGCCCAGAGGGAATCAAGCCCACTGTGTTCCTGTGCCGCATCCAGCCTGGCTCTCACACAGCGTTCCCGCTGCAGCCCCGGAGCCTGCCAGGACAGGCTGGCTTTTGTAGGGAATGATGTCACCGAATGGGCAGGGCTTCTTTGCCACCGATAACATCTTAGCAGATGTCCTCCAAACGTGCTCGCAGTTCTCCCATTATAGCATCTTTGTTTTCCATCTACCTTTCACAGTCCCACATTTTAAGCTAGCAGAGAGGTTACTCTTTGCTAAAGACTGTGTTAAAAACTGGAGAAGAGCTTTGCCGAAGTTGTTTTAAGTGTTTTTGATTTATTCTTGGGCAGAAAAACTGCATTTCAGTATAACACCACTACTGAGATACTTCGAAGCATATAGGTACCAGACTTACCAGATGATCACTGAAAAAGTTTATGATTTTCTCTTGTTCATTTACCCTCTTCCAAAATAAAACAAGAGATCAAAGAAGCTGCTACCCATTACCTATAATGGTATGTTCCCCATGAATCCTGCAGGTTTTACTCCCACCTACTGTGCCTCATCCCTATTTAGAAAATCGGATCTACCCCAGGGTATCCTCCTGGACGTGTAGAATTCCACTGAAATCAGCAGGGATCTGTTTAAGGACATGCCTGCAGAGAGTATCTGTTATTCTATATTTACACAGTACCCAGCATAATGGGACATGAAACCTGATTAAAGCCTCCAAACACTACTGCCATGGAAATCAGTCTTGTTATTGACTGATGACTCAACATGTCTGGATTTAGATGGAAGAGGGCTACTTTCAATTCCCAATTCTTTTATAGACTCTCTGCATAACCTAGCCGAGTCATTGAATCTCCATACCTCAGACACTCCTGTATTTAATGCAGAGAAAGTCAATCATTGATTAATTCCCTTCTCCCAGCCCATTCTGCAGTTTTTGATTCTCAGTTCCTTGGGGCAGGTATTGCCTCTTGTGATATGTGAGGACAGCACACAGCACCAGGGAGCTCTGGCAAGCCTATAAATGATAAAATAACAATCATGTGCAGTAGCACAGAAGCAGCTGTGATTGTCCTAATATTTGTCCTCACAGAGTCATTTTTAAATTGAAAGCACACCTGGGATAATTCAGTTCCAGAAGAGGCTTGACCTGATCCTGGGATGATGACAACCTCCAAGGAACCTGAGCTACAGCATTGCCTTTAACAAAATAAGAAAAGGTAAAATGAAGAAGAGTAATAGTTTTGAGGGTTTTTTGCAAAATGTAAAGCAATATGGGATGGATTCAAACCTTAAATAAAATACCAGCAGCCACACAGCTTTCCCTCTTCATGAGAACAGATGTGGAAAGCCATTATTATAATTTTCAAATAATGTTTCCCCCTTATGTGTATCATTGGAGCTTTTTTATGACATGGATTCAGCTAAAGAGTTTCTTACATAACACTGTTATTCTGTTTTCACTTCAGATGTAGTTATCAGGTAATGGTTTCCCATGTAAAGGTTCTATTAATAAATAGCTATCTGTTACACAGCTATTTAGCTCTCTAAAATCAGTGTTCTGAAATTGTGGAGGTATTTCCTAGGCTGGAATATTTGCCAAAATTTAAGCCCAGGAGCAAGGACAGATTTCTGTAGGTAAGCCACACAACTTGCACGGACGACCATTATTAATACAAATCACTTCAATTAAAATTGACATGTGAGCTAATTAATAGGATGTTGATTGATAAACAAGACCTTGCTCATTTTATCCAGGCATTTGTTAATTACCTGCCCGATGTTGCAGCTGACCGGCGCGGACACACTCCTGCTGTAAGGAATGTTGAGGGCTTTGCATACATTCCAGTTTACCAGGGATTGGCTGTACCTAGAAAATAGCAGTGGTTTTTTCTTGCCATGCAATATGAAGTTTTGAGTCTGCCTGCATCGCAGATGGGATATAGTATGCATCAGTTCACACTCAGTAAGGTAAATAATACTTGCCATGTGAAGCTACAGTAATTTTTCACATTATTTGCTGACCGTATGTATATTTTCTGTCTTCTCTATTTCCCCCCCATTTCTGAGTGCACTGGCAGCCTCCACAGCACTCTGTAGCAGTGAGCACACTGCGACACTATTGCAGGGGTTCCCTACAGCAGAGCTTTCCCAGTGCCATTGATCAAGCCACAAGCACTAGTTAAGTAATGCAAGGTTGCTCTAATTCCCTGACTCATCTCCTGCTCCCCCTGGAAATCCTAAATGTGGTGCTGGAAACCAAACTGCAGTCCTCTGCAGCAGGATGAAGTAACTTTAATTGCTGAGTCACCACGCTGACCCACACAGCTCAAATGTATAGTTGGCAATAGTCAAAAATGCTCATTGTAATCTCACCACAGTCGAGGTACTAACTGCGTGTTCCCTGGAAATGCATACAGCCTGGCTTTCAGCTCGGGGCTCAGATTCCCCAAATCACTGTTTGCATAGTGTTTACAAAAACACATTCCATTTTAAGTAGCCTTGAATTATTATATTCCCGGGGTCCTTTTTTTTATGCATATGTCATCTTAGGGCTAATCAGCATTCTGCTCTTACGTTTGCAACCGCTGAGAAAGTCAGATCTTAAAAAGCCATAACTCCTTGACAATTTCTGCCCGTTGATAGCTTGTACAAGCTGTTTGGGTGTAGAAAGTAACGTGGAGGAAAATTGAAGATCAAATTATTCGCAGGTATGAATTAAATCTCTTGCTTTGTAGCCACCAACACATCTCCTTGCTGTGCGTGGTGAAATTCTCCTCATTATGTACTGCATGCTTTTACAAACATTGCTGTCCTCCTGAGCATGATATATGTTTCTCTGATAGAAATCTGTTTTGCCACACATATTGCCATCACTATGGAACACTTCTCATAGTGTTAGCTGTGAGTCCCACAAAACAAAAAGTTTTTGCCACAAACCTTTTCTCCTGATCTGCAACGTGACGTGGAATGTGTTTGATGTCAGCCTGACTGCAGAGACAAATGGGAGAGTAGCAACACTTGTGTGCTACAGTTTGTTCCTAAAATTGATCTTGACCAGTCAGCATGAAATGCATCACGTCAAAGCAATTGCCATGATGCTCTTTTGTTAGGAGAAGTGATTCCTCTTGGACACAGGGCAAGCAGGAGTTGAGGGGGATGCCTTTGCTGCCCCTTCAAACTGGCTGATAGAGAAGAGTCTGCTTGCAATTCAAAGCAAATTCTGAAAACAGAGTAGTGTAAATAAAGATGAAGGAAGAGGGGACTCACATCAGAGAAGACACAAATGAAAAAGCATGTGACCAGTTTAAAATACGAATGAGCTTCTGTTAAAAGAGCTCTCTTCAGTGACCTTCTTTCCTGCCATGTGACCAAATTCTTCAATCAGGCACTGTAAAGGAATGCTAAAATTGCCTTTATTTTTATTTCAGATCTGGCCACATTAGTCTATACTTGGTGTTTTTGTTTACTGCCCAAATAATCTCGCTTCCTGCTGAAGTCAAAGGGTATTTTTCTTGAAACCCCTCTCCTGGGTCTGCTCTGGGCTTCAGTGATGGTGCCTGCAAGATTTCAGCATCCCAAGGACCTGGGAAGACCAGCTCCATGCCATCTCAGGCCCATCTGGAAAGGGTGCAAGTCACTTTAAAGCCAGCAAATAGCTCTGGAAGGAAGCTGATCTCTATGCAAGGTCCTGGGCTGAAGGGCAAACTTCTCTGAAAACAGCCCCAGCATGAGCAGAGGGTCCCTCTCCTTGAAATTTATATTTAACCAAGACAAATGTCTTCAAAACAGGCACAGAGAGGTAGGAAAGTGGGTAACTGTATCTATGCAGCCTCTGTAATTTTTCGAAATTCCTGCTGAATCCCATACCCAGACCTGGAGGCAGCATTCACTTGGTTGCACCAGGTGCCAAATGCAGCAATATGGCAACTCCTTCCTCCCCACTCCCCCACTTAGACTTCCAAAGATCACAGAAGAATTTCTGACGTGCTCCAACATTGAACAAAGCAATCTCTGATCTTAAGAGGGAAAAAAAAAAAAAAAAAAAAAAGAAGGGTTCAGTTTAATACAGGCAACTGGCAGAGATTCAAATTGCGTCTTATTTTAGCCAAAGCTGTTCACCAATCCTGAGGAGAGATGTGAATTTTCAGCTCCACTCAGATGCCTAATTATTCCTTTCTCCTTATCTTGCTTTTAAGATCTTGCCAAGGCTGCACCCATCCCTCTATCTCCAGGCATTTGAATACCACTCAAGAAACATCTGAACTCTGTGACGTTCGGTCCGGGCTGTTTTCCATCACCCTGTAACCTCTCAGGAACCCCTGCAGATGACAGTGTCTGACAAAGAGCACCTCATGCTGGAATGATGCTGCCTCTTACCTGTAGAGGTACCACTCCATCCAGAAAGGATCTCTGGGGCTGTCAGCCTGCTCTCACCAGACAGCAGCACGCGTTTAAGCATAGCTACTGTGTGACAAATAATAGCACCCATTTTGCTCTAGGCAGGACCCAAGATTGAATCCACAGTCTGTTATTGACAACACAGTGGGAGCTTCCTCAAATTGCTGAGTCTGAATGAAAGGGAATGTCAAAGAGGGTAAAACAAGCAGATTGTACAGCACAAAATTAATTTTTTTAAAAATTCTAGTTTTGTTTTCCTTTCCACTCAACTTTCTCATCTTCCATTTCCTCCCCACCCATGTTTTCTGCAAAGGTCCCTTTCAGAGACACACCACACACTTGTTTTCTTCAGAGCTTCACTTCAGTCTCACCAAAGCCTGTGTCAGTCCTGAAGAAGGATGTGAGATGATCACATCTGAGCCCCAGAGGAGGGACACTTTGGCTTCTGGCAGGGCATCAATTATAGAGTCAGAACAGGTTTTTTTATTGTGCCAGTTACAATTAGAGGAGTGACCTGACTGATGGATAACTCTTGTGCAGCTTTCCACAGGGGCCAGGTTCACCCAGGTAAGGGTTAGCTCCTCTAGGAGAGAACTGATGGCATTTTATATTGCCTGGGAGACATGCTGCACATGCCACAGGACTGCTTTCTTAACATATCATGTAAGAGGATGCTATGGTTTCCTATATCATCTGCTACTTTTAGATCAGCTTATACTGTATCAGTTATAAAAGTGATCATTGTTTATTACCTTTGGCTTCAAAAATGGCCACCTGCCACTTTAGAGTACAGGGCACGCTGAGAAACAAATTCATTCCCTTTCCCTCTCATTTATTAGCAGCTTTGTGCTTGGGTTTCAGGTTTGGGCAAGGAGACATTAAACAAAATCCAGATTGGCTAATGCAGAACCAAAGTCTCTTTTTTAACCTTACAGACCTTTCTAAAACACGGCAGTTTGTGTGATCCCTGGAGAGTGTGTGACACGAAAGCCCCACTCTGAAGAGCTTGACTGTGTTTCTCATGCTTTAGACAGAACAGGCACCAGTGACATTGATACATAATTTAGTCACCACCTTGAGGGTACATTAAATTAGCAAATTCCCTAATTTGCTAGGAATTCACATAGATGAATTGATGATTAAATAGCTGATTGAACTGAAGAACCCAAATGGAGCAGTTTGTTGCTAATTTAAATGCTCTCTATGTCTAGACCACTCTCCTTGTTACATTCTAATTGACCTAATTATTTCCAAAAACACCCTTTTAGTCATTTCTTTTGCATTTAGATCGTTCCATATGGGGGCTGGATGTGGGAGGAGGGCTGTTCTGGCGTATTCCAACAGCAGAAAGTATTTTAAGCATTTACTTTGGATAGCAGCAGCAGTGACTGCTTGTGAAGCCGTAGAACTTCACGTAGATCTGGGGAGAAGGTTGTGGGCTTCCAGTTTGAACTTTGCCACTGCACAGCCACAATCCATTTTTAGGATGTCTGAAGAATGACCACACCTCTGGAGAGGTCTCAATCGAGTTCCTGCCATCTGACCAGCTGCTGATGTATCAGCCCAGCTGAGTGGGGTGACTTGTACCCATGGGCCTGCTCTGCCTCCCTTACATGGCTCTTGCTTGTGGGGAAAGCAGGGCTGAGAGAGCACACTACAGTTGCTGTAGGGAGCTATTGTTATTGCCTGTAGGAGCAAGCACCCCAGAGTCAGCACATCTCAGCTTGTTCGCTCCCAGTAGCTGGATGGTGCATCTGAGCCCCACAGGGACCTGGGCTTCCCTCACATCACAGTATTGCCTTTAATTTAAAGTAGGGAGGACAACAGCTGCTGGATACAGGAAAGCTGAATGTTAAAACACATTTCTAGTCCTCTAGATCCTCCATCTTTTATGTTAGAAGAAAAGCTAGGCAGCCTGTAAATAGTCTGCTTGGAGAATCTACCATGGTTGCTGGGAAGCTCTTGCAGTGGTTCAACATTTGTCCTGAAAATATGCTTTATACAGTCAGGCTAAACTGCAAGTGTTTCCCTTTCCAGCTCCTGATTTACCTGTTTTACCTTGGGTTGTTAGATGTTCACCAAAAGTTACATGGAATCACCAATAGAGCCGGAATGGCTGTAATTATGTTTAACTCTTCTAGAATGCACTGTTAGGTATCAACTTGTGTGACTAAAGCAGCCTCTTGTTTCCCTCAATTAGAGAGAGAAACTGAGGTGAGGAAAAGAAAAATTACCATCCCAGATCCTACACAAAATCAGTGATGGTGCAAGTAGGGAAATTTGGATGGCTTGGTTCTGGTTTTATCTCATCATGTGATTACATTTTAACCAAAACTCATATCATCTTTACCCTGTTCTTCACTGACCTTAGCTGAGTTACTCCTGGCTCATGTCTGGTGGCTGAGAGAAGGATGTTTAAGATGCACAAAAAGGCATTTTGTTATCCCTGATGGCTGCTTTGGTTTTTATCAGCTTTCTGTAGCTGGATATGTGTCAGTCAGATGTTGTGCCAGATGTTTCTCCCAAACGGTCACGTAAATGAAATAGCAGGAGCAAGGTAGGAACATACCTGATTGCCAACTGCTGCCAGTGCCTGCTGGCTGTGTCTGGCAACCTATGGCTCTGCTCTTCTTCCAGTCAGCTCCAGAATCCCAGCCCAGAGCAGGTGGTGGTGGCCACAACAACTGTGAGCAGACAATTACAGTGTCCACCCTGGTCTAGGCTGCCCTTTCCCTCACTCCCTTTTCAGGAGTTCAGGACCTGTTTGCAGGGGTTTGTTGGTATAGACTCATTTAATGGCAACGCTGGACAGAAGGGCAGTTGCACAACCATGGACAAGAAATAGCATAAATCTTGTTGGTATGAACGATCCTGCTCCAAATGGCCTTTCAACAACTTTCCTGTAAAGTTTCTTTTCCAAATCCTGAGTGCCAGGCGGTCGTTTCCTGGATCTGGGGCTTTATGGGAGGTTTTTCAGCTTACAAAGCACTGGATGTTTTCTGTCGCGTCAGGCCATGAGAAATTTCTGTCGTGTACTCATTTCTCAAATTAAGTGCATAAAAAGATGGTGCAGGCAGCCAAGTCTCACAGAGATCCGGCTGTGTACTGCCAAACCTTTACAGGCTGCCACTGACCGATGCAACTGGCAGCCAAAAGTGGCTGCTAAATCCAGCAGCCTCCTCTGGAGATGGTGCAGGATGTGCAGATGCAGAATGTCCCTCCTCTCCGTGTACCATCACCCAGAGGCTTCCCAGCCTGGCCCCCAATTTCCTGGTCCTCATCCCCCCATGCTACTCTGATAGCAATGAGCTGGGTCTTTCCTCTTCCTCTAGACAGTCTGTCCCAACTCTTGGGTACCCCAATTCTTGTGGATTCCTTAAAAAAATGTAACCCATTTTTAGGGAATTTAGCCATAAAAATCAGAGTAGCAGCAGCTCTGTCCTTCCAATGCTCTGTGCATTACTATTCATCACACCTCTGGATGTATCTTAGAAAGATTGTTATTTAGGGAAATCAGCCATCACTTGGATCAATATCCTGCATAAACCCTCCGACTGCATCAGTGATCTCTACCCATCACAGACTTCACCTCCCTCTTTTGGTTCTTCAGGGACATCTTTGGTCTTTTCCAGGTTTTCTGTGTCAGTCTTCTGCTCATTTACTATGATTGAATTGTAGGAAAATCCTTAAGGTATTTGCAGAGGTATTTGCAGATAATTTTTTTTCTTCCTCTTCTTCTTTTTTTTTTTTTTTGTTTTTGTTGTCACTTTTAGATTTAGTTTTCACTTAGGATTTTCTCAAAACTTCAGAACTAAAATTCTTTTTATGTGTGCATAATACTTTTCTCTGAACAATATTTCTGTATGCAATTAAAAACTCCTGATTCTGTACATTTTATAAATAAAGCCTCTAGACTTATATTTAGATTACAATGATCTCTTGGGCATGAACTGTCTTTCAGTCTCTATTTATGAAGCACACAACACTACAGTAACAATAAAAGCAATGTCATCTGGTTGTATTCAGACAGCAAAGATCTATCATCAGCTATATCTGGATATCCTCCTTTCATCAGCAGCATGTAAAAAAAAACTTACATGAAAATTTCTCACTTGAAAAAAAAAAATTAGATTTTCAACAAAGAGAAAGATTCTTGGGGAATTTCAGTTTTATTTGTTTTCTTGTTTTCACAGGAAAACTGGGCACCTCAAACACCGCACAAAAAGTTCAGTGCAAACAAAATATGGATTTGGCATGTTAAGGTAACAAAACATGCTCTTTGGTTTTAGGCCAGAACTACCAACAACAGAGGATGTTTTTTAATTAAAAATCAAAATTTCCTCTAGCTATTCTTTTGTTTTTCAGTAAAAACTGCCGAACAACATTTTCTTGCCAACTCTAGCACAAATAACCTCTCTTCTGGTTTTGACAACTTCCTTGGGATTTTGTTGCTCTATTTCAAGTTCTTCCTTGTTTTCTTTCCTCTACCTTAATGCCAGCGTTGGCACTGAAGCTTCCCTTAATGATGACATATGTTCCTCACTCATTCAGAATATGATCTAACTCTTTATATAGAGCATCTGTTTATTTATCTGTGGGACATGTGGCTGGAACATAAACTTGAATGAGCTGTGGGAAAGGCCAATTTTAAATATGAAAATAGACTAACATTGGTGTAGTTACAGACACTTACAGCTCCCTAATTTGATTACTAGTCACAGAAAATGCTTAGACATTCTCATGACAATTAGTATAAACATTATTCTTTCCATTGGAAAAAAATATTATCATAGCTGGACAAGTAAACTGACCCAACTTTAAAGTGAATGTCATTTCATTGCCTTTGAAGGCATAATTCAGTAGTGGTGCTTAATATTCTCAGCTGTCATCAACCATGCAGTAATTAGTTTCCATTCTAATGAATATTTATTTATATGAGCAAGGTATAAGCATTGCAAATACCATATGTATTTGACCACAGTTTATGATGATGATATTGTATGATTGCATGTATGTATTCATTATTATTACATGAATATTTCATTGATCAGTGTGAAATGTAATTACACCCCGGTATGTTTGCTTAATGTCAGTGTCAACAGTTTGATCGAGATTAGCATAAGACCAAGTGATTTTCTCCATGTGGATCCAAGTTTCTCATCTCTGGTACCAGGAGCAAGATTTTGGGGATCATAAACAACAGTGAGGTGCTCAGGGTACTTTTCTACAGCTTGAATCGCTTGACAGAAAAATCTTCCTCAGCTCAAAGACAGACATAGGAGAAGGGGGAAAAAATCATGTTTAGTTTTCTTGAATGCTTAACCCTAGAAGAATCAAAGGTACAGAGTTATGGAGTGTGCTGTGAAGATCTGCAGTCCATTTAAAGCCATTTATCCATTGCCCTTGCTCGGTTCAGGAAGAGTCCTAAACACAAACAATCTTTGTATCCTGCTGTCAGTAAGAATAAGATATTGTTTCATCGCATGCTAACACCTAAACTCTCTATTACATCAGTTGTTTAAAAATTTCCCATTTGCCTGAAATGTTGGAAGTCCTCTGTAATCACAAATATCCCCTAAAAATGAAGGATCAGAGAGAAAATAAAGCACTGCTTTCTATTTTTGTCGGTGTTTACTTTGTTCCCTTGTTCACATGTCATGCACGAAACCATTTCAGTTTCCTCTGCTGAGACAGTTTCTCTTGCAGTTTCAATGTCTTTCTCACAGAGCAAGACAGCAGAGAAAACATGTTTTAAAAATAGGAAAATGTGATTGTAAAACCACAAACTTGTGTTTTGTACAGAGAAGAGGTGAAGATGGTCAGAGAGCTACTGCACAGAAATCCCTTTAATATAAGTTTTGAATTGACAAAGTCTTACTGAAGGTGAAACTTTTCACTTTTATACTCATATCAGCCTTGGTATCAGAACCTGTGTACTTTTGCATGTAGGAGATGATTTCTCAATATTATTCAGCTGCATAATTTCCCTTTTCCCTTTGGATTCCCCGGTTTGAGCATCTTTCATTTGCAGTACTGCTGACCCAAATTGCCCAACCTTTCTGAAATACTTCTGCTGAGATCCTAAATCATGAAGATTTCACTGGATTAATCCATCAGTGCTGCAATGCCACAGCAGCTCTGTGGGACTCAGCTCAAGTCCATTGCTGGCTTATTTCGATGCTGCTCTCTCTTTGGGGGGCTTGTAATGCCGATGGAAGGGAGTGCAAGGTGGGAAAAACCCTTCCCAAGAACAGAGTCACAGCCAACTTGTTTTTCTGATCCTCTGAGCTGTGAAGCCTGTGCTGACATTTCTGCTGGTTGCTCTTGCCAATCTCTGAATGATGTGTACAGGTTTGCTTAGGACTTGACATTTCCTTGCCCTCCCTGTGCATAAGGCAGAACCTCATGTGTCAGCAAGGGGAATCTTCTCACCAACAAAACCTGCAAGTGCTGCTCCCAGTCCCACGTCCCCAAGCATTATAGACCCAGACAACACATGGATTTCATGAGAGGTGGGTTACAGAGGCATAGGAAGGGCTTCTGAGGTTTGGGGTGTGGAGAAATCCCATGGTGGGAGTCATCACATGGTCAGAAACTTCCTTTGATGCTGTGAGTGGTGCACTGTCTTGGAAGAACTGATGGAGTTTTTGCTGTTTTTAGGAAATTATTTTGTACAGAAAAGTTCTGGAAAAGGAGGCAGGATTTGTCTTTGCCTAAAGTCCTTCTAAGTCATGCTGGTTTATGATGCTGAGATGGTTCCCAGGTGTTTGGACTGAAACCACCAACCAAGGTGACAGTACGCACAGTTTGTCACTGCACAGTTTGTCACAGTGCCTGGCAGAGGCTTTGTGACAAATTGAGTTAAGGTAAGAGAGTGCCCAGACCCAGTGTCTCTGATATTTCTCTTTAAAGGGCCACCAGCTACCAAAGCCTTGAAGGATGCTTGGCAGAGGGGTGTCAAGAGCCACAGGCTTTCCAGGCAGTGCTGATTTTGGGAATGTGTGGTACTCCATTTTTCATCTCACGTGGGCTGTTTTTCTCGGTGTATCAGGCTGATTTCAGCACTTTGCTCCCTTGACTCTATCAGCCATTCCCATAACTGCTGCATAGCCAGCACTGTTGTAATTTCAGCTGCTAAGCCCTTGGCTCTTCTCGATTTTAATCTTCCTATCCATTTTCCTGTTTCAAACCACAAAGGTCCGTCCTCATGAAGAACAGTCCTTTCCTCTTTGTGCTACTGCTTGTTCTGCAGCTGAATCTTTCCCTGATGCTTCCCTGGTGCTTTGTGTCTAAGGCACAACACAGAGACATGAAATGCAATGTGCTCCCTCCTTATTAATATAGATTGATGTTGAAAGGAGTGCAGGATGTAAGATTTTAATCAAGAAACTGCAGCAACTTTATGAGCATTATATATCTCTCTTAATTTGGCCAGCAGTGAAAATATGGTTGGCAGGAGGAAAAAAGAAAACTTCTCTCTCTCTCACCAACGTACTTTCCAACATGAAAAAAAAAAGGATTTTGAGTAAAGTGGCAATATGGATGCATTTGAAACTGCAAAATGTGATTCTTAATTGCTCGTGATTGTCTCTCCAACAACTGGTAGGTTAACCACGGCAGGCTGACAGCCTGCACTAACTGACAATCAATATTGTTGAAGAACAGAACCTTTGCCTGCAAGACACAAAAACATTTCATTTTCAAACACTACCGGACATCTGCTTCTGGAGAGAAGAAGTTTCTTCTGCTCGGCAATATGCACCAACTTGTAACTTATTTTTTCTCCTTGCTCGGAGGAAACAAAAGTCTTCTTTATACCATATCCTTTCCACTAATCTGGCAGCTATCCAGTGTGGGTTTAAACAGATGTTCTGGAAAAAAATATGGCATATACAAATGAGATGGAATCCAGCAATTCAGTCATGGATTATTACAGATATAAAATGTGAAGGGCTAAATTCTTCCCAGATTCACATTCTGTATAATATTTGGCACTAGATATAAGAACAGCACACAAACAAATCATTAATACCCTCATTATAATAATTATTATATATTTAGCACAAAGACCCCAGGCTGGCTCAAACCCTACATGTTAAATACTGTACAGATGCATGTTCAGGCTGAGGAGTTTATTCAAATGGCTGCTTGCACCAAAGACTTAGATATGTAAGTAACTTTCCTTGTGCATGTTTACAGGATTAAGCCCCACATGTGATTATATTATTGGAAATAACAGGCATTTCTTACTTTCCATGCTGCAGCCTTTGAATAAATCACACAATAACGAACAATTTGATGTTAAAGGGAAAGAATTTGATTCTTGCTGCATCTAAGGCTACTAAGGGCTGCCACAGGGTTGAAAATTTAGTGGTAGAAATTGTATGGACACACTCTTCATAAACATATATTACACACAAGGCAATGAAACAGATAAATTTATCTTTTTAAGTGCTGAAATACATCATTCAGTCTCCTGATGTGAAGGGCAACCACCTGAGCCCTGAGCTCTGGTATCGTGCCTGGGATGAAGCATCAGGGAAGGAGAGCTTGTACCACGGGACAGATGCTGACAATTCTGGGAAAGGCACAAAGAAATTGCTTTCAGCTTTGTAAAGCCAATATGGACAGAATGTTTAAGAACAAGTGAACCCTTATGGTCCATGGAGATCTCAGAGTTCTGATGCTTGTGGGGGAATCCTTGTCTCCCATATTCAGCCCGAGCTCCTGGTGACTGGGACTGTGCCCACCACAACCTGCTTTTCTTTTTAACTTTGCCATTTCCAAGTGTTGAGCAATGAAGCCCAATGCCTATGGTAATAAACTAAAAAAACAGTTACCTTTCTGAGTATTCACAAAGGACACTTGATAACTTTATAAAAAAGTCTGTTTCCTATTATTGTTATTGTTGAACAAAATGAAATGAAAGATGTTGGGGTGATGCCAGGGTGACGAGTGGGAGGGATTCACTTGTCCCCATTTTTCTGGTTGCTTTTTTTTTTGCAGTCTCCAACATATCATCATTTCATGAACTTCAAAAAAGTTTCAGAGAAACGAAAATACAGCAAACTGTAGCTTTTCTGCCCCCATAATTTTTGAAATGAGAGCTCACTCTATGGGTTGCAATGAAAGAATTATGAAAAAATGTAAATGAGGAAAACAAAGAACTGGGCAGGTTATTTTTTTCCCTCTGCAGACAGGGTGAAACACTAAACATCAGACCTTTGTGAAATGCGAAGATATCCATAAATCACCATCGAGGAAACATCCTATAAACACAACTGCAAAAGCTGCTGCGTGGGAAACAGGGTGAAAGAAAAGCAACCTGCACTTTTCCTTGCAGGAGTGTAAGGAGCCTGTTCTTCCCTTTCCCCACTGCTGCCTGTTGCTGTGAGAGCAACTGCAAGAGCAGCACTGCTTGTGGCCAGGGGCTGTGCCAGGGGCAGATGTTCTGGCCATTCCCCAGATGTTCTGGGAAAGCAGAGGTGCTGGCAGTGCCCATGACTGCACACAGCCTCCCACACACACACAGCCCTGCTGGGATCCTCCTGTACTTGATGTCTCTGCAGAAATGCTGGTGAACAGCCACGTGGAGATGGATCCAGCGCACGCTCTTGGGCAATTTTAATAAATTTAGGAGAGAAGAAGGAGCTGAATTGAACGTGCAGGCTGACTGCTGCAAACTGCCTGGTTCTGGTTACAAGCTCCAGAAATTGAGTGAAATGACATGCAAAGCTCAGTGTATCCTAGCTAAGCCATTGAGCAAGTCAGGCTTAGTGGGTTATTTGATGATATTTGATTCTCCTTCTATATGAATAACATCTGCAAATATGCTGAGTCTCTTTGGAATTGGTTTTGGTTTAAAAGAATTTGTTATTTAGAGCATTTCAATCAGTCACTCCCTCCCTTGCTGCTTTGGCTGGTCACAGTGTCACGTTTGAGCCTTTCCATCCCCTGCCTCAAGAAAGATTATCCTCATTATAATCAGGTGTTTGTAATGGAAGCCTCCAATGACAACGGGAGAGAGCACTGATGCTATAAGCCCACTGCTGAGGGTTAGAAATGAGGATGAAGCTAAAGCAGAGAGAAAAGACAAAATTAAATAAAGAAAAATATCTGATTTCTGAAACTCTACTGGCTACGTTTAGATGTCTCAGCAGCAGCCAGCTCAGTGCTAGGCTGCTTCACATGTGCATCCTGCCCTGTGTCACTGCAACCACATTGCTGCTGTGGCAAGGCCAGGGACACTGGCAGTGTTAAGCCTCCCAAACATCCCAAAGACTTTCTGAGCAGCGATGCCTGGGCTTTCTAGGAAGGAGCTCAGGCAGAACTGTTTGTCTTTTTCACCCCAATCGAGTCACAGGTGGGTGATGCTAGAAAAATTAGTGGCCACCACACCTTGACTCCATCAACTCCATCCCACCTTACTTCCATCATCTGTATCACACATCTAGAGGGCTTCTGCAACTGCCACCTGTAGCAGAATGACAGCAAGCTTTCTTCTCTGTCTCAGGATAATAATGTAAAAAGGTCATCCTGGAACAGACCAGAAGTACATCAAGTCTAGTATCTTGTCTCCAAAAAAGAACAGCAGTGTTGTGGTCAGATGAATGTAAGAACAGAATATTCTCCATGCTGTCAGCACTGTGTGGCTTTATAAGCCCAAATCTGTGCATTGCACTTTAATGCCTTTTGATGAATTCATTAACTGTGAAATTTTCTCATGGTCCTCCAAACCTGTGCAGTCCTGACACCCAGGAGGTGCTGTATCAAGGAGATGCACACCTTAACTACAATCCTGTAAAGAATGACCTCCTTTAATTCATCCTGAACCCTCAATCTGGCTGAGTTTGTCTGCTAATCCTGTTTCTTACCCTGGAAGAAAGGGAAGGCCTGATCTCCCGTAATGATCTGATCCTGCAGTCTCCTGCCTCCCACCCTGAGTCACCTCTCACCAAGGTTGCAAGAGCTGTCCCTCTGCAACCAGCCTGAGACTGCGTGGACAGTAAGTTTGGGATTGGGAATGATCTGGACACAAGCTCACAGAGAGTCCCCTAACTGGTAAGAAGTTAAGCCTCACCCAGGCAGTGTGGCTTAATTCATCAGTGCCCACAAGGAGTGCAGGTACCCCAGTGCCAGGCACAGGAGCCAGCAGCATGGCAGCAGATGGAGCAGACAGTACCTCAGCCTCTGGATACGTTTAGACAGACAGCAGTGTTTTGCAACCACAATTTTTCCACAATTTGCCCAACCTTTCTTTCCAGATTTTAAGGTAAGCAACCTTAAAAGCAGCTTCAAAAGTGGGCAGGGCCTAAAGAAGAAAGTCCCAGAAAAAGCATCTGGGCAGGGAGAGGTGGGAGGGAGGCACATGCCCATACCCACCATCACCAGCCTGCCTGAAAAGAGAACTAATATCATTTGTGTGGGATTTTCCTCCCCCTCCCGCAGATCAAAAGGACAGCAGCAATGCAATCTGCTGTTTGTGTAGGAAATGTGTCAGAAGAAGGAAGGAGGGGATACACATGGGAACATCTGCTCTAAGAAGCCACTTGAAAATTAACCATTTAGGTCCTGATCCAGGGAGCACCTGCCTAGAGTTCAGCCTCAGTGACACTGGGGCTGTGCATGTTCATGGCACAATGCAAAGTCCTGGAGGAGGATAAAAGTGATGAGCAGCTCTTCCTCAGGCTGGGCTCACATTGGCAGAGTGGAGCCCTTCCTGGTGCTGCTGGGCAGGTACATGCAGGCTCACTCTGATGGCTCTGCTGAAGATGTGGGAAGAGCTGTGGTTGGCCAGAGCTCTGCATCTCCATCTCCAGGCACACCTGGACAAGTGTAAGGTTTGCAACGTGGCTGCCTGAATCACTGGGACTAAGAGCAGGGCACAGGGGAGACAGGACTTTTTATCTCATTCGTCTGTCAGCATTTAAGAACCAAACTCCTTCCTTCTACTGCTCTACTCGTTGTTCTGTCCCTCTTTCTGCATCAGCTGGACCTGGCAGCCCACAGAAGAAGCAGAAAATTAAAGGTGGAAGCAGAGCATCTGTCTGTAATTATTACAAGTGCCCTGCTCACTCACAGCCACCCTTTTGTGACCTTTGCACAAAAACTTGTCACTGGAATAAAGTATTTGCTGACCTGGCCTTGTAACACCACCACACATAAAGATAAGTATAGAGAAACAGAAAATGAAAAAAAAAATAAAAAAGGAAAAGGTCGAATTCTTTCTTCCTTCTGCATATAAAATTAAAAATCTCACATTGTCCCATGCAACAGAGTTGAGCACAAAAGGGAAAAAACAGCCCCGTGTTGTTCTAGGCCAGGTGCCAGAACAACTTGTGTGAGTTTGTGCTGGCAGCCGTGTCCTCCGGCCGAGGGTCCGCGCTCGCAGCCAACGCCACCGACCCTTCCTCCCAGGTCACTGAGCCACCTTCCTGCCAGCCCCCGCCACCCTGAACCCCCCAGGCACTTCGGCAGAGGCTGCTGCTTTTTGTTTGTTTGTCCATTTGTTTGGCGTGTCCTGTAAGACGTGTCCCGTGATTGTCATTTACTGTGCAGGGTGGCACACGAAAGACTGCCCCCTCTGTGAAAACATCAACCTTAACCCGGTTTTGGACACAGTCCAACAAATCCTTTACCCAGAGAAATACTTTTACACAAGTATTTAAGTCAACAGGAATCCTTGCATGAGTAAAGGATTGTGGGATTTAGCCTTTACCCATCTTATTTTTCCAGTAAATAAAATGTACTATTTTTGCCATTTTTATCCTTTCCCGGTTTCTTGGTGTTTGCTTATTTCCCCAGAGTTCCTTATGATTCCAAACTTCATTTACCTTGCAATTCCTTTCTTTCTCATCTCTGTATAAATCTTGCTACTTTTTGCTCACCTTACCTGTATACGTGAATCAAATAGGCAATCTCCAAATTAGGAGAGAGAAATTGTGTGGATTTCAGTTTCTGCATCAGAGCTGATCTTCTCAATATTGACTTGGCATCAAATGCAGTGCTGGAAGAGTTGGGGGAATACAGTTAACTCTCAATAACAAAATTTAAAAAAAATCCTCTTTAAATTTTTGTTAGAACTTATCTTAAAAGGACTTCTGCTTTCCTTTTCTGTTCCTGCCTTCTTAGGAGTCTGGTCTAAATGCATGTACTCACAAATCCTCCCTCATATTCATCACTAAGATGCAGCAGAAAGCCTGAGAGTATCCTGATTGCAAAGGTGTCGTTTGAATGTTGCTCTGGACTAAAGCTGGAGGCTATCTCTACTTCACTTAACTGAAAATAAGTACTTAGCCTTTTGGACTATGGAATTAAAGGCAGGCAGGAACAGCAGCACATCACACCATGTACACTGCTGGCTACAAAAACCTTGGGTTCTACAGTCACACCAGCCCAACAGACCCCCTGGGCACATCATCAAGTCTGGGTCATGAAGGTCAGACAAAAAAGGGAGGTGTAAAAACCACGAGGTTTTGGCCCACTGCTACTTCTTCTGCAGCTCTCTCAGTCCATTTAGTTTTACTTTTAGTTTGGCCCCTTCTTTGTCTTCTGCAAAGGAGCCTTTCCTTGTCGTGCTAGCTTCTACAAACCCCCTTTGTCTGCAGCACTCCACGCATCCCACTCTGCTGTGACCAGGTGACATCCTACCAGCGACACCCGCAGGTCCCCGGCAGGTGATCACCACTCCGGGTTGTTCCTTTCACTTTTTACCTGTTATGGGCTGGCCTCCAGGTTAAGTGTGGTGCTGAGTGTCTCCTGCTCTTTAGCAAGTGTCATCATGTTCACTCGATGAGACCAACACTTTGCAAAAGCATCGAGAGTACATCTTAATGAGCTGGTATTTTTTTCCCCAAGGCTTTGTACATTTTCTGGCACCTCTACCATCCCACTTTATTTCCAAGAGCAAGCTACCGAAATCCTCCTCCTCTGTGGGTGCAGGTGAAGCTCAGGCTGGTCACTGTGCTGCAAGAGGAACTCTGACAGCCTGGATCTCAGACTGCAGCCTGAACTTCCTGATGCAGTGAAGTCTGTTGCTTTGTTGTGCAGCCCTGATGCAGGAGCAAAGAGTTGAGTGCACAACTATGGGCTCTGAAATCAAAACTCTTCCACAGGTACCTGCAGCTAAATTCAAACTCACTCAGGTTTCAGGGAGTGTGTTCTCTGTTCTCCCTCACTGCACCTTCACCTCGGAACTAAGGGCTCATCCTCCCACAGACCCAGTTGGGTGACCAGCTGCAGGTATCCAACTTCTGAAGCTTAATGTTGTTCACATCTTTTACTGATTCATTAAAGCAGGACTTACACTAAAAGCCTAATTAAGACTGAAGTCCCACATTCATTTCCAGAGCAGTAAAAGGCAAGTTATGTAAACTCACAGCAAGTAATTCTTCTTTTACCAGAAGAGCAACATAAAAGCGTAAAATGCATCCATAGGCAAAACAGTCAAAGAGGGGAACGAAGGTTCTGGCAGACAGTACCTAAGAGAAGGAAGTCTAGAAAGACATTTTTATTTGCATTTCTTACATGACATTCTCTGGACTTCCCCTCCACCTGGAATACATAAGAGGGAAGTGGAGCAACCTGTGTGATGGCTACTGTACAGCTCTGAGACAAAAGAAGCTCATTTTGACTGGAAAAATGGTCTGTCTTGCTCTCCTCATCCCCAGCCTCCCATTTCTCTCTCCATACCTGAGGGTGGGCTGCTCTCAGAGGCACGGGTTTGGAATTCAGGCTCCCAAAGGAGTCAAGCAGAGACAGCCCACTGAGCCCAGCTTGTCTCTGCACAAAGCTCCCTCAGTCACCCCAAAAGCCTTCCTATCCAGTGTCACCAAAATCTTCATACCAGCTCCTCTGACTACATTGTGAGCAACATCAAGGCAAGGTTGGGGCACAGCAAAGAGCAAGATTTGCCTTTGCTGAAGGGACCAGCACAAAAAGGATATGAGGGTGAGGGAAGAGGAAAACATCCTGGGAGGGTGAGGAACAGGATTAGGAGATGATGCCAGTGTGAGCACTCCAAGTTACAGAGGATCTTGAAGGTGGGAATGAGCAGCTTGGCTTTGATTCAGTACCTGATAAAAGGATAAAGGAAGAGTAGAGGTGATTGCTGCAGCTATGGGGATGTGTTTGGGAGGGCAGGAGCAGGTATCACCAAAGCCAGCAGCAGATATTGTAGAAATGATAGTCTGAACTGTGAAACACAGGGAGGTTTTACTACAAGCAATGGAGAAAAGTGAGATGTTTGGGATTTTCTTATTTTAATAGGCATCTAGGATACTTGTTTGCTTGCCCACAGGCTAGGTTGATTTGGAAACTCCATGGAAAAGCAAAAGAGAAGACTGATATTATATACCCCACATGTGAGAAAAGACAATCTTTTATGCCCTGAGATTGCTGATTTATCTAATGAGGAACCCAACACTTGTTCTAAGAATATGTTCAGCAAACTCCACAAGTCCCAGGAGAGGAATGGATCCTGCTTAAGAGACCTTTTGCAGATAATGGGATAAATATGCCAGATCTCTGCCTTACAAAGCTCAGGACAGCAGTTGGAGGTAATATTGATTCGTCCTGGGGTGAAGTGTTTTCTGAGGAACTGCTGCAAAAGTTGTATGAGATCATCTTTAGAACGAAGCCCTTTATTCTAGGTTATATTTTTTGCTTAGCAAGTATTTTCATCCTGAGATTTCCTAGTTCTAATCTAGCAAAACACTTCTGCAGTGTTGAAGTCCCTTCTAGGAGTTATCAAAATAAAGTGCATTGTTAACATGGTGCATTATTTGCTTAAAAATAGAGCAATGCCATTAAAATTCTCTCCATTAATAGGGAATTAGTAACTCTACACTGGTCTCTTATTGAGGATACAGCAGCTTCTGATTTAAAGACTTTTGTCTGGATCTGATAAATTTTATGTCTGGTCCCAAAGCAGACACCAGTATTGTCTCTTACTGTCCACTGGTATTTATGGCCTTTCACTGTCCTTCTCTATATATCCTGCTATGAACTTCTATACACCTGTTATTTTATAACATGGCTTCTCATGTTCCTTCCTGGGTATTGATAAATAAATAAAACAAATATTAAAAATGGAAGGAACATGCTTAATTTTATTTGAATTTTAAAATTAATTTGGCAAGAAACCCCCAAACAATGTCAAAATGCAGCTGCCAGGGTAATGAACAAGAGTGAAAGAGGATAAAAAACTCTGAAAGAAGAGTGTGCCTTGTCAATGCCACGCAAATTTCTTTCACCATTGCAAAGCAAGAAGCATGCTCTTTTTACTGAAAAATCAATGGCTTTATAAAGGCTGGAAAGGTACCTTCATGTACTATTTCTAGAAAAACAGAACACAGCAGACTGTAAAAAAAAAAAAAGCCCCAGCCAGAAGTTAAGGGTTAGATGAGCTGAGTTCAACTATGGAAGATGAATAACTGAGGGAAAGCTGCCTCCCAGATGCTGACAGGGGAGCCAAGGTACAGGTGTGATATTAAATGCCTGGCTGGCTCGGACAGGGATGTTGCAAGCTCTCACTGCAGAGTGGAATGTGACCTGTGCCAGTGGCACCTCTGCAGAGTCCTTTTTGATTTTAATGCGTGTCCCTAGATTGATGCAGCCTTATTGACAGCCACGTTATGGCAAATAGAATATGTAATTTATACGTGCAGCTTAGTGCCACCAGCCTCTCCATTTGGAAGGATGATTTGACAACGGCCCTGGCTGCTCCAATATATACTCACAAATACTGCAGCACACGCAGGGTCTCGTTATCGGGGAGAAATCAGCAGGACAGCCATAAAACAAATACGACTCACATAAGCACACTGCTGAGGAGACTGTCAGCAATATATGCTCTGATTAATGTCTGGAATGGCAGCAGTGCAAGTTAATGCTTTCTGGAGTCTTGGATGACATGCTTGAAAAGATCTTTGGGAAAGCCGTGCCCACTTTTACGACTTGACTGCAAACTGAGCAACCCCCAAATGCTGACCTTGGATTTGACTGCAGGGTAAGTGCTGGAGGAGATTGCTAATTGGGGAAGTCCCGTGGATGCCAAGGGCAGCTCCTTGTCTTACCACCACCAGCTCTGCATCTTTTGGGGTTAAATTCCTGCCTGTTTCATAGGAGGGAATGAAGCATTCGGTCCTTCTAATGCTCGCTGCTGTCTGCAAGGGACAAAAAAGCCTTTGAAAAAGTTTGGAAGAACTTCTGCAAATAAACCTCACTATGACCAATGCAGTTAAAACAGCTTCAATCCTGCAAGTATTAGACAGTCTCAGGCTCTGACTCTTTCTCTGAAATGCAACTGGACTATCATAAAGATGTCCTATTAAAAAAAAAAAAAAAGGAACATAAAAGAACTGAAATAATGTAGAAACAAACACAAAGAGGCTTCTGCCCAATGTGGTGAGAGAGAAAATGATTAAATCGCATGAAAAACCTGTTGCTACTGCTTCTGCATCTGGCCAACAAAGAGGGCTAGAGAGGCCCCACTCAGTAAATACCTACTCTTGTTGGATCAAAGGGGTAAGAATGGAAGCAAGTCCTCAGGCTTTATGGACCTGATCCAGTTGGTTTTTCTACTAATTTCTGTGGGCTTTGGCTGGTGTCCAGGCAGCAAAAACAACCAGGAGCAGGGCTAGCCTTGCCTGGCAAGTGGAAGCCCTGCCAGCACCACTGATTTTTACTCTTTCTGCCCTAAAGCCGGGCTTTCTGCTCAACTCTGGAAAGCTCCATAGGCAGCAAAAGGCTTGTTGGAGCCCAGGAGGGCTTCAACCAGACCCAGGAATGCACAGAGTTGCACAAGGATGCCCACCATGGTGACTGCCAACAGCTTCCATGCGTCCCCACAGACATTCAACCATCCTGATGTTTGGTGGCACGGTGGCTGTGAGCTCCTCTGAGCACAGGCACCAGTCACAAAGCTCTGCATTGGCCAAGCAGCTCTGCCTGGCTCTGCTCCACTGAGGAAGAATTGAAAACGGAGCCTTCTCTGGTAGGAGGGGAGCCCTCAGCCTGAGAAGGGCTCAGGGGCCAGGGAGAGGAGAGCAGACAGTTTGCTCACCCTGTCATGCTCTTGTGAGGGCTGTCAGAAACACAGGAGTTCTTGGAATAAAGCTTCTGGGGCAGTTCTTCCTGTTGTCTTGCTTCCAGTAATGACTTTGTGCTTGTTTACATTAGCGAGTTGTACTACCAGTATTTTATACAACCGTAGCTAAATCAGTACAACACCTGTATTGTACCCAGCGTTGCCTTGGTGTGAAGGTGAGGATAGTATTTCTGAGTCCTGAAAAAGCAAGCCAGCAACATGCCAAATGGATACTTAGTGGAAATGGGAATGCTGTTGTATTTTCTGACACTTCCAACTCGATAATGACCACAGGCTTACTGTGAAATTGTAATTGGCTTCCTAAAAATAAGACACTGCTAGATTGTAGACAATTATACCTAGCTTAAAGCACCCAAATAGGAATTAAAACCTTAGTTCTTTTTGAAATCTTGTTTTTTCTCAATTTACTTATTAAAGGGGAGAGGATAACATGAATTATTACTTACACAAAACAAGATATTTCTGCCAAGAAGCCTAATTCATACGAGCACAAGATTCTGCCTAACATTTCCAATGTACAAAGACAACAAAAACTCCCCAAGCTAGCAAATCCATAGAGTAACTTCATGGAGATTGTACTTGCACTTTGGGGGAGAAATTGCTCCACTTTTGGCAGAGCCTGTGCAGGCTGCAGGATGACACCACCTTTGAAAGGACAGAGCTCCCCAGTCCTGTCTGCCATGGTGGACAAATAGACAAAGCTCTCAGCTTTACTGAATGGTGACAGATTTAACCCCAGGACCTTTAACTCTTTCACTGGAGCTGGGCACCTCCACATTCTGGGCTGGAGTTTTCCAATTTGAACTTTACAGCTGACAGTATTACCAAATGGTGTTACTCTGAGAAGGGCTTTGTGACAACGCAATCATGAATGTTCCAACCCACCCAAATATCCTGACATTCACTGCCAAAGGATTTAAACAGTTGAGGATCGTGGGAGAAAAGTGGTGTTGGTGATGCAGACCCCAGGTCTTACGACAAAGAGACTTAATATATCAGAGATACAAATTAAATTAGATTAAATCCAAATTAAACCTAATGTTTTAAGGCACTAATGCTACCATTGTAGAAAAATGTGGCGGGGAAAAATGGATTAATAAGAAAAAATAAAGTTGCTATTTTGGAGATATTACAATCTAGGCAAGGCAATCTAGAGGAAGGAAAGGGAAAGGAGTTTCCCTGTTGTACTTGTTGGAGGCTAAAGCACAGTCTGGAGATTCCAGCTGGCACCACGCAGGGCATTCGCAGGGGAGCTCTGAAGTGCCCCCGGTGCTCCGCTACCCCTCCACTCTCACATTCATCCCTCAAAAACCTCAACATCCACCTCGACCCGGAGCCTCAATGCACAGCCCCCTGCCTCCCCTCCCGGCGCTGCTGCAGCCCCGAGGTTCTGGCACAAGCCGGAGCAGCGACCGGGATCCCGGGCCGCTTCCAGCGGGCTCGGAGCGGCACCGGGGCTCCGGCAGCCGCAGCTTCCCGGCGGGTTTCGGCAGCGCCTGCCGGGTCCGACCTGCGGGGGAACCCCAGCGGGAACCCCGCGCCCCCCTTCTCGCAGGGCGCTCACTTTTGATGCGATTACAGCTAATTAAAATTTAAAATTCAAATCAACTATCGGAAAGGTCATCTTGAAAAACCCGTCGGCATTTGGTATTTATCAGTTGGCGCACAACTACAGATAAACCCGGGGTGTGTGTGTGTGTGTGTGTAGGGGCGGGGGGGGGTGGAAGCGCCGCGCCCCTCGGCTCATCCCCGGCGGGGCCGGCTCCGCGCAGCTCCCGCGGCCGCGCTGCCCCGGCCCTGCCCGCGGCACGTCGGG
>VZTB01002496.1:30839-69841 GCA_013397245.1 Thryothorus ludovicianus
CCCGCAGAGCCGCCGCTCCCCCAGCGCCAGCCGCCGCTGTTTTGTTGTGATTCGGTGCATAACGACTGAGGATAAAGTTTAAATGTGCGTGTGTGTGTGTGCGTGCGTGACGCGGGGAATATGCTTTATTAAAAGATGCCCCAAGTTAGCGTTGCCGGGAAGACAGCCTGGGAGTTGATGCTTTTTTTCTTTTCGGGGGTGTGTGTGTGCTTTCTTGTGCTTAATTTTATTAAAGTGCTTAGTGGGAGAAACAAAGGTTGGAGGGGCTGCTGGTTTACTAGCTTTTGTTTACTTACAATCAAGTTTTTCCTGTTCGGAGCAGGTGCGAAAGGATGAGAAGCATGTTGTGTTGGTGTGTTTTTTTTTTTCCTCCCCCCCTTAATAAAACTATTACAGACAATTAACAGTAAATGTTATCTCCAAGGCTGTTTCTTTGGCTTGGGTTACCAAAAAGCCGATCTGTTTGTTACAGCTGCTAGGAGGCTTTAGTTTACAGTAGCATTCAAGTTTTTCCTGTTTTGAACAGGTTATGAAGGAAGAATGGAGTTTCCAGACCATAGCCGCCAGTTGCTGCAGTGTCTGAGTCAGCAGCGTCACCAGGGCTTCCTGTGTGACTGTACTGTTTTAGTTGGAGAAGCTCAATTCAGAGCTCACAGAGCCGTTCTTGCCTCTTGCAGTATGTACTTCCATCTTTTCTACAGGGACCAGTTAGACAAAAGGGATATTGTGCATCTGAACAGTGACATTGTCACAGCCCCTGCCTTCAGCCTGCTGCTCGAATTCATGTACGAGGGAAAGCTGGAATTCAACAGTCTCCCAGTGGAAGATGTGCTGGCTGCGGCGAGCTACCTTCACATGTATGACATTGTGAAAGTCTGCAAGGGCAAGTTGAAAGATAAAGAATTATGTTCGGAAGAGAAGATTAATGATGAGGCGGCTAGTTTGGAGAAAGCGGAGCATTTTCTAGACGCCGGAGTGCCCCTGGTCCACGAGTTTGACCCAGGAAACAAACAAAAATTCAGCGTTGCAGAATACGAGAGAGCAGCAGGCAAAGAAAAGGTCAGCAGTCACCCCGCCTGGTCCTCTGATCATATAAGTGTCAGCTCTGTGCCGACAGAGGCAGAACCGTGCGCCGCAGCAGCTGGAAAAACAAAGGCTAATGTCAATAGTTCCACAGGACCTTTGTCCCAAAGGTCTGTTAACCATCCCCTGGCTTCGAGTGATGTGGACTGCGCACTGGATTTGTCTTTCAAGCCCGTGCCGGGGAGAGATTCCTTACACCCCTCCTATGTCTTTGGACAGCTGGCTTCCGACAGCCAGCAGCAGGGTACCGAGCCACTTGTTAAAGATGAACAAGACTTGCTGTCAGATCAGGAGGACAGCGAAGCCAGGAGTCCAGAGAGTCAGCATTTTGGGAATTCAGCCAAAAGCCTAGTGACAGGGTTAGGACACATGTTTGCGGGGAATGGCAGCTCTCATGCCCGAGAGGAGGATATAGATCAAGAGCGCGACGAGAGCGAGGACGACATGGACTCCTCGGACATCTCCTCGGGCGTCCTCGTGCCTCCTGGGCATATCTGCATTTGTCCCCTCTGTAGCAAGGTGTTCCCGAGCCCGCACATCCTTCAGCTGCACCTGAGCTCTCACTTCCGTGACAAGGACGGCTCCCGGACCCGCCTGTCCCCCGACGGGTCGGTCCCCACTTGCACCCTCTGCGGAAAGACTTTTTCCTGCATGTACACGCTAAAGAGGCACGAGAGGACTCACTCGGGGGAGAAGCCCTACACCTGCGGCCAGTGCGGGAAGAGCTTCCAGTACTCGCACAACCTCAGCCGCCACGCGGTGGTGCACACCAGGGAGAAACCCCACGGGTGCAAGTGGTGCGAGAGACGCTTCACGCAGTCCGGGGATTTGTACAGACATATCCGCAAATTTCATTGTGGCCTTGTAAAGTCCTTGGTTGTTTGAGATGTGTGACTTTTTTGTTTTGTTTATTTTTTTGAGTTTGTTTTTTTTTTTNAGCTGAGATCAGCCTCTCCTGCTCCCAGTGAACTTTTGACCCAGCTAATATCTTATCTTATTCGTGGTGAATTTGGTTTTCTGATGAATATGCATCTGATTTTTAATTTTTTTTTTTTCTCTCCCTTTCCTTTATTTTGTTTTGGTGATATTCACTTCAGGTATATGATCTTTAAAAGATGCAGCGGTATACACTCCAGAGGCCTTTTAATGCAATCCTTCCACCTCTCCATCTCCTCCCTTTCCCCTGCCACTCTCCCTTCCTAGCACAGTCCTTTAGGTCTTCTCTTGTGCACCCATGTTACATTATTAATGTGAAATGATCTTAAGTAATTCTGCAATGATTTAGCACCAATTTTCACACTGGAAGTACTTGCTTTGTGGTCAGGGTTTTGTTGGTTTGGTTTTCTTTTTTTTAAACCCTTTTTTTTTTTTTTAAATATTATCAGCAAATTCTGCAGAAAAAATTGCCTTCCATTAAGCTCCCCAAATACCCTCTGCGTGTTGCAGGGAAACATCTGAAGAGATGGACTATGATTTAAATAAATTTTGGTGTAGAGAAACCTGTTCACACATTGGAGAGTGGGCAGATGTACTTTTATTTTATAGAGCTCAATGAGACATTGAATTGGCCCAAATTTTAAAGGAGTTGAGGATTCCTGGCTGCGTCTTTGGTACTGGTCATTTTTTATTCTCTTTATTCCATTAATACTCTTCTGCAGTTGGTCCTGAAATCTAAACGAGAAGTTTTTGCCTTGGGACTTGACATAAATTTTCCCTTCCCACCCATCCTCCTCACTGGGCTGACCAGCTGAAAAGCTGCTTTTGAGCATAAAATGTAGATGGAAAAAAAACTTTCTGTCTGCAGCATATTCACTCCCAAAATGTTGAAGGATGCACGCTAGGACATAAAAAAAATTTGTATAATATGTGAATATTTTCATTCTCATATTGACATCCAGAGGCTGATCCCATTGCCCTTGGAGGGGACAGCAGCTATAAAGTGGCCAAATACCCCTCCTGACACCAGGTTTCTGGGGTTTCATACTTGGAGGTAACTCATGCCTTGTGCATTAGGAGATGCCCTACTGTCTTGCCCAAAAAGTTTGCTGTCATGCTAAAACCAGCAGCATGAAATTAGATTTTATTTTATTTTTATGAAGTTGGCGATTCCCTCTGAGCCAAATTGTGTGCAATTGCTGGTGTTCCCAAGAGGCAGCATGAAGATGAACCACTGGAGGGAAAGCATGGCCTAACTTTTTCCCCCAAGTCCCACCTTTTCAGGGGAAGTTTTTGGGGGTATGTTTTTTTTTTTGTTTGTTTGTAAACTGAGGCTGCCTGTATCTATAGTCAGTTTTACTCCAGATGATTCAGTTTCTTGCCTATTAGATCATCATTCAGTCTGTGCATGTCAGTGGATTTCACTTTGTTCCCTTCCAGTCAAATTACCCATTCAAGGTACATGTACATGGGACTGAAATATGATAATAATAGTAATAATATCTGAGAGGTGTGAATGTCCTTCTGCTGCATTAGCGTTGCTTCACCAGCTTTCTTGACACTCCTGGAGTTGTTTGGTGAAACTTAAGAGTGTGTTTTAAAATCAATTTGAAGCACTGATTTAGATTATTTTTAAAAGTTGTGCTTAAAATACTGTATTGCATCTTATGAAGAAAAAACTTCCCAATGCCTTTCTCCCTCTGGTCCAAAAACTGAGCACTACCTACATAAATAATATGGGATTCATTTTTTTTTTTTAATATGTATTTCCTCTTTAAAGAAAATCAGGATATACTTGTTACAGCCTCTTATTATTCATCTCTTAAACTATGAATGTACATGTAATGTGAAATTTTGCTTTTATTTATAGTTTTGGGGTTTGTTTTCAGTTTAATTTCTCAACTGTAAAATATTTTTGCTGAACCTGTTACATATGAAAGTTGTGGGAGAGTACTGTATCTTGAACATAAGTGGCTTTGGTACTGTGGTCTTATTCTACTTAATCAGTTTTTTCTTTTTTTTTTCTTTTTTTTTATTTTTGCTGTGATTGGAAATAGCACTGAACAAAATCTAGTAAAATTAAGTTATTTTTTCTTTCTACTAAAATTAAGTTATTTTTTTCTCCTGAAGATACTTGATATAGTATTTATTAGATTTTTTTGGTTTTGTTTTTGAAGTGGAATTATTACTGTTAATCTATTTCAAAACTAGTTAATTTACACTTTAAATTTTATAACAATGGGTTTTGCATGTTGAGCAACATGTAAAGAGTTTAATGTAGAGTCAGCATTACTGAAGCTGGTAATCTTAATTTTGCATTCTTGTGACACTTTTGTTTGCATTTCAGTCTTCAATTACTGTTGGTTTTTTGTTGTTTTTTTTTAGAAGATCATAAAATAGGATGTGCCATAAGAACATCATTAGTGTATGGAGCAGGGAAAAGTTGAAACAAGTTTTTGTCTGATCTTAGTATAGAAATAATTCATTAAACTGATGCTATGAGCATGCTCTGTGCTGCAGTGAATATGGGGCAAAAGTTGTTTTTGTTTTGTTTTTTAAATAAGGAAAGAAAAAGACTTTCTCATCCTTGACTACATCATGAACACACTGTTCTCATAGTCTGGTATTTGTGTTCCCACTCCTCTTAGCTTGAATTTCTAAAGTAAAGAAATGTTTGCACTTATTTTTGTTCTTAAGGTGACTTTTTTTTTGCTATTTCTCTGTGTGTCTCTTATTTTTCAGTTGCAATAGCTCGGAGCATGTTTTCAAAATGGTTCATGGCTCTGCAGAGAAGTACTAAAACATGGCACACTTAACACTTGTCTCTTCATAAACTATTTCTCTGTGGGGCAGTTGCTGTCTCCATAGGGAACAGTCCTGCTCTGCATTTTAAACACTGGATTTGTCTTCTACTACAAACAAATACTGTGAAGTTAATGTAAAAAAAAAAAAAATCATTGATATTTTTAATTGTTTTTAATCTTGGTGCAGTTCAGATTAAATATGTATATTTAAAGACACTAATTTTTGTGGGAGAGTTTTATAGTATACAGTATGTAGAAAAGCTATTGGAATGGAATATATTTTATAAAAATGTTCTATCACTGTTTTATAGTGAACTATTTTTCCTTCAGTGTTAGTGTAATACTGTTAGTCTAGATACGACAATCGCAGGAAGAGTGATTCAGGCTACTGTTAGCGCTTAGTTTGCGTGGAGTTCTGTTTGCAACTGTATTGGTATGTGCTGTACAATGTGACAATCGTGACTAGGATTGTTGTCTTTATAAAATTTACATGAAATAAAACGTGCTAGAATTGTAAGCTTGAGCCTCCTCCCCCCTTTAGCAGAAGGGGTGTGGTGTTTGGGATTTTTTATTATGTATTAATAGAGTGATTGCTTTAATTGCGAGTGTTTTATAATTTGCCGCTTTAAAAAGGTTTATTACTATATACTCTAATCATTTCTTTCTTTTTCAGGGCCATCTGGAATTTTAGGAGCCGCCGTGTCTCAGTCAGAGCCTGACTGAGCATTTCCGTAGTGACTGGGCTGGACCTGACCCAGCACCACTTCTGCATTTTGGCCGGGGTTTTGGGGGCCGTTTGGAAGGGCTCAGTGTCCCTGGGGTGCCCGGGGGAGCTGGGGGCCAGCCCTGCCCCGGGTGATGCTGGTGGCAGCCACAGGCAGGGGCTGGTGGCCGGGTGACAGAGCTGTGACCCCGGGGCTGACCCAGCACAGCGCTGGCTGAAGTGCAGAATCTCTCCCAGCCTTGGGGAGCCGAGCTCTGCCCCGCTGCTCCCAGCACCTGCCTCCATCCTTGGGCTGGTTTTAGCAGGAGCTGGGGCTGGGAGGAAGGAGGCAGGAGCTGTCCGTGCTGCTCAGGGGAGGGCAGTAAGCTGCTGGGGAGCTTTGCACCTTTGTGCCACGGGCACTGTGTCTTGTGGTTTGTAATTATTTGGGAAGCAAAAGATCCTGGCAGAATGGGACTGCCTCAAAGTGGTGCTGGTTGAAGGATGAGCAGGTTATAGTTAATGCTGGTGGTGTGGAGGCACAGCTATGGCTCCCCTCCTGCTACCATGTAGCGTTTGTTCCCAATCATCTCAAAATAGGTGGGTATTTCTTGCCTTCAAGCACGTGTCCTTCCCTTAGAGATCCTGTGCCTGCATCCCCATCTGTGGGGAGGGCTGAAAGCTGCTGAAGATACATGGTGATCTGCTGCAATGTGGTGAAGTGTTAAAAACTATAAATATATGTATTTTTTAGTTTAGTTTTTTTTTTTTTTAATTTCTATCGCCGAGAGTTGGGTGTCCTTGCAGCTGCTTATTTGTGGCGCTCTGTTTCCAGTCTTTTCTGCTGTTGTGGATGTACACAAGAACATTCAAAGGTGTTTCATCTCGCCCTTGTCCCCCCAAAAATTAAATAAATCTGCCCAAATCTGGGTGCGGTGCTGGGGAAGGAGGAGGCAAAAAGGCTTTTCTTTGAGAGAGAGAGGGTGCTCAGAAAAAAGCAAGCTTGAAGCTAAACCTGGGAGGTGGATGGCTTGCAAACAGGCTATAAATAACCGTGAGTAGATTGAGGAGAGCAGCCCACATCTCCTCTGGCATGGGCATGCTGTGCCCATTTTCTTTGTTGATAGCAATTGCTAATGTGAATTCTGGCACTCCAAATCCCGATGCCTGTTGTTCTGATAACATAATTAAATCTTAGGAATGTGAAATATAAAAAGCTTTGAGAAGAAACCAGGCCACTAAGCGGATCCTGGGAAGGGGGGTGTGCAGGCTGTGCATGTACCAAAGCAATGGGGTTGCTCCAGGCAGGATTCCCTGCCTGCCAGCTCATGGCCACTTTGGGAGTGATCCTGCGACCTACAGGAAAGGGGGTGACCCCCAGGAGCATCTGCTGTCCCAATCCCATGCTGCAAGGGCTGTCATTTTCCAGAATTACAGCAAGTCACGGGCTCCTTAGGTTGGCAGGGGTCAGCTGTGCCCATGCCAGCAGCTTGGGTTTGTGCTGCCCTTGCAAAGCCTGCTTCTTGGGATGAGTGTTGGGAAATGGTTTTGTTTATTTTTAGCATTTGTTTTGAAGTCTAAGTGCCTTCTGGAAGTGGTCTGGCCTTGATAGGCCCAGATGTGGCTGTGGCTATCTGGGTGCATCTGGCCATGTGTCACCAAATGCTGCCATGCAGCTGAAGACTACAGAGAAATGGCTTTCTCTGGCTTAGGTAATGGGGTCTGGGTTTGGACCACGGGGCTCTGAAGCACAAGGAGAGTTCATGCTGACCCATAAAAGTGTTCCTGGTGCTGTTGGATTCTACATCGTGGGGAAGCACTCTGAGGATGGGTCTTGCTTGCTTGCTTAGATTGATTAAATTATTGTATGAATTTAATGAAGGAGGTCCCCTATGTGAAGTAGTTGGGGTAGAGGGATCTTTGTATTACTGCCCAGCTGGTTGGCAGCACTGTCACCTTCCAGTTTCTACTGTGCTCGAGGTCAGATCGTGCCACCCTGAGCTTCGCTTGCCCACGAGTGTTTCTGCACCGTTGTGCTGAGCAAGGTGAACAGCAGAACATGAAACAGCAGCTGTTTTCTGAGGGAATCAATGGCAGGTGTGACCCAGCAAAAACAGCCTATGTAGGACAAAAGCTGGGCTCAAGTGAGATGGAGTCAAGCCTACAGAGCAGTTGGTGTGAAAACGCCTTGTCCTGGGAAGAGGAGGAGGAATCATGAGCAGAGCTGTGACTGACTGCATCACAGAGGTGTTTTGTGGCAAGGAGACCCAGCTGGGAGTGCTGCAGGTTGAGCAGCTTTGGGCAGCGATGTCTCCTAACAATCCACCAAGGGATCCCAGGTTCTTACTTTTCAGAGGTGGGATAACACTGCAGAGGGATGCTAAGTGCTCTCCAAGCAGGCACTCTCTGTCTAAATGCTGTAGCCCTACAATCTTTTCACTCCAATTGAAAAAAAAGATAATAAAAAATTGCTATTTAACAGGAGGAGAGCGAGCAAACACATTGGTTATTGTTACCTGTTTCCTGTTTGTTGTTCTCTTTTGTACAGCTGCTCACTTCTCTACACAGCTGGCTCCCCTGCCCTTTCAAAATGATCTGTTGCAGCAAACTGAAGTATTTGCCAACCTGGCTCTAAAAACCCCCTCAAAACAACAAAACCCCAACAACCTCTCCTAAATCCTTCTTAATAATCTTTGGCCTCCTGCACATCAGCCTTCTCTGTGCCCTACCCCAGCTAGAGGAGCTTGGTGCAGGCAGGGATGAAGGCTGATGCTCCCACCAGCAGAGCAACCCGGGCCAGGCAGCACTGCCAGCATTTTCCAGGGGCAAAGGGTGGGCTCTGGCATCCCAGTGGACTTTGGAGGCTTTTCCCAAGGGAGTTTAAAACAATATATGTTGTAGATGTCAAGATAAAATTGCTAGGAAATTGATGTTCTCAGTCTTAATAACCCAGGAATGTGGGAAAACAAAAGTTCAAATGCCGACCTTACCCACAGGTTACTTATCCCTGGGGATAACTCAGCCCACACACTAGGTACTCTCTGTTCCCCAACCTTCTTTATCTCTCTCTCTCTTCTGTGCTATCCAGGTGGTGTTACGAACCATCTGCTGCAGTGATTCAGCAGAATCCATTTAGCGCTTTCCCAGCGAGGCCGGCATCTGCCAGGCAAGGGGGAGCCGTGGGGAAGCCCGGCACATCTGCCGCGGTGTCTGCGGCGGGGCCGGGGTCAGCCCCAGCCCGCCCGGGGCTCGCTCCCGTGGGCGACCACCGCGGGCTCCGCGCTCGCCCTCTGGTTAATTATCAAATGGCTGGTTTGGCTCCGGGGGAAGGATTTCCCTCGCACTTCGTGGTGTCCTGTCTGGTGCCTGGCAGGCGCTGGGCTTCCTGGCTGGCACAAGACGGGAACGAGACGGTGCCATTTTCGTTCCCAAGGTCATGCTGAGAGTGCTTGGGCTGAAAAGCACCAGAGTGTAAAGCTCTCCGAGGTGGGGGCAAAAAGGGGATGGATTCCCATGTGGGGGCATAAAACAGCTCTGGTCCAGCAGGATTTTGCAGAACAAATCCTGTGTGGGGCAGAAAGGGGGATGCCAGTTCTACCTTGAGTATCACAAATTCCTTGGGGTAAGAGCTTGCCTTGGGGTAGGTCTTTGAGCGTGAGGATCACTCAAATTTTACTCTGGGGTGGGAAGAAGATGATCTTTCAGATAACATAAAGAATTTCATTAGCAGTGCTGGCTTTCCAACCTATTGGTAAGAATCAAGTAATGCTTGGCAGCGACTGCCAACAAATACTGAGTCAGTATAAAAAGTAACTACCTGGCAACGTGTTTTCAATGCCTGTACACATTTGAGCCTCTGGCAGGAAATATAATAGATGTTGTGTTCAAAAATCCATCACATCTGTGCAATAGGTTGTTGCAACAAGCAACAAGCTCTGAAAGTGGACCAGGAACATTAAATTTCCCATGTACCGGAAGGTGTCTTTAGCTCATGGACAACCAGTGACATTTGGAGGAGAAAAAGCTGCTCTTTCTTGTTCTGTAAATGAAGTAAAAATATGTTAGTTTTAGTAGACAAGGAGTAGTCACACTGACTGGGGTTTCAACCCTTCTGATGTCTAATGAGTTGTCAGAAGAAGCTGCTTTCCTTTTAATCATTTCCTCAGAGAGATTTTTATACATCTAACAGTTTTGTTTCTGAAAATGTTTTGAAAGCAAACCCTGTCACCATGTTGCTGTCAAAGGATATGCACAAAATCCTTGGTACAAGAGGGGAAAAGACCTTGTCTGGGATCTGGTCTGCCCTGCTCCTGATCAGGGGCAACTTGCTGTTAGTTTTACCTGAGGAATGTGTCTAACCTGCTTGTAGGAACCTCCTTGGGCAGTCTGTTGTGATGCTCACCTCTCCCCTTGCTTAGAAAGCGTTTTTTCTCACCCATATATCTAGTGCAGGTTATATGCTCTGATGTTTTACCTTTTGAGGTGGATAAAGAGGCAGGCTCTACTGTCAGTGTGATGCCTGAGATGTAAAAATGGTCTGTGTGGGGGACTGACCCAGTTTATAAACTAGACCTGGATACAGTCTTGGGCAAAGCAGCTGAACAGCAGAACAAGCTTATTCTGAAGCCCCCTGGGTGTTTTATTCCACAGCCAGGAAGATCTAGGAGGCCCCAGGGCAAAATCTGCAGTCTGTAGGTGGCCAGCATGAGAAACAGGCTCTTGGGTTAGTGCCTGCACCAGTGCCTTCAGGGAAACGTGCAAGGTTAAGGCTGTATTTGTTCTTCAGGACACTCTCAGGGACTGACTCCTGCTTGGCCAGCAGTAGACTGTGTTCTTCTGGGCTTTGTCTTAGGCTTTTGCTTAAGGTAGAATTTTGATCTCTTTTTAATGAACACAATTTAAATTTTTAGAGGTGTAGAGGGGAAACCCCCAGCGAGATTGCTTTCCCTTTCTTGTAGCCTTCAAACTGATCATCTGGTTCTCAACTCAGACATAACCTCATTAGCCTCTTACTAATGAAACTAATTTCTCTTGCATTAATTCAAATCAGGGGTGTTCAGATAGAACATGCTAGGAGAAGGGGGACAGGGACCAGGTTACACCAGGGGTTATTAACCTTGTGAGACCTATTGGGCTGGGGCTGGACCAGTGTGGCCCTGTGTAGCCTGTGGTGGTGTTGGGGAGTGGATGAGGTAATGAACATGAGGGTCCATTCTGCCTTTGGCCTGGTAAGATCTGAACGCTTCAGCTGGCAAGAGTGTGGTGGAGAAACTGTGCTGGAGGGAAAAGGATCTGGGGCTGCTGAGGGAGTGCAGGGAAGCACCTGGTCTGTGAGACCTGCTGCTGCAGGTGCCTGTATCTCTGCTCTGCATCGGGCTGATGGAAGGGTGCAGCAGGATTAATCAGTCCTGCTCAGTCATCCCCTGCTCTGGGCAGCACTTTGTCTCCTGCTGCTTCTACACCTGGCAGAAAAACTTTCAGCTCCATGCCTCTCAGGGAGCATGAGAATTTTCCTTAAGCTCAAGTTTACCCAGGGGATGGAGCAGTTCTGAGGGAGCTCTGGCAAGCTGCTCAGCTGAAATCCAATCCTAGTTTGAGTGCTGTGAAAGTGGAGCACTGAATTCCATTCAGCTCCATGCATCCAGAGGTGGTACAGCCTCAAGCACTTGGTATGGTCTTGTCTGGACTTTTTTGAAGCTGGGGGAGGAAAGGAGATGAAGTCAGTGATGCCATTCAGTGCAATAAGCCTGGGATAGCAGTGCTTGGCCAGGAGGGATCCTCTTCTGCAAGGGCAAGGCTTGTCCAAAGAGAAAGAGAGCCAGGCTCTGCACCACTGGATGAGGACAGTTTTGGGGAGGCCACAGTCTGAGGTTGCAGGCTTGAACACAAAAGGTGTGATCATTTATAGAGCAAAGAACAGGGCTCTGACCCTAAAATGATGGTGATAGTGCTGCTGCTTCTTGTTGCTGGTGTAACAGGACTGAGGTGCTCTGGTTCACAGCAGCTCCAAATTCCAGCAGGACAAAGAAGCTGCAATACTTCCAAAGGCTGCATTCAAATTGTCGCCATCAGCAGAATCAGAAGCTCTTCTTTCCCCTAAAATTAGGCTAAAAAGCTATCCATGACTTCCAACAAAAAAGCCACCTGTTTTATTGGGCTCAGGTTTTTTAAGCCCTGCTGCTTGTAAAACCAGAATTTAGAAGATCAGACAACACTTTGTTCTGCAGTATTTTCAAACATCAAAAGATGACAAAACTTACTGAGCAGTGCTCTGAAGTTAGGTATGAGCACAGTGACTTCCTGGTGGTGTTCACTGTGCCTCCAGTAGGATTCTGGCAAGTTCTTGCAATGCTTTGTGTTCACCTTCAAATCAGAAATTCTAGCTTTTTGTTTCATTTATTTCAAACCCAACGAAAAATGTCAACTGCTTTCGGAATATGGAAACTTAAGAGATTTATCTTGGAAATGTTTTTTCAAAATGTGCCTTTCTGTGTGTGTTTCTCTGTTTTCTGGGTCCTCAGGGTATGCGTTGTGTTTGTGCACAGCTGATGGAGCACAGGGGAGTGCGGGGAGGTATCAGGAATGTAACTACAAAACCTGAATTTGTCCCCCAGGATGATCTCATGCACAGTCATGATATCTGGATCTCTTAATTCTCCTCTCAAGCTGACATATCTAAAAGCCTTGTTGCTAAAATGTCAGTGCCGGGAGTTTCCCTGGGAGAGCCTGTCTCCACATCATGACCTGGCACAAACTCCCTTAGCTTTTACAACTGTGTGGTGTTAAAGGGTTCTGTGGAAGGAAAATAGATGTAGTGAGAGCTCTTATTGCATCGCTGGCTTCTGGCACTGCAGCAAAAGCTGACGGATTCAGTCGGTTTCAAAAAATGGGTTGAAGTCTGATTTTTGGGTTTTTTTAGGTTTGTTTTTTTTTTTCCTTTTTTGAATCTGCTAAGGAAAGTTTTAAATTGGCAGCCTTTCAGTTAAAACTCTCCAGGTTTGCCATCCTCGCAGATTCTCACGTGTGGAGGTATCGAATCGCCGAAAATAGAAAATGTTTAGATTGCTGGCTGTATCCTGCGAGGCTCAGCCCCGGGATGGGGGCAAACTCCAGCTCAGCAGGGCAGGATTTTGCCCACGAGAGGCTGTTGAACGGGCTCTGGTGTTGCACAACATCCGAGCGGGCACCACGGCGTCAGTACCTGCGAGCCTCTCCCTCTGCCTTGTGTACTTTGAAACCCCGCGGGAGGGAGAGCTCGGAGTGAGTAAGTCATTGGGAACAGATGTTGCACAGTAGCAGCGAAACAAATATTTTGTGTTTGTGCTACTTCCATTGAAGGGTAATGTTAACGCCAGTGTGTCTGTGTTAACTTGCCCTTTTTCTCAGCAGAATCTCAGCAGACCATCGGGATTGGCTGCTAATAAAAGTCTGCTTGGAGCAGGGTGAGTGCTGGGCTCCTGAATATGTGTTTGGTTCCTAATTCTGCAAAGAGTGGTGCTTATTGCCTTGCTATGTCATTTCTTCCCCTGCCTGACCTGTTTGCTCTCCCCTTGCTGCCAGTGGCATTTTGCTTTGCATAAGGAGGAAAGGCACTACCCAGAAGGACTCAAATTTTTTTTTCCCCCAGCTTTTATTTATTTTTTTCCTAATAGAGTTTCTGAGTAAGAAGCAGATATCCTGATGGGCTTTGTTTTTCTTCTCCTTTTTTTTCTGAAGAGACCTGTCTATTCCTCTTGAGGCTTTTTCATGTAGATATGATGGGCTTGAGGTGCACAGCTGCCCCACCATCCCCTTGTTCTCAGCTTGGAAGGCTGGGAAGTGCCTGGCTCCCCAGCCCTGGAGGATATTATCCCCGTGGCAGCAGCTGGCTCTTGGCAGGCTCTGTGGGCAGCCACACTGGCAGGGTTTGGAGTTCCCTTTTAGCTTTGTCGTGTGGTAATCTGTCAGTTGGCTCTTCGGGCTCCCTTGTTCTCTTGTGTGCCTTTTCTTTATGACAAACCTCTTAATTCAGAGTTGGTCAATGTGAGCTCCGAGAGTGCTCTCTGGAATTGCTATCCACAAGGAATTTTTCTTTTACTTTGCTGCTAAGAGGGTCCTTTGGCAAATCTTTGTTTTATTATAACAGTAGGGAGAGGGAAAAAAAAAGCTGATCAAGTTCCTGGTAGCTTGTGGAATCTGTTAGTGTCAGTGGACAGGATAATTCGCTCAGCTGACTGATTATTTACTGTAACTATAAAAGCATTTACTCCCTCCCCAGGAAGGAAGCAGTGATGGTTTTAAACAGAAAGAAAAGCCTTTAAATAAACTAAGAGTAAAAGACAAAATGCCAGTTCTGCTTCTCCTCTTGAGAATGCATAGTTTTGGGGACAGACCCCAGCTGAAGTAAATCCCACCTGTCCCTTGGATTGTCCCTGTGCACCGTTTAAAAACTGTCCCCCAAGGATATTACTATTATTTTCTCCATGTATAAATAAGCCACTTACAGGGCATAGCTGCTATATTACAATTTCCTAAGAGGTGCTGGCATCTGGAGAGATTACACTCCGCTGGCCCTTGGGATGGAAAGAATGAGCTCAAGAACAAAGAATGAAACTCTCACTTCTGCACTCAGAAACCCAATATTCACCAAAGGGTAGGGGCGAGCCAGTAACCAGACCTCGACATTGCTGCTGCTCTGTGCAACCTTCCCCTTGCCTGCCAAAAACTGGGCTGCACTCAACCATCCATAAACTTCAGCTTGATACTACTCAGGCTGAACTTGGCTGGGGTGGGGGGGAAGAGGAGGAGGAGAAAAAGAGCCCTGTCTGTGGTGAACTTTGCGACACGGCAGTGTGTAGGATTAGCAGCTCCGCGCTCCGCTGTCTATTTGCAGGACTGGCACGGTTCACGCCGTGGTCTTGGCACCTTGCTCTGCAGAGACACCTTTCTGGGTGGGAGGAGGATGCTGAGCGCCTGGCTGCCTGCCAGCCCGCGCCGAACCGCCACGCAAATTGCAGTGGAGCTGCAGAAAAAACGGAGATCGCCCACTCCGAGCAGTCTGTGCCATCGGCTGTCTGGCAGGATTGATGGTTGTCACTACCGAACGCTGCTGAGCCCGAGCCAAAATCAAATGAGTGGATGTCCTTGTGAGCCTGCTTGGGGGAGAGGGGAAGAAAAAAAAGAAAAAAGCAACTTAAGCTAAGAACTTCTTTTCAGTTTAGAAACTGAGCTGAAGAGGCTTGTTCCACTTTATAATAGCTTAGCTGAGAAGAAGGGCTGGGAAACATTCCTGCTGCCTGCAGAATTGGAAGGCCACAGGTTTCCAGCTGTCTTTCCTTGGTACTGATTTGTAGCAGAGGAGACTCTGTCAGGAAGGAGGGAGCATCTCATCTCATCTTATGTTAAACTGTCCATAGGACACAGAGGAATGTTTAACCATGGCCAGCCCTGATCTTGACAGGTGTGGTGTAACGTTGATTGTGACAACAGGGGACAGGCTGATGTCCTTTATCACATTTCCCTCTTCCCACGTGGACAACCAGCCCTGGGCATGCTCCAGGTCATGATCCTAGCAGTGGCTGATGATAATGAACCTCCTTGGCAAATCAGAGAATATTTTGTGTCGGAAGGTAACTTTAAAGATCATTCAGTCCAACCCTCCAGCAATGAGCAGGGACATCTTCACAGGATGATAGAATGGTTGGGGTTGGAAGGAGCCTTAAAGACCACCTATTTCCAACCCCACTGCCATGGGCAGGGACACCTTCTGCCAGACCAGGTTGTTCAGAACCCCATCTAACCTGGCCTTGAATGCTCCCAGGGATGGGGCAGCCTCAGCTTCTCTGGGCAGCCTGTGCCAGTGCCTCAGTGCCCTCATAGTAAAGAATTTCTTCCCAATATCTAATCTAAACCTGTCTTCTGTCTGCTTAAAACCACACCTCCTGTTTTTCCTACTGCTATGTGTCCTTTCATCCTATCTTCAATTAGGTCAAGTTGCTCAGAGCCCCATCCCAAATGACCCGAAATGTTTCCCAGACAAAAAGAGGGGACTTGGTTTCCTGAATCTGACTGAGAGGTCTTACTAAAAGAATTTTACAAAATCATGGTAGAAATACAGTGTTAGAGCCTGGTTTGTCTGTAATGGCTGAATTGAGACAGATTTACATCAGTAAAGCAGAGATGAGACCTACCCCTGGCATGGGATGGACTCACCTTTCAGTCTCCAAATTGTTCACAAAATGGACAAGAATTATCTGGACCAACATATCCTGAGGGACAAGAGCAAACAATGGAATGCATTTATCTCTGCTCCTCCACCTCTTGAGAGATGGACAAAAGGAAGGAAAGCATGCCAGAAAGGAAAGAGATGTGCTTTCTTTTCTCCTCTATGTTGGGGAAAAAAAGCTTACTCGTCTGCCTGCTTCCTCTTTCCTTCCCTCATGTCCTTAGTGTGGTAAAATACAGAAAATAAAGTGGTTTTTCTTGACCATGTGTGAAGTTCTTGTCCTGGGATGGAGGTGCTGTGGTGCTGCTACTTACTGGGCTGAGGAGTGCTGGGTCTGGTCCTGCCTCTCCCATTTTTCCTACTGATACTGGTAATTTATTTTTTTGGAGGAGTATCCAAAGTAAATCCATGGGCCTTGCTAGAAAAATGGTGCAACGTGTTCTTGAATTATGTCAACAGATGTGATGCCAAAGGTATCTCTGAGCCTGCCTGAGCTGAGGAAAAGCCTCCTGCCTGGTGATGTGCCCTCTCCAGGGTGCATCCTTTTGTTTTCCTCTGGTGTGACTTGAAGGAAGTGGTTCTGGCAGGGAGGTCCTGCTGTGGGGACATCGCTGTGCCTGTGCTGGGGACAGGGCACAGCTTGCTCTGTGCATCAGCTGCCCCTACATTGCTCATTCCTAGAGGGACACCAAGCTGTAGAGCCAAAATGCATGGTAAACACTGGCTTGGCACATAGCAAGACTGTGGCTACAGTGAGATAAGGACCATGTCCCCTGCCCTGCAGCCCTGCACTTCTTTGAGGTTGTATCCTCTGAGAGATGATCCCTCCTTGTTGTCCAGGCAGTGAGGTGAACCTCTCCTTTTCCTTAGAGCTCCTGCCCTAATGGCCAGGAAACTCCACTCTTCAGACTGGCTATAAATATTTAAAGGAGGAAGCACAGGGGCCTGGCCATGCCAGGCCATCACTTCTGTGACTTACAAACCTAAATTACTCATATAAGCTGATTTCTTGGTTTGGAGGGTACCTAAACAGCATGTTCAAACATTTCTCACCTGCCCTGAGCAGGCACTTCCTCTCTCTGTAGGCTTCAGGAAGGATGCTCACCCCAAGCTACCTCATTCCTGACTCTGGTCCCAGGTTCAGCCTGGCTTTGCAAACCCACGGACACCTTCAGTCTGAGGGACCCTTCCATCACTTCTCTGCTTCAGAGAAAAGAGTTGTGTCTATCCCTAGGTGGGCATGTGGAGGATAAACTGGCTGCCTGTTTGTGTCTGGTCAAAGATGTCACTTGGTTTGGTTCCTTCTCCCTCTCTTTTCCCTGTTAGTCCAACGGTGTCTTTATATTAAGCAGCACAAAAGAAGAATAAAGATTTAAGCTCATTTAACCTTGAACACAGCCATTAGTTAAGCAATTAAAATTAAAGGGTGAGTTAATGGGCAGTGTCAAACATTCGGGGAAACATCTGTTGTAATAGAAGTCTGCCTTTTAGTTGATGAATAATTGATCCTCTGTTTGTCAGCACCTAAGCCCAGGCAAGGCAGGAGCACTGGCACTGCCAGAGCATCCCCAGTGCCCTCCACAGCCACAGGCTCCAGGAGAGCAGGAGGACCCAGCCACCACCACTTGGAGGTGCATTAGGAAAACCACCTGCATCACACCCCCTCGCTGAGGCTGTCCCTGCTGGGTCTCTGGCTAGCTGGGATCAGACGTGTTACTTCAGGTCTAGAGGAATCCATGGTCTATTTTTAAGGCTTTATTAATGCATGTGTGGCTGGATGCGGTGTCTGGACTCCCATAGCCAGGGATGTAGATGACTCAAACCGCTTTGAATTGAATCACTGAGTTAAATTTACTTCGTTTTTGGCAAGCGGTGGATGTGAGGGAACGTCTTCACTAATGCATTGAGGGCAGTACTGTAAATATTATCCAGAGATTGAGGGTTAAAGAGCAGAAAGCGTTTGTCTCTTGGCTGTGGTACAGCCAGCACTGCTGGAGTCACCTCTGCAGTGTTGCCATCTCCCACAGACACCCCTGTCTCCCTAGAACAGAGAACAGCAGAAGCTATTTGGGTGAAATCTTTAGTCCTGTGAGATGCCAGCAGCAGGGTGGTCCTGCACACCCACCTGGAAAGCACTTCCCAGCCAAACCAGCCTCCAAGTGGGGTTGTGGGTGCCTTAGCAGGGTGGGGTGATGGAGCAGGCTCTGGTGCCCGTGCTGAGCTCCTCGTGGCTGGGGCTGGGAGAAGTGCCAGAGCGACCCAGAAACTGAATTGAGGACATGAAACATTTGCAGCGTGGGATGTGGGAGAGGAAGCCTGGGTCACAGAGGATTCTTGACGTGTTGTTTTCCATATTACCTCTCAATCCCATTAAAAAAATCAAACTGAGCCTGTTGTTCAATTTTCCATCATTTGAGCATGGAAAAGTGTGCAAACAAACTTAACTAAACCAAAGCCACTGTCCCAGTCCAGCACAGAAGGGACAATGGATTTTTAGCAAGCCCAGGTGAGTCCCTCCACCCCCATATGGGGGTGCCATGAGCACAGGCCCCTTTATAGAAGCACTTGGGAAAAAGCAGTGGGAAGGCAACAGAAAAAGCAGAAGGGAACTATTTTGAAGGTACCTCAGAGATGAATGTGAGTTCTACCCCCTCCTCAAGCTTTGTCAACCCAATCTTTTATCCTTTGAGGTAAAAAATAATATCCATCTGTCTCTTTGTTATAGAGAAACACAACAAAATCACCTCCACCCTCCTAACGAAACCAATTGTATAAATATTTTGGTTTCATACATTTATCTTTTTTTTTCCCCCTCCAAACTATCTGTAAAACTTGAGTTTATGCAAGAGTTCAAGATTTGTTTAAAATTGTGTTAATCGGTATGTGCATCATAAACTTAAAGAAAGGGAAATAAACTGGGATGGGAAAATTATCTGTGTGTCTTCTGCTGGTTTTAGCTGACAACAAACAGAACCTGTAGCTCAGTTTCTTCTCCCATTTCCCTCTCTGCATGTAGAGGCTGCCTTAGCATTTGTCTGCACTTTTGCTGCTGCTTCCACTTCCTTCTCTGCTTCTTTGGAGTAGAGCAGCTCTTTTTCAATTTCATATTGAAATTTCAATTTCAATGTAAAATTGTCCCTGCATTATTGTCAAGTATTTGATGCTTTTCTCCCCTTCTCCCTTTCATTAACTCGTCAATATTGCCTTTAATGACACCTGAATGCAAACAGACCTTGCTCTGAGGCCTGTGTGCAGCAGGCAACAAACGTGGCTGTTCCAGAGTTCTTTAGACAAATTGTTTTTAAGCAAAATTTTAACTGCTGAGGTTATGAACACACAAACCAGCCCATCCAACTGTGAGTGGGATGTGCACAGAAGAGATGTTCACGTTGAACGTAGCGTGGAAGCTTTTTTAAAGCAGCAATGACTGTGAGGATGGATAGGTCTTGGGTTGTTTTAATCCCAGATGAATTTTGTTTGAGGAAATCAGACCAGTTTTTACGGAGATTGTATTCAAAACTGTAATTCAGCCATTTTCAAATATGAATAGCAAAAATCCCCTCAGAAACAACAAAAACAATAACAAATCTCAGAACTCTGACTTTTCAAATTTACTTATTCCTGTGTGTGGCTATATTGTGCAAGCAAATGTGCATTTTCTAACTTTTCCCCAAAATTGCATATTTGTATCTCTCCCCAACTTTGGGATTGTCCCCATGGTGACACAAATGACACTGCTTCCACTATAATAACCTGTTTACATTTTCTTGGCCATAAAACTACAAAATAATCATAATTGTACATTCTTTTACCTAAATATTTTGAAAGAAGCATCTGTGAAGAAATCTCTGCTAAGTAGTTTAGCTGAAATTCATGTTTATTGATTTAAATGGAAGAAGATTTGAGCCTTGGGTAGGCTGCTGCCCTTCAGATATCTTCTCCAAACACCACTTTTTCATGTGTTTTCTGAGCCAGGTATTTTTTGAGCTGACTTCTTTTCAGCCCTCTGTTAACATTTTGCCTCTGATGAACATTTTCCCCCTGCACACCACATCTTCCCAGAGAAGGGAGCACAGCAGTCCTGATTTTCCGAGGATGCAGGTTACAGGAACAGCTGTTTTTTAAAAGTGGAATTAATGCACATGAATAGGGGATAGCTGGGAGCTGCCAACTAATCTGCTGTAAGCTTGCCCTATACGTTGTTACAGCAAAGGATTTGGGTGGTAATGCTTAATTTTTAATTGCAATTTCATTAGGATTATCAGCTAGTTATTTCATCCCTGTTGGTTGTGGCTGAGCTGCAACGGAGGTACAAGGGCATTCTCTGCCTGGTCCAGCCTGGTCCAGCCAAACTCTGTCACTCTCCCAGCAGGGGCAAATTCTGTGCCTCTGCCTGAGCTCTGCAGAGCCCAGATACAGAAGCCCTCATGCAGAGGCAGGAAACTTCTCATCCCTACAGATGCTTGGGAGGACAAAGTGAAGCTGGGGATGAAAGGAGGAAACCTCCTGATGTGGCAAAGACATCCCAGAGTCATAGAATCAGCAAAGCTGGAATAGACCTCCAGGGTCATTGAGTCCAGGCTTTGACCCACCACCACCTTGTCAACTAAACCATGGCACTTCAGGGATGGTGACTTCACCACCTCCCTGGGCAGCCCATTGCAAGGTTTAGCCACCTTTTCAGTGAACAGCTTCCTCCTGATGTCCAACCTGCACCTCCCCTGGCGCAGCCTGAGGCCAGTTCCTCTCATCCTATCACTGATTGCCTGGGAGAAAAGGCTGACCCTCACCTGGGTCAACTTTCAGAAAGTTGTAGAGAGTGATAAGGTCTCTTCTGAGCCTCTTTTTGTCCAGCCTAAACACCCTCAGCTCTCTCAGCAGCCCTTCATACAACTTTCTGTCAAACTAACATCTCCCTCCCCAGAGATGCTGCTGAGGCAAGTCAGAATAACTGCTGCTTTGTTTCAAAATAATAGAGGATTGATTTGGCATTTTCTTCTGAAAAGCTGCTTGCAGTGTTAGCACCTACCCTGACAAACAGAGGAGAAAGGTGAAACTTCCCAAGCCCTGGGTGTTCTCCCCCTGTGACTGACAGCTCTGCTCTGCTTGTCATCTGCAAATGAGCTGAATTCCTCACCATAACAACAGTTGGAAGAATCTGTTTTTCTAGCCTAGAAATAGGGGTTTGGCCTTGGCCTTTTTGGGTAATCTGTTTGGAATTTGGTGGTGGTGATGATCAACAGTTGTTTAAAGCTGCTGGCAGCCCACTGGCCTTCACGAATACACTCGGTGGTCTTGGGCTCTTTCCAGCTCTGTGCATTAGACATTGCTTTCCCATGATGCAAGAAAAAGGGTGCAGTTGATGCTAAAAGGCAGAAAATTTAAATCTGATGAAAGGAAATGCTTTTCCACACAATTAGCCTTTGGGATTTGTTACCACATGGAGCTGCTTAGGCCAAACATTTCACAGGTCTTTTGGGGGGAGGAAAGGGTGTCTGGGGATTTATATGGAAAGCAGATTTTCCAAGGAAAAAGGTTCAAATTAGAATGAGGGCTCTGAAGTTCAGAGCAGGAGTTACAGCTTCAGTTTGAGTGATTAAGATGCTCTCTGGATTGCAGCAAGGTCTTGAATTGCAGCCTGCAGTCCCAAGTGAGCATCACGACTACTGATCACACTGTCAACCTGCTTTCATAATTGCTTTTCCTACCACCAGTTCACCCAGCAGCATAAACTTCCCCACCAGAGGAGTTTCAGCAGTGGTGCTGTTTGTTACCTTCCTCCTTAGGGCCATACCAGCACTATGATGCTCTGGGCTTGATGATTTCTTGTGTGGGCAGCAAAGGCATTAGTGGCTTTCCTCATCACTCCAGCTGACGGGTGACTTTGTGCTGTGGGAGAGGTCAAAATGTTCCTTCCCTTCAGACAGGAGCAAACCACAGGAAGTTTTGTGTATGAAATAAACTCTGCTGGATGGGCTGGCAAGGCTGAAGGGAAGCCTTGTTCCTGGGAAAGGTTTCTCCTGGCTGTAGCCTCACAGGTGCTGGGCCCTGAAGAACCACCTGAGCTGGAGGTTTAGTATGGTTATGATGGCCACAGCCTCCTGTAGTCACCTCATTTGAAATTAATGTGCTTTTTAATGGTTGGGTTTTCTTTCACTTTTGTTTTGAGAATGCCAGGAACATTTTCAAAACCCAAAAATTTCCTCCCCTGGGTTTTCCAAGTCCCCCTGAAATATCAAGCCCTTCATTTAAAATCCATTTTTATTATTAGTTTGGATCTCACTGGACAATCTCAACTTGCATCCAGGTGTTTTGTTAGACTAGATTTGTTCCCATGTGCCAGAATGAGTTTCATCCTGCAAAATGAGGCAATTTCCAAAAAAGGGGAGTTTTAGAGGAAGTCTATCAAACCAGAAAAATAAAACTATGGCAGAGCAAGAGACTATTCCCATTATAAAGAAGTGTTTGGTACAAACACAAATTTCTGAAGAAACTCTCTTCTTCCAGTGGGAGGGGCTGAAAGTCAGAATATTCACTGAGCCTTGGGAGCTCCTGTCTGTTAGGAGATGGGTGCTGGGATTGGGTGGGTGCATCTGCACAGTGCTAGAGAAATGCATAAAACCCCCAAACTTCCTCATTTCCTTCTTTGTTGTATGATAAAAGGACATGAGGATTTAAAAGTGTCCTTTAACTTGCCCTTTATTTGCTGTCAAAATCACAGAATCACAGAACAGTTTGGGTTGGAAGGGACCTTAAAAATCATCCAGTTCCAACCTCCCTGCCACAGGCAGGGACACCTTCCACAGACCAGGCTGCTCCAATTCCCATCCAGCCTGGCCTTGAACATTCCCAGGCATGAGGCAGCCACAGATGCTCTGGGCACCCTTTGCCAGTGTCTCACCACCCTCACAGTCAAGATTTTCTTCCTAATATCTGATCTAAACCTCCTCTTTCAGTCTGAAGCCATTCCCCCTTACCCAGTCACTACTTGCCCCTGTGAAAAGCCTCTCTCCAACTCCCCTTTTCTCCTTTAGGTACTGGAGGGTCTCCCTGGAGCCTACTCTTATTTCCTACATAATATATCACAAATGGGTGACTGAAAAAAACCCCAGCAAACAACTATTGGCCTTATTGAAGTCCCTGCCTGCCTCTGTGCTGGTTTAAAATGTATATTGAGCAGTATCAGCACTGTCAGAGCAGGGTAAGTAGTTTTTGTCACTACTTTGTCACTTGCATTACACTTTTGTCCGTGCGAACATTTTCTTCTTATCTTTTTAAGCCTTGAAACGCCGCCTAAGCCTCGGCTAAGCCTTGAAATACTCCGTGCGGACGGAGAAGGGAAGGAGGCGCTTTGTGTCTCTCACTGCTGACCCAAGAGCATCCTCTAGTGTGGATGGAAGGCAACACTCACACCTCGCCGGAAAACTGCACTGGCGGAGCACAGCAGCGAAAAAAACAGCTCCAAGTTGGTGGTGAAAGGCAGCAGGAGGGAAGGGAAGGCAAACACAGGCAGCGAGTGCTCGTCCCCACTCCAGGTTGGCTTCAGGAGGAGGCGACAGCACCGAAACCTCCCTGCCTGGGAGAGGATTGGGCAACTCTCATCTGCTAATCCTGAGTGAAACTAAGTGCCAACCATTCCATAATGTTAAATGTAATGATGTGGCCAGGTATATAAAAAATGGAAGACTCGCTGTAGGCCTGCACCTTAAAATAATTGAAAATGCATATTATGCACTTAAAGATTACAGTAGTTTCTGTAAGGGGCGTGTTTTGAGTATAAATGTGTTTTGCTAAAAAAGGTAAGTGAAACCACCTTTGACGCTTTTTTTTCTTTTTCTGTGAAAACCTACTTTATATTTTTAGTAAAAGTAAGCAATTTTTGTGCACTGAGCAACCAAAACCACATTTTGATTTTCACTGCACAGTAAAAATGTGCCTCTGTTGAGAGCAGGAGGACTGAGATCTAGCAGCTGCCATGGTCCACTCCTAGGGTGCAAGGGGATGCACCTCCAGTAGATAGAAGGCTGGAAAAATAATGTAGAGTGTGACTAAAGATATTTAAATAGTCATTACCTGGCTATTACGTGTATTTATGCTATTATGGTACTATAGGACACAGATCTAGTCCCCCTGTGCCTTATTTTTTTTTCTGTAAAATGGAAAAAACACATTTAATTTCACTGCCTCAGGAAGGGATAAACTAATTATCCTGAGTGTACATCTAAAGGATGATGGGGAGCTGTATAATTATTGCAGGTGTGTGGACACCTGGCCAATGACAGCGTGTTACCTTCCAAAGCCTGAACAGGAGAAATGAGGCCACACTTTCCTTCCCCACCTCACTGCACCTCGGAATCATGGAATCACAGACTGGTTTGGGTTGGAAAGGGACCTTAAAGATCATCCAGTTCCAAACCCCTTGCCATGGGCAGAGACATCTTTCACCAGACCAAGTTGCTCAAAGCCTCATCCAGCCTGGCTTTGAGCACTTCCAGGGATGGGGCTTTCACAACCTTTCTGAGCAATCTCTGCCAGGGTCTCACCACCCTCACAGTAAAGAATTTCTCCCTGATATCTAATCTAAATCTACTTTTCCTTCAGTTTAGCTCTCGTTGTGTCCCTACACTCCCTGATCCCTCATCTTTCCTCTCCTGCTTGAAGTGCTGGAACCATCCTGTTATCAGGATGGTTGGGGGTTTTTTTGGTTGTTGCTGTTTGCTAAAAGCTTGCAGTGAAACACTGCAGAAAGGAAGGCAGCACACATGCTCTGACCTGGAGAAGCTCACTTATTAGCACAAGTAACACACTCCATCTGTGCAGAAATTTGGAAGAAGTAGAGAGGAAGGGTGAGATCAGGACAGACACAGGTTGGAGTAATCTCACCTCAGTGGGATGAAAGGCTTTGAAAGAAGCTTTGAAGGGATAAGTACTTATCCAACATGAGAGCAAATAGAAAATTAGATAAGATCCAACAGAGCTTACCCAAAGTCCACCATGCCAGCCTAACCTGTTAGCTTCCTTTGATAAGAGAACTGATCTTCCAGATAAGATCCAAACCCTACCTGCCTGGTCTCTCAGAACAATTGAGAAAGCCCCATTTGGGAAATTGTCACTCTAATGGGAAGTGATAGAAATGTTGTGGTAAGGTAAGGAACTGGCCAGGGTTTTGTGAATAGCAGGGAAAGCCTGGGGGAAACTTCTGGAGACATTCCACAAGAAGGCTGGAAAATCATTTCCAGTACAGGGGAGATGGTGTGTCCCAGCAGGGCACCAATGGAAAAAGCAGGAGAAAGAGAGGAAATTCAGTTGCTGTGGGCATAAGCTCAAGGAGTAACAAGAGAGTTTCTGCCATGCAAAAGGTACTCAAGTCTTGGGAATGACTGGGAAGGAGAACACATCAGTACCTTCACTAAGGGCAGGAAGACTGAGATCCACCAGCTGCCATGGCCTTGACAGTGGTGTGTCCACCCTTAGGATGTAACAGGTAGGGATGGATTTCCAGCAGATAGAAGGCAGGACAAGGCCATGGAACAGAGGTGGGTGAGACTTCACCTGGAACATTCTGCTCAGTCTGGTCCTGTGTGAGGTGCTGGGCATATCTACTAGACAAGGCAGGTGGCTTTGGGGAGAACAGGCACAGCTTTTTACAGGTAAATATTGACACTGAACAGGATGATCATTGCAGATCCCTTCCTGCTGGAACTATCCTACTCTATTCTAACTCCTTAAAGAGAACTGATGGGCATACCCAAAAAATTTTTGATCTTATTTCTTTAGCTGACTTGTGAATTAATCAGATCATAAAGTTAAACACAAGATAAACAGGTTCAAGCAACACAGATCTTGAAAATTAAACCAGAAATGTTAATGCCACCAAGGATTTTGCCCATTCAAGGTGCTGAATTGCAAATTGACAAGTTTTGTTGACGGATGCCCTCCCTTCTGCAGCTGGGGTGGTTCTGTGCACTGGGAATGTGTGTGTGGACATTTGCCCACGGACTTGCAGGGCTGATTGCTCACTTCCTGCCCTGCCTTGCTTCTGTGTCCTCTGAGTAACCCTCTGCAATCCCACCTTGAGAGCACACCAGCAATATTCAGTTTATGCTGGCAGTGGCTTCAGAGGGATGGTATGGACAGTACAAGCATTGCAACAAACAGATTGCATGAATAGACACAGGTGGGGCCAAGTGATGGGTCATCTGGTCAATAAAAATCCTCTTAATAATACTCTAGATTGTAGAACTGCTGCATAGCCGTGGTGAGGGGAGGTGTTGCTGAAATTATTCATGCAACCTCATGCAAGGCTTTGCACCCCCTTGCCCTGTTCCCTCATGCTCTGCTGAAAAGAGCAGCAGCTTAGCTCCTGATTGGAATGAGCATTGGATTGGATGCTGAGGAATGCTGTGTATTCTTCCATTCTCTGTTTTAACTTGCAATGCCACTTGCAGCACTGACTGCCAGGTTCCTCCCTAGATTCCAAGTGATGCTGCCCCTGGTGCCTTATGGTGTCTCTCTCTCTTCTTCTCTATCTTTTTAACCAGGTTTTAATAATTCACCCAGCCTATACTATTTGCCCCACACCTGCTGCAGGAAGATAGGCTCTGGAGTCACTTCTGTGTTGCTTTTTGGCTCTTTGGTTTCTGTCATTTTTGTGGAAATCCATCCTACCTTCCCAACACCCAGTCCTGTCTCTCAAAACCAGCCTTCTAGCTATGCCATCTCCCTTCAAGTTCCAGAAGCTGCTTTTCTCCAGCAACTGAGCCAGGATTGATCTGCAAAATCTATGGTTCTGATTAGTGCAGGCAATTGCTTAATCTCTTTTAAGTCTCCCCCCTACCCTAGAAGGGTTAGCATTGCATGATCCCTTGTATTGAGCTGATGGACTTGCTGAGCACAGTGATTGTGGTGGGAAACCCTCCAGAGCCACATCACCTTGTGCATGACTCAACTCAGGTGAGCCACCAAGGCTCAGTGCCAAGAAATCACAGTAATTGCATAGAGGCCTGAAGAAAAACTCAGTGCAAGCTGATCTAGAAGAGCTTCCAAATGCACTCAGCCCTTCCAGTACAGATATCCCAAATCCCCTCTGTGTCTGCCAATATCAGGGAGCTCTCTGTGCCCTGGTAAAGGAAGGCAGAACATGACCCCATGTGCCTTATATCTCTTTGATACAATTTCTATTGCAAATGATAAAAATGATTGTGAGTTTAAAGAGAGGCTGGGCAGAGTAACAAAAGGCTGTTAAGAAGAGGGAAACCACACACTCCCCAGGAAGGCTCTGGCAGCCAGGCCATTCCCAGGGCAAGTAGTACTTTTGCATTTTCCTCCAGGAATTCACTTTGACTGTGGCCAGGGAGGCACAGGATACAGCCATTAACAGGAAAGCCATCACTCCCAGAGCACCGTGAGCTCCTGGGTCTCATCACACACAGGCTCTGAGCATGGCTGCCCTCAGCAGGAACAGCTCCCTGGGCTTTTGTAGTCTGGACCTTCCTGCTTCACATCAAGAGCAAAACAAAAGTGCTGCCTGGAATGCAGTTGGCAGTGCTAATTCTGGATCAAGAACTTCAAATAGCAAAGGTTGCAGCTTAAACCTTCCCCTGAGTGCAGGGTGATGTGTGTCCCTGACAGACAAGGACACAGCATGTGAAAGTTTTCCCCACTGAAGTCATCAGAAATTTACCCCTTCAGAGATGAGGGGCTCTTCAGGCCATCCCCCACCTTCCCATTGCAAAGAAACAGAGAGATATGGTCCCACACAGCATCTCCAGTCAGCAAATCCATTGGCAGCAGTGAGTTTATGAATTTTCATGAAATCCATTAGTAGTAAGCAGAAGTTGCCTTGAGACAGACTTTTTGTTAATTAATTTTCTGAACACGCACATTTGTTTCTAACTGGTGAATGAATTTGGTGTTCAAAGTCTTTCTCACATGCCTAGGCTTTTGTCTTTCTCTCTTCCAGGTTAATGGCTTTATAATTCTTCATGGAGAGTAAAATAATTACCAAAAGGCAAGAGCAATAATTACACTGAGCTGAATAAATGGACATGGTCACAACCTCAGCTAATACAAAAGGATTTTAAGGGATCTGTTCCTACTAGATGAGGATGTTCAAAGATTTTCCTGCCCTTCTTCCTCCTCAGAAGAGGAATTTGGAGTGTGTGTTCTCAGGGATGTGAAATTGTGCTGTGTAAGGATGTCAGCATCTTCAGGTTTATTTTGCAGCTTTTTAATTTCACACTGTCTAAGACAAGCATTTAGAGCACAGATGAAACACTCAGATGTGCTGCATGCTCCCAGCACAACTGCTCTGGTGGCTGAAAACCAGAATCCCAACTGCTGAGCCTCTTGCACTCTGGTGGGTCCATGAAGATGGACGGTGGCACAGGGGCCTGGGATGCTCCAGGAGCAATGCACAGGAAGACACGACCCAAATCCAGCCAGCGAGGGATCTCCTGAGGGTTGGAGGGATATCTGGGGGCTCTGCATGGGCACAAGAGTGGAGCTTGCTTCTCTGTCTGACAGCCCTCATCCCTTCTGCCACAGCCCTGAGAGAGCCCCAGGGCTGAGCTCCTGCCCTGCACCACTCTGGATTTCCTAAACCCTGACAGACCAGCTGCAGCCCAGTTATACAATGATATTTTTTCACAGCCAGTAGCAGAGAAGGCAGTGGTAGAAAACTGGCTTCAGCTGGCACCCCTCCATCCAAGAGAGTGCCATGCTTTTAGCAGGAGTCAGTTTTTCACAAACCACACACCTTAAAAGAAGCACCAGAGTGATGCTGGCTGCAGTTTCCAAACCTGGTTCATTCTGTTTCTTGCCAAGTCTTTACTGAGGCCTGTATTTCACTTAAGACTTGCCAGTTTGTCACTTCTTAATTCATCTAATTTAATACTATAACTTACTGTGATAATTATTGCAAACAATAAAGCAGTCTGCAAAAGGCAACTATCTTATATCAGTTTGGAAGCTGTTATCAACCAGGCCAATAATTTATGGAAAAGACAAAATCAAGCTTCTTTCACAGGACTTTTTCCCTGTAAATTGTGTTGACCCCTATTATTTCCACTGACATACTTTATTGCTGACTTCTATACTAATATTTCATTACTTTGCCCAGAATGCTGGCTGGAGAGCTTAGAATTCCTCACATTGCCCAAGCGATTTTTTTAGTAATTTACCCAAAATGCAGCATTCCACCAGTCCTCTAAAACATTTGCAGTCCCCCAAGATTAAGTGGGAGTGGGTCAAAGATCCCTTGAGCCAATTCATTTCAGTCCTGAAGATGACAGTTGTCTGGACCTGTTAAGGTAATAATGTTTATCTCTAGTAATGCTGTTTAATAGCTTCCTTGGTTACTAATGGGATGGAAAGTGCATTGTCCTCGTGACATTTGTGCATGATTATTCTTGTTTCCAAATTCAGAACAAAAATATTTATTGAACACCTCAGTCCTTTTCACATCATCATCATCAACAATTTTACCATTTCCACCACGTGATTCAAGTGTTTTTGAAGTGAGCATCATCTTAAATGTAAACTAGAACCAAATGCCAGCTTATTGCCCTGTTCTATTTAATGCACTTGTGACCGATTTAGGACTTGATTGTTCAAGACTGCAGCAATATGAAAACCCCACTGAAATCCTAGAGGAATCTTCAGGGGTGAACTCAACCTCCTGGATGCTATTGGCTGCCAAAATTACTTATAAGATTAAAATAGGCAATGACTGACACAGCATACCAATTTGCCTTATCGATTTTGTTAAAGCTAAAAATGGCTACAATTCAAGTTTTAAATTAGTCTGAAAGGCAGCACAATACTTTTATTAAGCCAATGGCATTCTTAAATTTATTTTCCAACAGCAAGCAGCTTTCATATAATGTTTTTAAAAGCCGGTTTCTATGCACAGTCCTTTCTAAGAGTTTCTGATGTTAAAAAATTAACCAGCTGTAGCTCAGAGAGGGATGAAATAGCTTAACTGTGATAGCACAGCATGGGAATGGCTGAGAGCTCCAAAAGTGCACTGCAAGAAATGCCTGGTGGCCAGTGACATCACTGTGCCACTGCTGTCATCTACAGTCTGTGACCTAACCTGTGACTAGGGCTGTGAAGGGACTGAAATTATGTTACATCAGGTGGACTTCTTTCCTCCTGGGCACTCCTGGGCTCATTCTCCCTGCTGCTGTGAGCACTCCCCACCAGCACAAACCCTCTCCTGCTATTCCCTGTGCAAAGGGCTCAGTGGGCACAAGGACTGACACAGACCCTCTGGTCCTCCAGCTCCATCCCCCTTTTCTGTAAGGAAATAGAAAATGCTTTAAAGGATAGCTATTTGAGAGAGTTGGTTGGGGTTTGGATATTTTGTTTTTTTGTTGGGTTTGTTTTTGTTTTTTTTTTTTGGTTGGATGGTTGGTTGGTTTGGAGGATTGCATTTTTTTTTTTACTTAAAGCAGGAAATGCCATGTCTTTGAAAGGTGTCCGTGCCCATTTCTGTTTGCAAGGGCAGATCTGTGGGGGCAAGGAAGTCTAAGCCATTCCTCTGCGTGATCCTTTATCCTGCAGGGTGGAACAAAGTAACCTGGCAAATTATTGGCCAATGCTCTAGGCAGAGTTCAAAATGCTTTCAAGTATTAACTGGAAGTTTCGAAAGTCCTTTTGTGCCACCAGTACAGTATTGTATTGCTTATTTTCCTCCCTTGAAAGGCTTGCAAAAGACATTTGCATGGGGTTTGCTGAGCTCACTGTGGGAGGGCACGGCCAGCTCTCCTCAGTGTGTTCACCTCAGCTCCTCTCCTTGTCCAGACGTGTCCCCAGCAATCAGCTTATGGCTCAACAACAGATCACAGGACCAGTCCAACTACACACTGGAGGATTTCCTTTTCATCTTCTCCTTGTGCTAATGAGACGACTGGTTACAAATGTGACCATTTTTCTGCTCAGCTATTACCAGTCCAACAAAGAAAGAAATTATAGACCATGTCATCAACCTTAACTGTTTTCACCAATTCTCTGCCCTCCTCAGTTTATTGTTAATTCCCATGACACATTATCTCTGGTTTACCTTTGAGTCTTAAAGGGATCTGATTTCCAGCCTTGCCAGGTTCTTTTGAAAGATTTATTTGTATTAGAGGAGTGCTGAGAAGCTCAATGCATAGTACAAAATTGATATTTAAGACAGTTCCTGATTCAAAATGGTTGCAGTCTACTTGGGAGCCAAAGTCCAGAGGCAAAGCTGTAAAGTGGGACAGTTCTCATGTGCCACCTGTTGTTGCTGCTTCTCAGTCTCACACAAGACCTGTGTACTGTCCTTGAGATTTTTCTTGCTCTCCTTGCATTTTCTTTTGCATTTGAGTTTTGCTGACCACCCCGTCTCAACCACAGCACTTGGAGAACCTCTTCATGGCATCTCTCTGCTGTGCTGGCTCCTCTGTTCTCCACCACGTGTTTGAGCTGATGCACATGCAGGCCCAGGTATTGAGAAAAGTCTCTTGTAGAATGGGGGAAATAACCCTCGGGAATGAATAAGAAATTAAGATAAAATACAGTGCTAATGAACGTTTCTGCATTCAAAGTTAACTCGTGGTGAGTGGGTGGAAAGCTCTAGGATGTTTCTTCAAGATCCCAAGAGCAGAAATTTGACCTGTAGCAGCTAGTGGCAAAGGCAAGATGAGGGTGGGTTGACTGAGATGAGGATGTGCTGTGCTGTGCCCCACTCATTTGATTCAGAACCTCTTCGGCATGTCCCAGGACAAAAAAAAAAAAAAAGATGGCTAAAATCCTTTAGTGAGATTTAATGGTATAATCTGTTCTTATCCCTAAGTACCCAGCCTGTGGGCAGGTGTGACCAGCATTGTTTGGTGTGGCAGTCAGTGTTTATTTCCTAGAGATGCTGCCTGCTGGTGTTATCTACCTCCTCTTCTCTCTGGAACTGCTGCCAGGGAGGAGCAGGAGTCCTTGAAAAAAGGAGAAATCTGCACAAATCTGCTCTGCCACAGGGAAAGGAGAAGCATCAGTCAAAGCTGGTGACTGGACCCTCCTCTGAGAGCTCCTGCACCCTCTGATATTAGATCTGGACAGAAAGATATAACATGGTCCTTCTGCCTGCAGTGGCCAGATGTGGTTGGTTCAGAGTTGCTTCTGCTAAAGCTTTTCCTGCAGAAAACACAATTCAACCCCAAACATTAAAGCTGATTATTAACAAAGAGTTGTATGTGCCATTACCTCCCAGCAGGCATCCATCCTGTACGTATAGGTATAGGTATTGAAAGGGCCCAGAATTTCTATTAATCTTGAAAAAATTGTGCAAGATGATGAAACTCAGTAGAGGTGAGAGGCATTCTGAGTCTCTTCTGGACAATTTAAACAAAGCAGCCTGTGTAGGAAGTGAACAGTTACTTCATGCTTGGCAGATAATCAAGACTCTGGTACCTCTCTTCTTTGTTCAAATGTCACTTAGCCTTCCTCAATCAACTATCTCAACCTCCCACAACTCATTTTTGGGAATTAATTTCACCAGCATGGAAATACCCGGGAACTTGAATCTTGCCAGTAGTGTTGCAATGATAGAGAGACCTGTGCCCAGCTTGCCTGAGAGCTTGTTTCAGCCACAATCACTCTGTTTACCTCAAATAAACGGAGCTTCTACTCATAAACTCTGTGGTGAGAAGGGCAGCCACGAGCTATGTGTGTGCAGTCAGAAAATGTGCATTTTTTGCAGGGTTTTAAGACGATTTAATGAATGTGGGACACATGGCAGCTCATGCACCTGCTGACTAAAGAAGATTATTCTAAAGTATCCTGAAGCTTTTAAGAATCAGCATGTAATGAAGCCACTGCTATATCTCAAAAATACTGCTCTGTTGGTCTCCTGCTTGTGGCTATTATTCGCCAATGGTGCTGGTAATACAACTGTTTTCCCCAAAGAAATAAATATTACTCTGATGAGCTCTCATAAAATGCCTGACAAGCATATAAATCTCCAGCTGATGGCTTGTATGCTATAAATTACTAAAGCTGCCCCTACAGTTGACCCCATCAAAGTGGGCTGGCTCCTCCTGACACTGCTGACCTTTCCTGCCACATTCATAGCATTCTTCCGCCATTCTCAAGTGAAAAAAGAGCATCACTAAAGATCAACACAGTGGAGTATGGTTTTAACTTCACAGGGCAGAAAATACGTGAATCTCCAAGTGATTCAATAAATTATTCCCTGCATGGCAGCAAATTATGAACCTTCTCTTCCTATAAGGCCTTTGCCACTACACTGGATATTACCGAACTATATATTTTTGCTATGTGTATCTATTAAATATTTCATCAAAGCTTTTTATCTTACAGGCAAAAATGATAATGCAAGAAACCAAGAAGGTAGTTTCAAGCAGAACTGATATTTTCATTAAACCAGAGAGGCATGATCTAGTGTCAGTCAGCAGAGTAAACACTTGTCTGCAGATGCAATAATAATGATTGCTTTAGAGATGCAACTGTACTGTTACCTAAAATGTTGTTCTTCATAACATCAGCAAAAAGAGTTTATTGGTCTTGGATTTCAAGTAAAATGCATGAATTTGCTCAAATCATACAGGAATGACTTCTTTTCTACAAGTTCTCATTCTCATTGCTGAGTCTCTAAGTCTTATCTTAAAAAGTCTCTTAGGCAAGGAGCAACCTTGTATAGTTCATAAACCAGTGAGATCCTGCTGAATGACAATGTTCGTTTTCTTTAGTGTAAACTGATGCTTCATTTTGATGGATTTTTATAATCCTCATGAATTTTAATCAAATGGCCCCACTGAACTAAATATGAAGAGGATTTTCCTAAAAATGCAGAAAATTGAACCAATGGGAGAGGTTCTATAAAGAATCTCCTGACTAAGTGGACCCTTAGGAAAGGGTAGCAGAGGATCACCTGCATGGAACAGTCTGCAATGCATGTGCTTGAAAAATAAACCTTGGGCCAGATCTGAAAATGTGCAAGTGCATGAGTAGAGTACTAGGGAAGAGGAAGGAAAAGAAAAAGAGTTGGTTACTGCAGCAAAACTGCTTAAGGAAATCCTGCATTTCAGTCAAATATTCCTGCCTTAGCATTATAATAACAACTATAGAGGAAGAGGAGAAAGAATTTGTTCATGGTTGAGAGGGCAAAGTACAGCCCTCTGGCCATGGGTGTTGTGTTGGGCTCTCCAGGCCATGTGGAATCATTTTCCTGTTTAAGTAGGCTTGCAGCCTTTCTCATAAGATACACACACATACAGGAAAATTAATTGAATGAATAAGAGAAAAAAATCCCCTGAAATAGAGACGATCTCAAGCTGCCTGTTGTTCCCATTCTCCCACACAGGAGGCCTCAAAACCCTGCTGCTTCTCTTATGAAGCCAATCAACTTTCCCTGAGAAGCTATTTCTTTAAATGTGATATTGAAATGGCTCCGACTTGCCATAAGGTGATTCCCATTTAGGATGCCACACCATACAACTATGTATAATCTGACCTAATCTCATCAGACAGCACGACATCATCACTGCCGAGCTTTCACTAATTAAACCCCCCCAAAACGAGATCACTTAAGCGTATGTTTTAATTCTTTCAGCGAAGTTTTATACCACACAGATCCTAGATGAGACATTCTGACAATGTTCACACTAAAGCAGCTCCATTCTTTTATTGCACTGATAATTCTTCCTGCTCCCCTGCCACAAGTTATGAGGGTCATAAATTAAAAATAGTTGTTCAGATTCCTCTCCATAATAAAAATAAAATATTTTTTGTGAGTTAGCTGGGGAATAAAAGAGGATGACTGGAGAAGGCCATGCTGCACATTCTGAAAAGAAGTGTTAACACAAACTGAGTTTTATTTTAGTAAATTCTATAGTAGCAAAAGCAAATTTTATGTTGGTATGTAGGACTATGCTGTGAGTTAAAAAAAAAATACAAAAAAAAATCTCCAGTTGGTATAAGACAAAGATGATAAACTAAAGCTGTTTTGGGCAATGCTACCACGCTCCAGCTAAGAATCTGTCCCTATAGTTGGTTAATAAACAGGTTAAAAACACGAGTATTGTAAAAAGTCATTTTGTAGAACCATCCAAATGACAGAAGCTTGTACCAGCCAGACTGTATCCCTGCAAACATTTATGCCAGGGAATAACCATGCACATGAATGGTCTTATTGTTTTCCAGTTGACTGGGCAGGGTTGGGGCCTGTTCCTGGCTGTACAGGAGACGAGAATGTTGGCAACCAGCACCAGAGGGAAGGATTGGTGCTTAGCTGGAGAGGAGAGGCAGATTGCTTTTGTTGGTCCAAAGTCAGTTCAGCAAGGTTGCTTACACTTAGCTAACTAAAATTAAGATAAACATCTATTTTAAAATAATAGAAATTATTTTTAGTCATTTAAAAATCATCAATCAGCAAGAAGCAAACAAATAAAAAATCCAAGAGAAATATTTACAAAATGACACTTTTAAGGTGTATATTCAGAAGGGGGATTATTTGCATATAACTGATCCAGCCCATGCTGACACCCAGAACCAGTGATGAAAAGCTCCTGTTTAGCTCAGGCTGCACAGGGAAAGGCTCAGTCCTGCCCCTTCTGTTGGCAGCCAACAGCACCATCAGCTCTGGGATATACACAGGTCCAGACCTGCAGCATTCTCTTGTGAAAGACCACAGATCTTTCCTGGTTACAGTAAAAATCCAGGCTGAAATTCTGACCTGAAGTGGGAACGCTGCAGGCACACATCTCCCTGCAGCCCAAAGAGCTGGCATGGGTCCAGTTTTGGCTTTCTGGGAAAGAAAGAAATCGCTGAGGAGCAGAATCCATTGGAACGATAGAAGTGGTTAAGAAACCCTGAGTGACCTACTTGTGAACCTCTCCTGACGCTTCTCAAAGCGAGTTAACAAAGAACAAATGAAATAATCTTGGGGAACAGTGATTTACAACTACTTCTACAGATCTTGGATGGAAAGTAGTCAGGGATTCATGAGCTGCACGTGTGCCCCTGAATGTGTGTGCATACTGCTGTGCACACTGGATTTCAGCCAGCCTGCAAAGAGTTAATCAGGCTACATTCACTTAGCAGCCCTGCACACCTTCATTTATTAGCTACTCAGCAATAGTTGATATCTAGCTCATGGACAGGGAAAGCTGCCCTTCAGAGGGGAAGCCAAACAGGACATCAGGATCAGGCTCTGATTGCTCTGGAACAGAAGCCACCTCTGCAGCAAGATGCAGCTCTTGTTTGGCAACCCTGACAAAAATCTCCTTCACATCAGAGCCGGCCAGCAAGAACTTGATTTAGCTCAGTTCCTTTGGGGATGGTGGGATCTTTGTTTTGAAGCAGGAAACTAAAGTGGTTCTGCTCCAAGTTGTGACAGCTATATGGGTTCAGGGTGTCACAAAAAGTATTTCAGTGGAGCAGATGACCTGATTCAACAGCTCTGGGTACAGACTGCCCTGTGACCTGTTATTCTTCTGCCTGGACATTTTACCTTGCCTCCAATCTCCTTGTTTACTGGGAATATGAGTGCTCTGGGACAGGGACTGGCCATTACTCTGCATCTGTACAATGTACAGAGCAGTGAACCTCCTGCCACCTGGGCCGTGCAGGTTAACACAGCTGTGAGCATGTCCCCTGCAGCTGAAGGTGACAGTGCTGTAGATGAATTAAGAGGGATTTGCATGATAAACATACTGCCCAGATTTAGCATGAGCCACATTGTGCTGCTGCTACACCCAACTTTGTGAGGTCTTTTCCCGGACTTTCCTCCTCCCAGCAGGAAGAAGTGGTTTTATGTCACTCTCATGGTGTTGTATTTTCCAAGTTGTGTGTTTGGCTGGCCTGGGAGGTTGAGCAGCCCAAGGGCTGCTCTGCCTGCCAAAAGGGTGTGTTTCAATAGGAAAAAAATGTAAAACTTAAAGTACAGCAGTGCAACAGCTTGTCTTTCCTGTGGACACATGCTCTGACTGGGATTTAAAGATGACAGTGTAGCACTAGGGTATGCTGCCCACACACTTTTTGGAGGGGTGAGGCGTGAGGAGAAGGAAAGTCTTCACTTATTATCTTTTTAAATTCCTTTTAGATCACTAAATAAAAATAAAGAGGCTGCAATGCAGCATTCCACCAGGCCCAGGGTATTGGCTCAAACTGCATCCTCAGTCAGGTCAGAAGACAACGTGGTGGGAACAGGGACTCTTTTCCCTCCCTAAAAATGCTGAAGTACTGACTGACTGCTCAAATAAATACACATGGATAAAACGCATGGTAACACTGCGCTTAAAGAGAGACTAAAGCAAACACTAACCTTTTTATAGCAACTTATAACAAAGATTTGCCTAGATGGCAGGCTTGTATAAAGAAGTAAATTATCCTACTTCCTTCGAGGAGTACAGAGACGCTCTACAGCGTCGGTTCATAGAGCAGCCTCTCCAGTAAATAAATGTAGTTCAGAAAGAAGCAAATAATATCTATAAAAACTTAAGTTATAGGTCAGTCAAATCAATAATAAAACATCATTCAATAAGAGGATGAGCTGGAAAAATAGAGTAGAAGTCCATTTTTATTTGTAAAGGATTTCTATTACTTCATGGCAGCACTCAATATAAAAGCCTTCAAAGTGCCATGGAAGTGGCAGCTGCTCCTTCCATCCTCCTCCCTGGTGTCTGAGGGACATGGCATGCTGCACGGGTGTGGTGCTTTGCTCCAAGCAGAGACCAAGAGCACTCCAATACAACACAGATGCTGAGGCTCAGCCAGCTTCGAAGACTTTGAAGATAATGATACCCTGAAATCACCCTGGGGCACGACGTATCTGCCAAGAAAGAAGTCAAATGTTGATTAAAGAAGGCAATAATACTATTAATTAAACAATAACAAAGTCCTACTGCTCTTCAGAAAGAGGAGGAAAAGTAAGAAATGTTGTTTTACTTCCCTCCTTACAATCCTGCTGCAGTTCACTTTGCCCTTCCTGGCTCCTCAGCCTTGCAGCAAAGGTATAAACCAGGAGTAAACCCAGAAAGTGATGTGGCTTAAGGTCCACCCCCTGCAAGTGGTGTGCTGGACCTATGGTTGCCATGCCATCAGACTTTATTAAGATCACGTCCTGAGCCAAAATTCCAAAGTACACACCACTGAAGACATCAAGAAAAGTTCTTGCAGGTGACTGAGAAACAATACTCAAACCCAAATGCACAGTGTACAAATGCAGTCTTTCCAGCTGGAATATGAACCTGGAGAAACATCACTATGAACTTCATGTCTTCCTATAGTCTTCCCTTGGCAGCCTGTGTCAGCTGGAGCCAGAGGACCTGTGCTGAGCTGCTGCTCTTTGCAGCTCCACTGACATCTGCAGGAGCTGGAGCTCCCTCAACAAAGCTTTACCATGATACTCAATACTCCTCACAATGGGAGAAAAAGTTGTCATTGCTCGCTGCACTTAATGTTCTTCAGAATTTTCTAGTAACCTACAACTAAAAAAACCTCATAAAATGGTGTATCCTTTCACAGTGCTCATTTCAGGCTCTTACTCCATGGTTAGATGCTCAAGTTTAACTCAGTCCTGCCAACTGCATGTAGGTACTGCACTGCAAGAGGACGAGAAGTGTATATGGAGATGGATGCCAACCTGCAAACTGGTGGAGAGTGAGGGAGACTGGTGCCGAGGCTCACTTGAGTGGCTGGAGAGGCTGTGCTGGGACTTGAGCTGGAGAAGTGTCTCATGTTGGGACTTGGGTGGGGGAAGAGGCTGTGCTGGTGCTCACCTGGGTGGCAGAAGTGGCTGGTGTTGGACCTCCCTTGGGCTGGTGTTGGGTCTGGTCCCAGTGTTTAGCAGAGGCAGCATCTCCAGTCCACGGCATCAAGCTTGTGTGTTGGACCTTGGCAGGTCAGGGATGGCTGCACCCTGGTCAGAGAGCTGCCAGAGGCTCTGCTGGCATTCACTGAGCCCATCTGAGAGCCTGAAGTGAGGGATGCTGAAACAGGGCATGGCACTGGCACAGGCTTCCTGGGGAAGCAGTGGATGCCCCATCCCTGGGGGTGTTCAAGGCCACGCTGGATACGCCTTTGAGCAACCGGGTCTGGTGGCTGGAATCCCTGTGCACGGTGGCAGGGTGGATGACCTTTACGGTAGATGACCTTTAAGGCTCCTTCCAACCCAACCCATCCCATCCCATGGCCGTGTCCCCGCGGCGATCACACACGACCCAAAGCCAGGCCAGCACCTGCCGCTCCGGTGCCCCGGCTCACCGGGAGCGGGCCCGGCCGCAGCACCGCC
>VZTB01002496.1:70236-156420 GCA_013397245.1 Thryothorus ludovicianus
AGGCAGGCGGAGAGGCCGCAGGAACGGGCTGCCCGCAGCCGGGCCGTAGCAGCGACAACAAACAGGTGTGGCCGGCAGGGAGCCCGGTGAGCGCCGCACGCCCGGCGCTGCTGCCGCCCCTCCGCCCGCCGAGCGCACAAACCCCGCCGGGAACCGCGGCCCGTGCTCCTGTCCTGGGCTGGCAGAGCGGTCTGGTGTTTGGGCCAGCCGTGCAGCGGGGGAGGAAGGAAGGAAGGAAAGAAGGATTTGTGGGCTCCCAACTTACATCAGTGTGGAAGTGGGATGAGCAATTTGAGAGGTTGGTCTCCTCCCTCCCAGCGCTGGTGTAAGCGCTCCTGGGAATGCGCTGCGAAAGGTTGGAGGAGCCGCGTTATGTCACCTCGCTGATGTGCTGGTCCACGTCGCTGGTGATGGGGGAGGCTCAAGCTGTGCAGCACTGTGGTAGCGATGAGGAAATGTTGTGGAAAAGAGATCTTTGTTGTTTTCTCTTATTTCCCCTTCACCATGTTTCATCATTTCATTGATTGGATTCCGTTGGATACTTCAATTTTTTTAAACAATCCTTTCTTCAGATCCTTAGTCTTAGTTTGCCGTGGAAATATTTCCAGGGCTGCAGAGCTCCTGCACATGGCACATGGGCAGCAGGTCCTGGCAGACACTTCAGAACTGCTTGTTGTCACCAGAGATTTAAGATAGGAACACAAGTGCGTGAGGCACCATTGGGTCCCCGTGATAGAGGGAAATTTGGCAATGGCGGCTACACACTGTTGTACTTGCACACTTCACTAACGTGTTTTGTGGGGTTTTTTGTGTTTAGGATGTATAAAGGTTAAGTGCCAAGCGCCAAAATGAGCGTGACTTCGTGGTTCTTGGTGAGCAGCACTGGCATTCGCCATCGGCTCCCTCGGGAGATGATATTTGTTGGCAGAGATGACTGCGAACTGATGCTCCAGGTAACATGGCTTTTTTTTTTTTAAATTATTTCTTCTGAAGATGCAGGAGATGTGTATGTAATGCTGGGGGTCTGTAGAGATGTTTGATGCTTTCTTCAAGTGACACCTTTGAAAAGGAACTTCCTCTTTTTATCCTGAGTCTGTGTTTCCCTTGAAGTCTTCTTGTTTGTGACAGCGCGAGTGAGGTTTTCGAATTGCCGTGTCATCAGATGGATAGGATCCGTAGTGGTGGGAGATTAATCAAATAGATTAACTGTCTTGATGCTACTAGAAGCAATAAACAAAGACATACCATTCTGTCCTGATCTGCGATTATGCTGCTGTTTTTTTAGCTTTTAATACATGTGCTGTTTACATGTGACTTGAATGCAGGCAGGTTTTTTTGTTTACCTGTTTTTACCTTTGGTTAAATTATTTATGCTGGTGTTCTTAGCATGATGGAAAATGCTGATGTTTAGCAGAGGAAATCTGTTTTGGTGGGCTGAGTTGGTTGGTGACCTCTTCCCAAAGTAATTGTGTTACTTGGGCAAACTTTCAGCTTCTGTTAGTACTTTCCATAGCAGTATGTGTCTTTGCTGGACCTAATCCAGCATGTCTGAAGTGTTGACTGTGGTCTGATGTTTGACAGCATAATGTAGTAGATGTCACTCGAGACAAATGGAGCTGGAATCTTGCAAAGAGCTTTTGACAGGAGCAGTTTAGCTCAGGAATTTGTAGAAGCTTAGAACTGAATTAGTGCTTCTGCTAGACCCATGCCATGAGTACGTAAGTGCACAAAAATGTCCCCCTTTTGCCCCTTTGTGAAGGTGGCAAACGTTCCCGTTGGTGGCAAAATTAGCTTGCAGTGTTTGTCATGGAGGCTCCCTCCTCATAATTTCCACTGCTGACCTGATCACAGGTATGTCCTAAATGCTGTGCTGATGATCTACTGAAGAGGCTGTGTTTGTAGCTGCTGCAGGGGTTTTGTATGATATGTTAGTGGGAGATCTGTTCAGAGAGGTGGAAGCTCTTGTATGAGGTGTACTTGGAAGGGCAAGGTGCTGTCTAGCTGTAGTAAAATGGCAGTGTCCACAAGAGGAGAGCTTGCAGTGTTTGTCCTGCTCTGTCTGCTGGCAGTGAGTGGCATGGCTGTGCTGCAGTGGTAGAGTCTGGAGCTCCTGTTCCACAGCGGATGTTTGTTTGGGTTCTCCCATGAATCACACTATCTCTCATTTCATGTTTCTACACGTCTGGCAGGTGAGGCATGTAAAGGTGAGACATTAAAAATATCCTGATCTTTTGTGTACATCTGCATTTAGCTGCTCAGGAACTTGATTAGCATCTTCTCTCATGGCTTGGAGAGAGAAAAAACACACACTGACCCTGGTTTCCAGAAATGGTCTGAGTTTTAGGCTGCCTATCTTTATATCTTGTGAAGGAGCTTGAGGATTGTTGTTTGGTTTTTTTCCTGTCAGTTTTCGGTACTTGGACAATCACACTTCAAGCTGTGCACTGTAAAATAAAACTACCCAAATACCAGTTATGCTTAAAATGCACAGCTTGTTTCTCAGCTGGTTGCTTATGGGGTGAACTGGATATTGTGGATTGTGAGCCACTCCATACCAAGCAGAGTATTTCATGCTTCTTTGCAAGTCTGAGCTGGCTTGTCAGTATTGCTTGTGGATACCCAACCTTGTGATGCTTTTCATTTGCCATGCACTTTCTTATATGGTAAATGAATTGAGATTCCTGGAGGAGCCAGGAATATCTGTGAAGTGGTTGTATCTGGGGACTCATAGGTGGTGGGTTATATTAAAAGAGATTTCCATTTTTTCACCAGAATGAAGGCTCTGGATTGTCTATAAAAGCCAGCAGCTTGTGTTCATGGGGTGAGCTACATGTGACCCTTTATAAACATACTGGTCTGCTATCTCCAGTATTAAAGCTTTTTCTAGGCTCACATGTAAGGTCTTGTTTTGAACAGCACAGCACATTCTTTTCCTAGTCATTTGCTTATAAAGATGTTTTCCAGAGCTACCTGGGGCTCCAAGTGAGATGTTTGTAGTAAGACTGAGTACAAAAGAGAAACTGTGAACAGAGAGACTTGGTATCCAAGCAGAATTGTATGTGAGCAGATGGAGGATGAGATCTAAAAATAGACTTTTTCCCTACTGTGACTGTCCATGTCACAAAATCGTTGCACAGACTGGCACAATCATTTATCTTGGGGGAAGCTTAAGGAGCAGGGCAGTTATCAGAGCAGATGGACAGAGCTCTTGTGGCAGTTTTTTGCACCTTGTAGTATTTCTGTGATACTAACCCTGAAACTCTATATTTACTGCATGGTTATTTTCCATGTATATTTCAAGATATTGGTATTTAATCCTTTAAAGTGCACAGCTGGGAACAGACTGGCAGTGGCTGGGTGACCTGACCAGTGTTTTTTCATCTCTAAGGCTGTTACTGCTTATTGATTTCATCATGATATGGTTTGTGGTTGCCTGTTGAGACCATGTGTAACACGGTGCTCAAACATACAACATGGAGATAATCCTTGTCCCGGGGACCTGCAGTCTTGCCTTTCTCATTTTACTGTTTTAGGAGTGTCTTGTCTTTTCATATTTTCTTGGAATGTGCTGTCTCAAGGTATCAGATCTCTAAACAGCAAAAAACGATGGCTTTGTCACCAAACAATCGAGCTTTAGTTTTTTCTGGTTTTCTTATTTCATAATAAAAGTAGTGGATTTGCTTTCTGATTAACAAGGAGGTGAAGAAAACCAGAGTCTTTAATCTTAAAACTGAGTAGGTCTGGTAGTGGGGAAACATAATCTACCTTGATATCTTTTATACCTGCTAAGAGGATTAGAAATATTTTAAATGTTTTTGCAGCCCTCTAAATCTTTTAGTACAAGTAAATGCGAGATTTACATTGGTTTGAATGTTAATGCATGGGTGAAAATGCCATGAAGTGTAGCTGTAGCTTGGCATGCAGTATTGCTACCAGAGCCAAGGGCTCAATTCTGCATTTTTTCTAGGAAAAATGCTTGATTTCTTCAACAGCCTCACTGGGTCCTTCAGGTAACAGCCAACAAACTGCAGGAGTGTGGAAATCTGGACTTCACTAACTTGCACTGGTGTGGGTTTTCAGTGGGAAACTTGGGGGTGGTAGGAAGTAATGCTCTGCAAAGATCTACTCTTCTTTTTAATCAAAAATAAAATAATTTTGGGACCATCTTGGGGAAAATAAGTTTTCCCTCCCCCCAGCATCCTTCTTGGGAAATGTAGCTGTCATTTTTATCAGCTTTGATCAGTCACTTAATGTGATGAGTACTCAGGGGACAAACATTTTGCAAACTCAAAAATTTCACTTAAGCATTAAAACATTCCCCTCTGTTCCTAAACAAAACTTTTTTTTTGCATTTTTGCTAAATGTAAATATTTAACAGACTGGAAAGCAGTGTCATGATTTCCCTATTTTTGTTTGAGAGTGATGTTTACTGGAAAATTTGGAATAGAAATGTTTAACCAGTGCTCCCCTGAGTATTTCCCTCCCTTTGGAGTGATGCTCTGGGCGTGTGGTTGTCCTGAGCTGGGTGAGTTTGTACACAAGTGTACAGCAGGAGTAGGTGCAGTCAGCATGGTACTTTCTGTTTTATACCTTCATCCTGTATTCCTTTTGAGACAGCTTGACATTTCCTATCAGGAGACACTGTTTGCAATTGCTTATAATTCTGCTAAACTTTGTAGCTGTTTGGGATGAGAGTTTATTTTCCAGGCGTCTGTTTTAGGCAGTGTGTTCTGGATGTGATCATTTATCTCCCTTCTTCGGTCTTTGCTGTGAGCAACTCTGAGAAAAATGCTGTTTTCTTCGGGTCAATTGTTTAAAAGTATATTTAGCCTGTTTTTTGAAGTTCTGGTATTGTAGTAGAGCTGGGTCAGTGAAGCTTTTCAAGAGTGAATGACTAGGTTGGAGGTGGTGGTTTGTTTTGTTTCTTTTTTCCCTTAATCAATAATCTAAATGTGTTTGACTAAGTTCCAAACTGTTGCATAAAAGCTTTGGAGTTTGAATATGGTCATCAGGGACTTATTTGATAGTATTGCCTTAAGTAATTTCATCTGGGACTGAGGTTGGCAAAGGGATGGAGTGGAGAAGTGTCACAGGTTGGGCAAAGAAGAACTTGGTGCAGGTATTCACAAGGCTGGGGTGTAGATGTAACATAGCTGTGCTAGATTAGATCAGGGTACTCCTAACCTGGCACCCTGACTCAGTGGTCAAAGCAGCTGTCGAGGAAAGGGCAAGGACAAGCCAAGAGTGTAATGATACTTCCAGAATGCTTGTTCAGCCTCTTCACCTGTGTTTCAGGAAGCCACAGGACACATCTTTGCATCTAGTGGCTGGATTTCTACTCTATAAAGCTTCACCAAGAGATGAAGATTTGGCCAAGTGAGGATTCTGTTTGTGCAGAGTGAGAGGAGGAGCAGCAGGACTTGGAGAAGTGGAGAGGGTGGTGCACAGAGGGCAGGAGCTGCTCGGTGTGGGCAAAGTGGGTGTTACAGGATGTGGCTGCTGAGCAGCATTGCCCTTAGGCCTGAGATGGGTCAAGACTTGCTGTTATTCTGATGTCAGGAGGGAGCTGTGAAAGCTCCTAGCCAAGCATCTGTCACTGGTCCAGATGGGATTTTTTATGCTACTTGTGATACTAATTAGTCAGTTCAAGTGGTAGGGCCTTGTGAGCTGAATGTACAGCTCGTTCTTCTGGTGAATCACATAAAGGTAACAATACTGCATTTTCATCTTTTTGGCTTGCTTTGTTAAAAAGACAGGGAATTACAAGCATTCTAGGCACTGAAGGAGTGTTCTTACGGCTGCTAAGTCAAGTGTTTATAACTGCAGAGCAGTTACAACACACTGGTGTGAAGGCTGCTGAAGGCTGCCTGTGTAATCCTGCCTCTGCCCCTGTGTACACAGGCATGAAGATGCAATCTGTTATTGTGTCGTTCCTGGGTATTTTTCCCTCAGGATCTGTTCTGTGTCTGGTATGCAGGGTGCACGGCGTGCTCCACAGATAATAGAGTGCAAAGATGAACTCGGCCTGTGTGTGACATCTGGTCAAATTAAGGTTTCATTGGCCTGATGTATCCTGCCTTCCCTGGGCCATACTGGATAATACCAGGTCTCTCCTGTGTAGTTTAGTAAGTAGATACATAAACAAGTGTGGATAGGTGTGGTGTAGCTTGTCTACAGCATTATTTTGGGAAGAAGCAGATGGTGAGAACTTGGAAATCTTTTTCCCAGTCCTTCTAGGTGCATTCACTAAAGTGCAGAAATTGTATCCTTCCATTATTCACACACTGCCAGCACTGGGAGCTCCCAGAAGAAGCCATGAGTAATCTCTGCTGATTTTTGTGTCTGGACCTCCTTCCCCATGGCAGTGCAGGGTTGAAGTGGGAAGCTGTAGTTGGGACAGGGAGATGCCCCACCCATGCTGTTTTGCTGCAGTTATCTGGAGGGTGTGAACAAGCACCTGAGTTAGTCCCTGGGTGTTGGGAATTGCCAAGAGTAATGGATTAGGTGTTACAAAGGAAGTATCTTACAGAAGGGAATGGATCTAGCCTTGGGAAAGTGCTGCTTTTTGACAGGTAGTGTTTCCAGGTGCTGGGACAGCAGCTGTGGGAGGAAGGATGCACATCCTGTATTTCCAGGCCTAGAGTTGTTTTGTTGGCTCTTCCTTGTCCCATTGTGTTCTGTTAATGTGCAGTTGATGGGAGGAGGTTGCAATGCCTCATGACATGTGGGTGTAGGAGGCTGGAGGCATAGCAAGACTGATGGACCCAGGAGAGTCCCTCTTTGCTGGAGGCAGGATAGGGAGAGAGGTGATGGTGGCACTGAGGGCAGGTGGTTATTTGGGTTGAGAGGGCTTCATGCAGCTGACAAGGTGCTGGAAGGCTGGACTGCCAAGGGATGGTTTGTCCCACTCTGGAGTGGGCTGAGAAAAAAGGGAGATATATCTTCCTTGTGTGAGATCCTAATCCAGGCAGTAGCAGCTGAGCTGCACTATAAATTTCAGCCTTGTGTCCCGCCTAAAATGATGTTTTTCCATTCCTCCTGGGTGGCCATGTAAAACAAAGGGAAAGCCAGTGCATCTGTGGGCAGCGTGCTCCCTGCCTGCGGTCAGGATCTGACCCTGGGTCACTTTGGGAATTGGGAAGCAGTGAGCAAAAACCCATTATACCCCAAAATAACGGGTTAAGTTTTTATGGGAACGGTGCCAGCCTCCAAATCCCTTTGCCAAGCTGTGAGGATTACAGTTTCATTTTCCTGAGGGATTTCTCTCTTTTGTTCAGTGCCTTATTTTTTGCCTGAATACTCAGGCCCTGGTTCAGCCACAGATCTGCAAAGCCCATGATTTTGGCTGCAGCAAAGCTGGAGGCAGGAGCCTCTGCAGCCTGGGAGCTGTAAAGCCAGCCTCATCCAGCCCCAGGATGAGGTGGCTACACTTGCTGAAGAGATTTGTCTGCTTAGGCAGAGTCATTAGAAGCTGGCAGCCCCTGCCCCTGGGAGTGATTAGGCTGCCACACTTGCAACCAGCCTGGGGTAGGATGGAGCATTCACTGATATTCCAGAAAAGTACTGAAGGGGCCAGTGCACATGATGCTGTGAAATGCTCTGTGGTGAAAGAGAAGGTCTCAGTGTTTACATCTGTAATTAAATGTGATCCAGCTTCATACTTTTGAGAAGCAAAATTCACATTTCAGGCCAGAATGCAACAGATTTTTTTTGTTTTATTTTTTTGTTGGGTTTTTTATTTATTTGGTTTTGTCTGTCTCCATTCTAAAGTGGGACCAGCAGGGGTTTGTATTTCCTTACTGGGACACTTGTGCAGAGCACTGTACTGGCAGAAATGTAACCTGTTCACTATGGAAAATATTTGAGCAACTGTTTTATTGCATGCTGCCACCAGAACACTGCAGTTATTTTGTGCCAGAAGCACACAGCAGACTGCAGTGAGGAACAGGGAAACTGCTCATGTTTGTTTATTTTATCTCCAATGCCACGATGCCTCGCGGCACTGGCAGGGCTGAGGTCCAAATCTCAACCCCAGCCGGTAGGTTTTCACCCGTGGTGATTCTCCTGAGAAAAAAGTAGCATCTGTATCTACACAGACAGCTGAGCTGTGTCTGCTCCCTGGCCCTGTGGGGAAATGCAGGCTGCCTGGCTGTGTTTCTCCTCCTGCCTTCCTAAGCAGGTCTTTTTGCCTCGTGGATTTTGCTTGGCATCTCTGCAGCTCATGCTTTCATCCTGATTGCCCTGTTCTCTGGATCAGACCCTTCACCAAACACAGAGCTGTAGGATGTGTGCAGCACATGTAGCCACAGTGTGATTTGTGCCTCTGTGGAGATTCCTGCAAGCTTTTGAAGCTGTTTTTGCTGATTTCATGATGTGTGCAGTTTTGAGAGTCACAAGTGAGCTGCCTGGTTGTGTGGTTGATTGGAAACTGGTGATCCAAGGTGTTGGTACCACTGTGGGACCAGCAGACCCACAGGTACCATTCCTGTGTTTTGGATTATCTGCTTAATATAATCTTGGAAGAAGGAAGAGCTATGAGTACCTTCATCCTCAGTTAATATGCTGTGTGTGCGTTTTGTCTACTAGGTATTTAAAACATGATGCATGGTAGAGAGTAGGACAGAAAAGCAACACAACCTTATATTAGGAAGTGATTTGAATGTCTGGAAATTCCAGCCCTGGATGAGGGCTGAGTGTAGTAACAAATCAGTATGCATGTTTTCCCTGCAGAGAAGTGTAAATATTCTTAATCAGAAAAGCACACGTGTTTTCCTGAGAGTTGTTTTCATTTGATAACAGGTCCAGTGTTGGGACATGGTGAGAATGCTATGTTCTTCCTTCATTTCCAGCCTCTCAGAGTGTAGCCTTGTTTCTTGCCTGAAGATCACCACTGCTTAAAAGGACACCTCCCTTCCTTCTTTCCCCCTTCTCAACCCCCTCTGAGGTGCTCCAGCTCTGGTTTGGTTGTTTGGATTTCTTACCCACAGCTCAGGACTGCTGCTCACCCCATCACAAGTGCTTTTCTGGTTAAAGAGATTAACTGCAAGGATGTACTGGTTATTTTTTGCTTTTGACATCTGGAGTAGGTAATTGAGGTTTCTTGTTAACACTTTATTGGAAATTTTACTGTTTTGTTTTTTTTGTTTGTTTGTTTGTTTTGGACCCCTGTGTCTCAACATGACAGATCAGTCTTGCCTTTGGTTGTGGAGGTTCATGGCTGATCATTAAGCAAGACTCAGTATTTGGTGCACGTGTGCATTTAGACTAGAAGTCCTCTTACGTTAGTGATTCGGTCAACTTAATAGCAGTTTTTCAATATATAGATGCCAAAAATCTTTCCAGTGAAGTTGCATATGACTGGGAGCTCTGCACCCATGGGCAGCTCTGTAATGTGTTGGCTCAGGCTTTATAAATCAATTTCTGTGATTCAGTGGGTCACTCCTTAAAAGCCACTGGCCTGCTGGGCTGAAGTGACTGTCCTTGGGCTCTCAGCTGTTACCACCATGGAAACTGGTTAATCTCCTCATGGGAAGTGGGATTGTCTCCTCTCTGAGACAAAAGCACTGTCAACTGCTGGATTGCTGCTGTCACTGCACACAAGAGCAGTTTATGTTAAATGTGACTGATGTTGAAATAAACCACACCTCAGTTCTCAAGTAAGAGTGACCTTTGGCAAGTCTGCATCGAAATAAATAAGGTGTGATTTTGGTTATTTTAAGTTGAGTTTCCTTGGAGACAGGTGCCTAGGAACTCCTGCTGCCAGTTCCTGTGAAGTTTGCTAGCTTAACATAAACAAAACTAAGAGAATTCCTCTCTTCTCCACAAAAGCATGAAATTTCACGGAAGCAATCTGTATAACAGTTTGCTTGGTTACTGATGTGCTCTTAAAGAGATGCTGAGAGGTTGTATGAAGACTGTGGGTCTGATTTTGTGGGATTTCTTGAACACAGCTGAAAATTCCTTAGAAAACAGGGTGGCATAAATTGGTTCCTTTGGTGACCTTTTCCTGCATTTATGGAGGGGAATATCATGTTGCTAGAATACATGTCACATGTCTGCTCCCCTGAGATGACCCTCATCTGAGTGGGGACCCCTGAGTGGCTGAAGTCAGCTGTTGTAGAGCACAGCAGACCAAGGGCTGTGCTCACTTACATCAGGGTCAGATGCGGGGCAAATTGAATTTTTCAGAGACAGCTGGTTCCCAGAAATAAACTTCTTTTTAAGTGACCTGTGATAAATTTAAAATCAGATTCCAGATCGGCCCAAATTTTTTTGTCTGGGCTAACTTTTTGGGGTGGAAACCTTTCTGCCCTTGGAGGAGGGCTAAATGGTTTGTTCTGCCTTTAGAATCTGTTAATCTTTAAATGAGCCTCCATGATACTCTGTAAAAAGCTAAAGCAAACATTACTGCACCAGTTAATCAGCATTCCCTTGCATCTCATTGGGAACAGTGGCATCCACAATTTTGAGTTGCAGAGGGATCACAGGGAACACAGACCATGTCTGTGCTGTGCAGGCACAGTCCCCTGTGCATGGCTGACTCCAGTGGCATGCAGCATAGAACATAAATGCCCATGGATGGGGAGAGGGAATCATCCCCCTCTGCTTTGTAGGTGAGGTGTGGTGAGCCCTCCAGGAGCCCCAGTCCAGAGCAGTGGGGGGATTGTTGTGGGGACAGACTCTGGGCTCACATCCCTCCACAGGGTGTGAGGGACCACGTGATGGATCAGGAACAGCCCCAGCTTGTGAATCATCAGCTGCTGAGATACCCGAGGCTGTGCCTGGAGACACTCCTGTCCTCAGGGCCATGTGCTGAGATGTAGGGCCTGGGGAATGTCCCTCAACTACCCTTACCTGGACCATCCTTATCTCACACTGCACACACCTGCCACAGCCACTTGGGTCATGGAGAAATGGACTGAGGAGCTGCATCTGCTGTGGAAAATAAGAGAGAAGCAGTAGCTTCACTGCAGATGCTTAAAGACCTGCCCTGCCTTGAGGTCAGAGTCAGACACTGAGTGTGGGGATGGCATGGGGGTGAGGGGTTTGTGTGTGCCCCTCCTTGGAGGGCATTGCTGTGTGTTGCTTCTCGTGTTTAGTGCTGAGCACAGCAGGAGGCACAGGTGGGATGTCCCCAGCCATGTTGTCTCTGCCTGTCCCACCTCTGTTTGTATTTTTGGGGGGATGATTGCTGTCCAAGCAGCATCAGCTGGGCAGCAAAACACGAAGTGCTTCCTTTTAATTCCAGCAGTGTGTGGATAACTGTATTAGTGAGGGAGCTGGAGACAGGGGGTCACTTGCCCCTGTCCTGACTGCCTCTGCTTGGGGTGACAATGTCATGAATAGTGTGAGGGACATTGCAAGGTGGAAGGGCAATCTTGTGGCCAAGTATGTGCTTGCTTCATATTGGTATTTCAGGGTTATTCTGGAGGATGTGTTGTCTCCTGGGCTGATGGATGCTCTGCAAGGGAAGAAGATGCCATTTCTCAGATGTTGTGGTATTTCTCAGATGTCAGTGTGCTTGACATTGGCAGGGCCAGAAGAAATTCCTGCAAATAGTAGCAGTTTGTGTGAAAAAAACCTATTTTCTTTTCACCAAGGCATTCCCTGAAACAATATTTGCCTCTGCATGCTTGCAAGAAGCCAGATAATGGCTTGTTGAGAGCAGTGCTGTGGAAACCAGTGTGTCTATACTTGGCAAAAGGGAAGAACTTTCAGCAAGAACTTGCTGGTTGGTGCCCAGGGAGATGAGGATTGTCTGACTTGGAGCCTGGCTGGTCTCCCTGCTCTGGTTGCGTGCCCTCCCCTCCCCTGGCCTGAGGTACCAGGGAGGTCTCAGTGTTGCATGTACGTGCTGATGGAGTGACTGCTTCCAGTGTCTGCCTGAGGTCAACTGCAGCAAGGATTCAAGTTATGAGAGGCAGCAGGTCTAAAAACAGACAGTCTGGTGTCTTTATAGCTGTAACGCACCATATTTCAAAATTATTCATAGATCTTGTTCTAGCACTTCTGCAGAAGTCTGACACGATGCCTGCTCAAGTGTCACACTCTGTTTTGAAAATAAAGTGCATTAGTTGTGCATTGTGACAAAGCCAGTGGCACCAGATCACTGTCAAGTTCAGTGTTCTCAAACCCAGCTTACAATTTAAATTCTCCTAGAGTTGCTTTCTTTCTCATTCCAGGTTTACTTACCTCTCTCTAACTTGGAACACATCCTAGAATCTAAATCAATTCCAGGACATAATCCTGGGAACAGTATAGAGTTTTGGGAACAAGTTTGGTTTGTAACTCAAGAAAATTATTTCTTTTCTTTTTGAAAAATAGGAAGAAGTGATCCCACATAGTAGGAACATCCCTAGTGATGAGGCCATTGGCCTCAGAAGTTGAAAAATGGAGCTCTTCTAGCTCATACTGGCTCAGATCCTGGCCCCCAGGCTTTCAGTTTGACTGGTTTTGTTCATTGTGTATTGATATAATTTATTGAAATTATGACACAGTTTTGACAGCCTTCAGCGATTTTTAAAAAACTTTATCTTTTCCCTTCTCCATGCAAATAGCGTATTGTCTTCAAACTCTGCAAACAACCATGGAAGCATTTACTGCTTATCCTTCCATTGTTTATGGTAGTAAATAGCAGCTAATCCTTCCTGCTTTCTGTCCCTACCCTGTACCGAGCCAGTTTAATGTCTCAGTGTTGCTCTGGTGGGCAGTGCCTGGCTGCTCTCAGCTCGCTGTGCTTCCCTTGCAGTCCCGCAGTGTGGACAAGCAGCACGCTGTCATCAACTACGACAAGGAGAAGGATGAGCACTGGGTGAAGGACCTGGGGAGCTTAAACGGGGTAAGTACCAAACCCCCCAGCTGGCAGGGGCAGCCTGGGGCTGTGCTGAGCCTGCAAGCTCAGTGTGCTCGCTGGATCCTGCTCTCAGATGGGTGTGGGTCACTGCAGCTGTTGGCATGAGTTGAGCCAAACACACATAATTATTTGCAAGGCCTGAGGTGTAGCATCTCATCTTGGGAGGGGAAAGCTTTGGTGGATATTATATTGCTTTTTCCTTCTCTGCTGGTGTCCTTGCAGAATGCTTCAGGGCTCACAAAATCTTAAAGCCTCTTGCAAAAGGGAGGAAATAAATTCAATTTCATGGTTAGGATGTTGACTTCAAACTGGTGGAGATTCTGGAGCAGCTGTTTAGCATGAGCAGGGTGACCTTTTGCTGGTTCGATTGTGAGTGCATGGAGTGATTTATGGGATGATGAGACATTTAATTTTGTTAGGGAGAAACTACTTAAAACCACCTCTATTTTTTTTTTTTTAATAATAAAAATTCCTCTTTTGCCTGCCTTCAGCCTGCTTTGTGTGAAGACCGAGGAATAATGTGAGCATAGAAGAGGGAACTGAGCCTGGCTGAATCTTAACCCTTGCTCTGGTCCAGCTTAGGCAGTGGTGTTAGACACCTGAATTCTGTGATATTTAAATACACCATTGTTATTAAAAATGTCCTAACGCCATAGCATCTCTCTGTTTTGGCAGTTTCTTTGCACAAGTGAAGCTATCCCTCTGCTGGAGCAGGCCTAAGCTAGAATCACATAATTGTCTTCCCAGTGGGGTTTTTACTGCAGCCAATGTTTTGGACTTAGAAGCCCTTCACCATCACAACCACAAAACCACAAGACGAGCCCAGAAACTTGAACAGAAACAGTGGCTAAAGCAGCCCTCAACCATTCTGCCTCTTCTGGCATCTGAACACAGCAAGAATGAGTGCTAATCCTTCTCAGCCTAATAGCTGAAGGCACAGAGCAGAGAAATGGGAGTATTTCCAGTAACTGGTCTAGACTCTAGCTGGATCCCTGGTTCAAAAGCTATGGTATTTAACTCATGGTGGCAAAATAGCAGCTGAAGAGTCTGCTTGCAAGGGAGGGAACACTTGTACCACTAATTATTTTCTATCTTCACATGCTAAAGCATATGAATTTACAACATTTTAATAGTAGACTTATGCTTAGAGAGGCAATGGAGTAAAAGGGAGTTACAGCAGTGCCTGTCTTCTGCAGCTGATCAAACACTTCTGTTGAAAAAGACTGTTGTGGCCAAACCAAATTCTGCAGGCAAGAAACATATCTTTATTTGAAAATTGTTCACAAAAGTTTGTTTTCCCACCTGAAACTAATGAAATCACTTTTGAGGACCTTGGTTTAAATCTATTTTCAGAATTTCCTTTAATTTTGTATTTGAATAGTCAGCAATGCATTATATGGCTTTGCTGGATAATCTAGTTCATATTAATTGTCAAAGTGTTTTATACTGTTTTTATTATAATGTTCAGGTAATCCTGCAGTCTCTATTCAGAGGTTTCAGTTTTGAAGGGTAGCATTTCTATCCAGATTAAGGATTTTACTGAAGTTACTTTATCCCAAGTAATCATTGACAAATAGGTAACTGTCAAAATGGGTTATTGCAGACCTTTTTGAAGAAAATTCATCAAACAATTATTCCTGTTCCAGATGTGACTGTTGTGGGTTTTTTAAATATTAAAAACCTCAATGCAAATTGGAATTCTCTGCCTTTTAAGTAGCTTCACTGTTTTTATTCTGAAATTACAGGCCTCTTTTCCAGCTCTTCTGTAAATTGCCAGGAAACTGGGGGCTGTTGTCTGCCGAGATTCTAGTTTCCTACTGTAGCATTTATTTTTCCTCAGTGGTTAATACTAGGTCTTATCATACATGTTTGGCTTGGCTGAGGTGAGAAGGCAGAAGGAAAAGACTGTGCTGTAGTCAAAAAACATGTAAATTCATTTTCTAGCATAATTTTGTTTTTCCAACTGCATTTGCATTAATGGTGCAAAGCTCCGGCAGCATGTTCCTGGTCTGAGAGGTTGGGTGAATCCCACCTTGCCAAGTAGGGTAACTCCTGGTGTCTGACTGCCTCAGATCCAGCTATTTGGAGTGGCTAATCCTTTTTTATTTGGCCCAGGTCATTGCAAAAATACATGGGTTTGTTTGTGAAAGATGTCCATGCATGCTTGATTTGATCCTCCGTTGGTCTGGGAGAATTATTTCATAGTGGGTCCCTTTAGGAAGCAGAGACATCAAAGACATTTATTCACAGCTGTGAAATACATGTCTTGCACCTTTGGAAGGATGTTAGCTTCTTTTGGCCTCAATTAACTGCCTGGAGCATGAGAAAAAGGAGTGTGTGAATTTTGAGCACGAGGGGTTTGGTTATCTCGGACAGTGTGGCCTCAGGTGTCACAGTGATGCTGCTGCAAATTTTTTTTTTTCCATTTCCCTGTGCATTTTCATTTCCCCTTCCTCTGTGATAGGCATTGCTTGTTAAATTATCAGGCCTTGGGGCTGACACCAGTTGTGTTTGCCATCCAGCAGAAAGCTGATTCCTAGCTCAGTAATTAAGAGCATGAGTTGCAACCATTTGCTGCTTGAGATGGGTGGAGGAGAGCCGAGAGCATTTGAAGTTCCTAACTTCAGGCACCTCATTTACCTGTTCAAGTCGGGGACTAAAATTGCATTTGCAGTTGGTGCAAAGGTAAATCTCCCTAGAGGTCCCTTCACAGCACCTTGCTTTGAAGCATAATTGGGGTGCTCTGACCTGCCCATGGGAGCTACTTGCTGGTGTTGATTTTTCCAGGGAGCTTAGCTCCTGTCTCCTGACTTGGTGCTGGCACTGTCTGAGTACATGCAGTGCCATCAGCAGGTGGATGTGGGTGCCCTCCAGGAGCACCATCCGTCTGAGATCCCCCACCCTGATACCCTCAGGCAAAAGCCATTCCTGTGCTTCTCTCCTGCAGACATTTGTCAATGACGTGAGGATTCCTGACCAGAAGTACATCACCCTGAAACTGAACGATGTCATTCGCTTCGGCTATGATATCCTTTCTGAAGGGCACGGGGACTCAGCCTTTGTTTGGGTTTTGTGCTGCTGCCTGCCTGAAGAGGCACCAGGGCTAATTGTGACTGCTGAGTAAGGTGTTTGTTTTCCCTCTTGGAGTCTTTGGATGGCTCATAAGCTTGTGTTTCTCCACCATGAACTTGATTCAGAGCATATTAATCATGATGCCTGCTTCTTTATTGGACTTTGGATGAGGCCCTGCACTGGAAGTATTGACTGTGGAAGTGTCTTTCAGTCTCTTTCATTCAGTTTGCTGCATTTTTAAATTTTTATTTGGGTGGCAACTGTAGCTGTACCAGCTGAGTGCAAACATAGTTAATATGTTTTTATATGAACTAACATCTTCCTTTTTTTTTTTTTTTTCATTCAGTTTGCCTTGTTTCGTTAGTCATTTCACCCAGATGCTTTTTTTCAGACAATTTTCAGGCCTTCAGCCTTCAACATTTAGCTGTGGAGCTTGTTGCCAGACCGTTGACTCTGTATTGATTAAAGTTCGCCTGTGCAAATTGCTTCTGCCACAAAATACAAGAGTAAATCTCTCTTTAGCAATAGCACATTTCACCTCTATCCAGGGAAGGTAGCTTGCAGTTACTGCTTTACTTACAGACCACAAATCCTGCTGGTGTCTGCTCAAACACCTTTGCTTTCATCCCTTTCCTTTTTTATCCTGATGTGACAGTATGACTGGCTATAAGCATGGATGTTGACATGCCTTTCTGAGCCTGAAGAGCAATAGTGGTAAGTAGAGGCTCCTATTGCTGTCTTTTCCTGTAATCTAAGACTTTTTTCACTTTTTTTCAGTTTGCTTCTTTCTGCCAAACTTTGCCCACTCAAGCTGAATTTAGAAGTAGCAAGTGTCCTCTTCAGATTTTTTTTTCTTCTTTTCTGGGGAGATGTCAGTTAAAACAGTCCAGACATTTCTGAGAATAGAGGCAGAAACTAAGTTTTACCATTTGATGGGGGAAAATGTTTGGCTGGAAAACTCTTGTGCATCCTTGACCCCAAGGCCACATTCTTCTGCCTTTTGCTGTCCCCATGATAATCCATTTGTGCTTGGCCATGCTTTAGCCCTTGAAATACTCCAAGCCTTGAGCCTTACTGGTCTTCCAAGGGTCTGGTTCTTCAGCTCTCAGCAGTGACAGTGCAGGAGCACTTACTGTTGCAACCAGGATTGCTTAAACTTTTGTGTGTGCCATCGTGGATCTGCAGGAAAAGAGGGTTTTCTGGGCCATGGATTATAATTTGGTTCTTGGTCACTGTCTTCTGGGATTTTGTCAAGTGGTGTCTTGCTGCACATGTGATGGAATCTGTACAGTCCCATAGGCAAGCTCAACTGAAGCTTTTCTTAACTTTGTAAATATTTGTTTTGATGTAGCTGCTTGTGTATGTTCTGATCACTTGGTGTGTGAGGAAAATGAACAGAAGACTTGCTGTGAACTCCAGTCCTGGGAAGGCAAAAATCAGTGGAGCATGGGTGGGTTTTAATGGCTGCAATACCAGTTTAAACTTTTTACAGAAAGCAATTCTCAGCAATGAGCAGCTGAGTTGAAGTATTTAGTCCTGCAGCCCTTTCATGGATATTCAAATGAAATGAATGATTATACTTCTGAGTTGTAGAATTTTTTGCCCTCAACAGGAAAATTTGAAAGAATGTAGGTTTTAGAGTAATGTTTGTGCTATGTACTGTACCTATGGCAGCTATCAGGTCTTTCTCTGCTTTGCTGTTTTGCCACTCTGTTTAGCAGAATTTTGTGTGCACATTGCAATCAGCTTGGTGTGGATGGCAGCATCTCCTGAGGTCTCAGAGTGAGCTTTGCACAAGAGCATTTCTCTTTTCCATTTACAGTTTCACTTACAGGCTATGCAGAGTTTCCCTGCTAGGCCAGTATCACTTGGTTTATTTTTAGTCTAACATTTTCCATCTTTCCTTTTTCCTCCTCTTTGCTTTCTGCTGTGCTGATTGGGTTGTTCATGATGACATTCCAGATGCCAGCTTTTTTTTTTTTTTCTTTTTAATACAGCATTGCTGAGGATTATTGCCTGGGCTCAACTGTGTGAATGCCTCCCTTCCTAAGAGGTCACAGCAGCTCATGACCTGATTTACTTTTCATCTAGAAAACTGCAGCGACTGAAAGGCCTTGCCAGGGCAAGAGAGCACCATAGTCCCAAGCATTTGAGCAAGGAGCTGAACTCTGCTGCTGCCTTATCCAGCGTGTGAGACTGGCCCCCCTTGGCCAGGATGCTGAGGGGTCTGCCTGAAGCCACCAGCCAGGGGGAGAGGATCAGGGTGTGAGCTGAGCTGGGCTCCTGCTGCTCCCCCAGATCCTGCACAGAGTTCTGGTGCTCCTCCAGGCTTCTCCTGCTCAGGTCCCTATATCTGCTGCCCCTCAGCTGTCGTGGGTCTGGCCAGCAAAGGTGATTGTACAGTGTCCCAAACTGTGCACTACAAAGACCATGCTGGGCTGCAGCACAGGCAGTTTTACTACCCTGCATGTTTTAAGTCTTTCTGGTTTTAGAATCCTGTTTCCTTTCTGTGACTAAATGCTAGATTTCTCTGCCCATCCAATTCCTTTGTATTTTCCTTAATGATTTCTGTACATTCAAATATGTATGTCCTGGAACAAATTCAACACAAAGTCCCAGAAGAAGCATTAAAGGTAAGAGTGGCTGGGTGCAGTGCATTTTTTAAAAATACTTTAAGTATTCTCGTGATGGTCAAGCAGAGTAAAATATTAAAATACTCTTGATGGCAGTGAAATGTTTCACAATATGAGGCTCTCCTTGGATTTGGACTTAATAAAACCCTCCTTTGAGAAGAAATACATTTCCCAGTTCTCTCAACTCTGATCTCTCCTATCCCTGTACTAACATGTAGATCAAGTTCTTTATGCTTCGTGATTGCCAAAAAATAAAAAGGTTACTTAAAGCTTTAACATGTTAAAGAATAACCAGCACATGAACTTGTGGGTGAAGCACAGCAGATCTTTCTCCTTCCCAGAAGTGGAGCACAGATGTCTTTATCTGAGCATGGTGACTTATGCCAGCTCCACCACACCTCCTCAATCAGGCTGAAGTTTCCTTCATTTATTCATATGTACCACCTCATTTTTTGCCTTCAATCTTCCCATTTTTACTTACTGAGCAGTCAGTTCTCATACAAGTGAGGTGTTTTTTTAACTGTTCTGTAGCAGGTAAGAAATATTCAAGCATCCCCTGATCTAAGGCAGAAAAGCAATCCCTTCTAGGCAAGAAGGCTGTGATGTTCTGCTTTGGGACTGGGCTATCAGTGCCATGCATCAGCTCTTGGCTAGCAGATACTGCTTTCTTAGCCCTGGTTCCATGTATAGGACTTGGCAAGGATAGGAAATCTAACAGCTAGAATTGGGCAAATGATTCATTGAATTTAACTCAGGGGTAATGTGGATGTGTTCACCCTTTTGTTAGTTTACTTGTAATATACCAGCTTCTAAATAGCTCATTTACTGTGTTAATATGGAACCTGTTTTAAGGTAGAATCACTTTCCTAGCTGGGGAGGGGGGTTTGAAAAAAATAATTAAAATAGATTCCAGTTGCCTTTGCTGAAAAACTGAGATAATGCAGATGAGCGCCCTGAAATAATTTACAATGTTCCTTTAAGAACAAAGGGGATTTCAGGATTTGAATCCTGAGTGGAAAATGGCCTGAGTTCTGATTCTTCTCAGTTTATTCTTTAAAGGATTTTCTGATTAGTTATTGTGCAGAGCTAGGTCACAGTGACCTTCTTGTGTACTAGAATTGTCACTTAATGGCTTCCAAATGGGGTATTTCTCCTGTTCTGTAGCTTCTCCTCAGGTGTGCATGCTTTTTGTTGAAGGACACAGCTGCAGCTGAGTTTTGGGTGATCTGTGGGTGGGGAAGAGGGGTTCACTGCTGCTTGTGTCTCTGCAGCATGAGAAGTACACGAGCCAACTGCAGATGAATTACAAAGGCACGGCCATGAAGAGGGCGGAGCAGCCCATGGAGCACGGTGTCTACACAGAGTCCCCACAAACAAAGCTGGAGAAAGGAGAGAGGAAAGCAATTACAGGTACCTGCTTGGGAACCAGTTAATCTGGATTCTGAACAAAGTGCAGCTTGAGCCCTGTGCTGGGTTATGATTCTGACGGTAGAGTCTTGTGGGTTGCATTTGGGAGCAGTTCTGGAAGGATCACCTTTCTAAACTCCTGGAGTATTCCACACTCTGGGTTTTTGGAGTTTCAGCCTCCAAAAAAAAGTCTGCTGGTGTGATGGCTCCTACATGCCTTGTCGCTGTGTGTGTTCTGGAAAACCTGTGGGCAGAGCAGGTTTGGTAAGTTCTCTGGCACCTGTCTGGTCTATTTTTAATTTCCTAATCGTGAGCTGGTGTTTGAACAGAGAGGGTGACTCAGAGTAGAAAATGTATAGCTGCTGTGGCATGGTGCTGGCAGGCAGGCAAAGAAGCAGCAAGCCATTTCTTCCACAGAGCCCTGGATGGTTTTAAATGGCTGTGTTTCCTACATTGCCAATGTGTGGGATTGAAACTGACTGCCAAACTGGGAGATGTTATCTTCAGGTTCACTGTTCCCCAGCTTCAAACTTTTTCTGTTTGAGAAATTCCTTCTGTTCTCCATTTTGTTACCAACTGCTGCCTTTCTTTAAAGATCCTTTGTCAAACTTGGTTCCTCCATGTTCCCCATTATGGTTTGCCAGGACCTCCCCAGCAGTCTTGTCTCACCCATTTCACCCACATTCCTGCCTCTTGTATGTGCTGTCCTGACAGATCTGTCTCCCCAATTCTGGTCAAGTATCAGTTCGTGGCTTGCTGGAGCATGGGAGGAGCAAATACATTTTTTTAGCATACTGGTGACATTGACTGCCAGTGGTGGTCTTGTGGCTTCAGGATGGCAGAGCAATTGTAAAGCTTAAGGGTTTAGCAGGGAGAGTTGCCCACTCTCTGTTGGAGGAAGAATCAGGGAGGAGAATGGAGGAAGGGGATGGGCAAGTAAAAGAGTGGATAATCATCTTCATAATCAGCGTTCTAGAAAAGTGTACAACTTTGGGTAAATCTGCTAAGGCTTCATGATAACCAATTGGAGGGGTTCTTTGACCATGATCTCCCATGTATTGTCCTTATGAAAATCCCCCTAAGATGACACAGTGCACTAAACCAGTGTAATGTTCCTCCCTGGTCTCCTCGCTATCTCTGGCTGTGTGGGGAAGCACATGTGCCCAACTCCCATTTTTTGCACCAGGAAACCTTTCTTTGTGTTGCTTTGGCTGTGTGTGTGTGGCTGTGTTTGGAACTGAGCCTGACAAGCGTGAATGTAAAGGGATGGAGTTGTGGATGATTAAGAGTGACACTGGGGAGGGTGAGAAGAGGTGAACCCCAGTGGGGGCAGAGCTCTCCAGCTGCCTTTCAAGGGGCAGGAGGTTCTTGGAAAGCTTTGCCAGTAACTGGAACCACTTTGTGTTTGCTACTGCCTGGTTCCATGAACACTCAGTATTTTATTCTTGCCACCTTCCAAAATACATTCTCATTGATTTTAACCTACATAGCATAAGCAGTGGATATTTGGAACACCTTCAAAGCCAGGACGTTGAGTGACTCTTCAGCAAGGTGACCCGTTTCTCTAGCCTGTGATTCGCAGACCTGCATTATGTTCCTGTCCTCTTCAGTGGGCACAGACCAGAGGTCTAAGGCAAAACGGGCTCTGTGTTCTTACAGGGGACCAGCACTGAAGTATGTCACATGCAGTGGGACTGATGGGCAGAGCTAAAAAAATCTGTGAAGTGCTGCTAACCCCACTGAAAGATAGAGGAAATCAGGACTCTTTGTTTAAAGTACTTTGCTGGATTGGACTGGAGTCTGTTGAAGCAAGAGCCTGAGCACTAAATCAGTCCCTCATTCTCCAAAAAGCATCTGTCATGTGAGCAGAATGATCAGTGGATCCCTTTCTCATCTGCGATGTGACTAATTCACCTTGTCCTCAGCTGCACACATGCACTGCTTCTCCTCGGCTACCAGGAGGAGTGGCAGCAATTTGAACTGATCAGTGAAAAGAAGAATGTAGTGTTCTTACGGGGAGTGGGCTTGCTTAGTAGCAGCCGAAAGAGGCTTTAGGGAAAGAGCTGTTTTGCTAATCCTGTAGGTATTTAGGAATTTGCATTGACTAATTACAGCGAGGTCTGGGCTGACAAAAGCCTTTAGAAGGATCAGTTCCCAGGGCCGGGGTGGAAAAGAGGCAGAGGGAATGCAAGCTTTCAGGAAAGAGGTTTAACAAAACAATGTGAACAATTAGAGCTGCTTAGAAATGGGAGGAGGTGAGGGGCTGAGGATAAAGAGATCGAGGGAAGTGAATGGGAAATAGTCAGTTTAGTCCTTCTGCTGTTGAATTTGCTGCTTTTGGGTGTATGTTGCCTGTAAGCAGAAAATCATCAGTCTGTGAAACGTTTGAAGTGAGGAGCTTGGTTAATCCTATGGATTGGAGATGGATATGAGTAAGTGTCCACAGTTCAGCTAGTTAATGCTAAAAATAGCTGTTAGCTCTCATGTCTAAGGCCTTAAGTGATCAGGAAGCCAGGTAGAGCCTTGAACTGAGCAGATTTCAAGACAGTCACAATCCCTATTCCCATCTGTTGCTACCTGAGTTGAGGTACTTGATGAGATAAGCTACTTTGTGGTGTTCTGTTCTCAAAGCATAGTTAAATCCTCAAGCTGATCTTAATTTTTTTTTTTTCAAAACTGCCCCAGCCTGATGGGACTGGGTAATCCTAAATCTGATGACCAGCCTCTGCAGGCCTAAGTTTCCAGGGGTGGAGGCTTCTTGCAGCGTCCTCTTGAAATGGGCAACATCACTTGCAGGAATAGGAGCAATTGCAGGAGCTTCTCCCTGGATCTGTGAAGTAGGTTTGCTCACCAGGTCAGCGTCCGTGTCATTAGTCAGTCCTCTCAGCAGAGTGGGCAACTTGAAAGTCTTGCTGCTGTCCAGGGCTGAGGTCAGCAGGCAGCACGGATGGAGGCAGTGGGAGCTGTGCCCAGTTGTGAAGTGGTTTCCATGGTCTTTGGCTGCTTTCCCCATGAGATCATGGCAATAGCTATTTAGACATACAGCTCTGCCCTAGCCTTTAATTTAAGGGAGTGGTGTTATATCTGCTTTTTTGCCTGAACTAGAGTGGTGGTAACTGCAGCATGTTTAAGGTTTGACCATGTAATTGATACATGTACATTTGTGATCATTAGCTGATTTGAAAGTCCCTGGGATCTGTGTATGTTCACAGAAGGTACAAAAGACCAGGGCTTAGATTAATCATGCACTAATGAAATACTACGAAATAAATTGTGTGGCAAAGAGTCAGAGAATTGCTTTGTGATTGTTCCTACTAGGTCTGAATTCTCTATTTTGGAGAGAAGTTAAAAAGCAGAGATGTAAGGAATTAATTTTAAAATGTAGCTAGATCATCCTTTTTTTTCTCCAAGGCCTCTGTTGTAAGAAACCTACTCTGCATCTTCTGGAGATGGACATTACTGTTATTAATAATGAATCAAAAAATTTTGACTTCAAGCTGGATTTCTCATGCTTTTGTTATGACTTGCAGTAGAGAGCTTCAAAGCTGTGTGTGCTTCTGTGAGCAAAGAAATTTGCTGTTGCTGTCTCTCTCTCATGATGGTGTGAAGATTCAGGCAAAGCACAGTCCTCAGTCCTGTCCTGACCACAGGGGACACATTCAAGGGAAATCAGACCCCTCTGTTTAGTGGGAGCTCTATGCATGTCTTGAAAGCTCCTCTTCCTGCTTGATGATGGAAAGCAGCTTTAGCACAGTCTTTCTCCTTTGCCTTTCATCACCAGGGCTGTATTTCTGGTTGTGGCCTTGTGTTCTGTGTGATTCATTTCTCCATAAATACACCCTTTGTATTGGCATGTCTCATTCTCTCTTTTGGTGCCTCTCCTTCAGGTGATCAATAGTTCTGTATTAATTTAACAGGCCACATTTTTCTCAGACTGTTAAGCAAATGGACTTCCCTTGTTCTGTGCTGAAACAGCCTTCATTTTTCCTTTTGAGTGACTGCCCCAAAGACTGAAATCCAGGAGCAGAACATGTGTATGTCAGTGGTCTTCCCTGTATTACACCATCACTGGTAGCTCAGTATTTATCTGGCTGAATGCTTGTGCTGACCTCAATTCAGTTATCTAAAAGGATGGTTTTCAGGCTGCCTGCCTGAATTGATGAGCCAAGAAATATGTCTAAACGAATTGGCACCATCTGGGCAGCCTGGCACAGAGTGGAGAGAGGTGGTAACGAGCTGCCATCAATTGGAAGAAGTCTCATGTCATTAAAATGACTGAGCAGTGCATTTTCATTGGTGTTCCTCCCTCCACTGCTGACTTGAGCAAGCCCCGAGTTTCTCTGCTCTTGCAAGAGCATCCATCTTACACTAAAATGGAACAGACAGGAGGTGGCTTCGGGGTGCTTTGCATGTCTCAGGACACAGGCAAACATGCTGCTCTGGGTGCTGCAGTTCCAGGTTGAGGCTGCTACCCAAAATGGATCCCAGCTGGTGAAGAGCAAAGCCCGCTGGCACAACTGCATGTGTAGCTGCTCCCTGGCCCACTTCTGTCACAGCCATCTGTTTTAGCTGCCTTCCCATCGTGCTTTTTCCCCCCCCCCCCTTCTCCTTTTTCTACAATATTGTTGTGTTAGAGGTGGAGCTGGGAGAGGTGTCAGTTGTGCTGGCAAATTAGAAGGGACAGAAGTTTCTGACCTGAGCAGGGCAGCAAATTCATGTAGCTCTTTGTGCTGCTCTTGGCTGGGGTAGAGTTAATTTTCCTCCCTGTGGCTGGTATGGAGCTGTGTTTTGGATTTTTGCTGAACGCAGAGTTGTTAAAATAGAGATGTTTTTGTTATTGCTGAGCAGGGCTTACACAGAGCCAAGGCCCTTTCTGCTTTCTGTGCTGCCACGCTGGCGAGGAGATTGGGGCTGCGTGGGAGGCTGGGAGGAGACACAGCCAGGACAGGTGACCCAAACTGACCAAAGGGATATTCCAGACCATATCACATGCTCAGGATATAATATAGGGGAAGAAGGAGGAAGTGGGAGGGGTTGTTTAGGGTGATGGTATTTGTCTTCCCAAGTCACTGTTATGTGTAATGGAGTCCTGATTTCCTGGACTCACCTGCCTGCCCACTGGAAGCTGTGAATGAGTTCCTTGTTTGGCTTTGCTTCTGTGCATGGCTTTTGCTTTCCTTACTAAACTCTCTGTATCTCAGCCCATGACTTTTCTGCCTTTTACCCTTCTGATTCTTTCCCTGATGCCACTGGTGGGGGAGCAAGTGAGTGGCTGTGTGGGGCTTGGCTGCTGGCTGGGGTTAATTTCTCTGATGTCAGAGAAATTTTACTCTGGCTCAGGATCTGTCTGCTTTCAGCAATAGTCAAGAATTACGGTGACTGTGTCACTTGACAATGCTATTCAAAATGCAAATTAATATGAGTGCTCAGTGGAAACACTAATTGCTCTTAAAATATTGAAACTGTCCCTGAATAGCAAGATACTGACACCTCAGCTTTCCGTCTGTGCTTTTTGCAGTTTTAAAATGAAGTTCCAGTTAATTGTGGAGGTTGGGAGAGGAAAGGAATGAAATGCCACACAAACAAATGTGCAGCTTTGTCACAGATGCTGTAACAGGCATTGCAGGTGGGGCCATGTGAGCTCTTTGTCATGGGGCATGAGGAACCTTCTGCTGCTGTGCAGTGCAGTGTCTCCCACCCTGATGGCCCCAGATCTGTGCACCTGGCCAACCTGATGCACTCCTTTTAGGTGTTCCTAGACCTGCCCTGGGGTTTTGACTTTGTGCTGCCTTTTGTCAAAGGGGCAGTTAGGATAATTTCCAAGTACCTATTAGGGCCCAGGGAAATTTGAAACAGTAGAGGAACTGGATCATTATTCTTTATAAATCCTTTCCTTTCTCCCTTCGGCTTCAGTTGCAATCCCAAAGTTTCTCATCAACAGAAGAGCTCTGACCAAAAGTCTGACTTATTCCCCTGTAGCAGAAAAACTTCTGGCTGACAAAGGCAAAAGCTCCCGTGTTTGTACTCAGATGAGACACAGATCTTTGAGTAGTTTCTGGGAAAACGTCTGTCCTGCAGGATGGGTGTGAGCTCTCTTAGCTCTCTTCTGCCCCTCTGGACACAAAATTATCTGGGAATAAATAAATCACTGGCGTCTTCTAGGCTAGGGGGCCTTTGGGATCCCTTTGGGGCTGGGATGTGCTGGAGAGATGAGCTCTAATGAGGCAACTCCTTGCAAGATGCAAGCAGTAACAGCACCCATCCTTGGCAAAGGTCCTGCTTGTGCAACAGTCGAGTGCAGGTGGTCTTTGCATTTCATCTATGGGATAGTTGATCCCTTTAGGCACAAATTACCTCAGACATCACTGGCTTTGCTAATTGATTTGTGTTAAAGTGTTGATTTCCTTCCCCTGGCTTCCCCCAGATAGGTGCCTCTTGGCCATCAACCCTAAGATGTGTACTGCAAGTCAGAGGGTAATAATCCATTGTGTGCCCAAAGTGCCTGTAGCTGGTGGAGCACATCCTGCATGGGTAGGGTGGGGTCTAGTGGGCAGGTTAGAGCATGAGAAGAGGATGGTAGGTTTCTGCTAAGCTGTGTGACAGGAGCTCTCAGCCTAGGAGAAACCAGTTTTTTAATTCTTTTGTCCCCCCTCTCCCATAAGTGGTTTACCCATCATCAATTACAAAACATATTGCTTGGCAGTTCCAATTTATCATGGTGAGAAATGCTTCCTCCTTTGAACTTTCAAAGGCTGCCTACATAATAAGGACATGGTTTATCTTCCACGTACTAGGCAGGGAGGAGAGTAATACTTTCAGCCTCTTTTGATCCTCAGTGTGAAGGGAGGCTGCGTGGTTAACTTTGAAACACGAACAAGATCTCTTGAAAAGGGCCTGTGGGCTGCATCTGTAAAGCAAAATTTTTGCCTGTGGACTGTCAGTGTATGAGCTTATTTATCTGGAATGATCCTAGAACAAAAATATCTGCAGTAGTGGCCACTGCGTTTGTGTAGCTTCAGAAACAACAGCATAAAATCAGGCTGCTTTTTTGAGTTATTTAATTCCCCTTCCTCTCCTGACTTCCCTTATGCTAACAACTTCTTTCTGTCGTGTCCCTACTGAAGCAGGGAATGCAGAATTGCAGGGCTGTTTGAGAGCTACTTTGCACAGAGCAGTGTGTGATTTGAAAACCACAAGCTGAGCAGCAGCTGGCAGTAGAAGCCCAGCTATGGCTCTGGGGTTGGAGCCAGGGTCTAAGATGTGTCCAGTTAGGGCTGCTATGGGCAGAGGCAGAAATAGCCTAACAAAGCTGGATCTTAACCTCAGCCCCTGACTTATCCTGGTGTTTCTGTCACCTCTAGATGAAAGAACAAAAGCTACTTTATTTGCTTCTCTTAAACTATGAAAGAAACATATTTACTGTACCACAGGCAAATTGGGTGTATTCTTTTTGTTTGTTGCATAAACAGCAGCAGCCCAAGGCACTGCTAAAACACAGCCTTGTTTTGTGGGATAAAAAATGAGGAACAGTGGATCAGCTCCATTGAGTGGGTGCCAGTTGTTGCAGTGAAGCCCTGATCTGTCAATGAGTGCTCACTGAACAGAGCAATAATGTAAGCCTGGCTCCTCTAGAGGAAATTCTCCATGAGAAAAACCTCTGTCCTACAATGGCTATGCAACTTGCTTTATTTACTGTAAGTTTTCGAGAGCAAGAGTTTACTACTTCTTTATGAAAGCTTAAGGGGATGGTTTTACAATTTTTCCTAAGTTTGTAATGCTTCAAGAATTTCCTGTTGTGGAATGTGTGTCACTTACAGTGGGAGTGGTATATAGTGCAAAAAGTCCCTAGCCTGGACACATCCGAGGACATGGAGGGACAAATGAGGGTAGAGCTGAAGTCTTCCCAGTTAAGGTGAGGAAAAAAGTCAGGTTTTCACCCGAATTGCAGGTGAGTTGAAGACAATTTTGTGGTTAGTGTTTTGTAGTCTGTCTTGTCAAAAATCTTCCACTTTGTGTGTATGATAAGGCTAGAAAAGTCAGTGCCTGGGAAATACAGCTATGAAAGACAATGAAGGGAGGTGGAGTTAGTATCTTGCAATAGAATGCAAATGTCAAAAGGAAAAAAGGGTGAAACAAAGAAAAGCCTGAACAAATTATTATGTATAATTTGCTGTTGTTATAACTGTGGTCTAACAGGTTCATGGTCTCATCTGGCCCTGCTGTTTTTCCCCTTTTGGCATGCAGTTGAACCTGGTAAATTGATATTTTCTGTGTTAAAGTATTTGCATATCCTCTTCCTAGAAACGAATACTTACCGCACCCCTCTTTATGGACAGCCCTCCTGGTGGGGGGAAGATGATGCAAATAACAAGGAGGAGAGAAGGCAAGAGGAGCATTACTCAGGTAATGGAGGTGACATGGGGTGGGAGAAGATAGGGGATACAAAATTTTGGCACACTCCTGATATTTACTGTTTGACGCCATCCTGTTTCAAGACTTTTAATTACTACTTCTTTTTTTTATGCTTGTATTTACACATTCCTGTGCAAATTCCTTTTTGTTTCTGCTGAAACTGGAATAAGGGAGAATTAAAATGTTTTCCCTGAAATATTTGACCATTAGAAACAGCAGTTGTGGAGTAAATAATGAAGATTGTTTTAGAGCTAGTTGTGTAGCTGCGTCTGTTTCTCACCTCATCATCCTTGGGAACCAGTCTTAACACTCCCATTGCTGTCAATCTGTGTGTATGGAAGAGGCATCTTGTTTTCACTTGTGCAGTAAACATGTGCTCTGCTACACAAAGAAGTGTTTTATTTCAATGCACACACAGTATATCTGTTCTCTAGCAGAGACGGGTTGTGATTAGTAGCCCTTCCAAGAAGTTAAAACAAGTGATTTGAGTAGTACTGAAAAAATGTGATTTTATCCTTTATTTTTTCGTGCTTTTGTAGAGAGATCAAAAGAGATAACCCAACATGAAGAGGAACTGAATGGGAATATTTCTACTTATAGAGAAGCCCAAGAACAATCTGTGTTTGCCTTCCGGAGAGAGCCAAGTTATTTTGAGATTCCAACTAAAGAATTTCAGCAGCCATCAAAATCTCCAGAAACACAGGTCCATGAGATCCCAACAAAGGATGTTGATGCTGTGGTGGCCCCTGTGGTACAGAGTCATGCCTCTTTCACCATTGAATTTGATGATTGTACCCCTGGTAAAATAAAGATAAAAGACCACGTAACTAAATTTTCACTCAGACAGAGAAGACCCTACAGTAAGGAACCAGCTCATACAGAGGTGATGTCAGCAGAGAGCAAAGTGGCTGACTGGCTTGTCCAGAATGACCCAAGCCTGATGAGAAGGCAGTCTGCAGGAGATGATGTTTACAGTACCAAGAGTGACCTGCCAGTTCATGTAAGGACTCTTAAAGGTGAGTGAATGTCTTGTCATGTGGACATAGCTCTCTGTTGGCCATGCAAATGCAACCTTCCATAATGAAATATGGAAACTCTTCTCCTATCAAGGAGAACTGGACTTAATTATCTCTGCTCCAAATTTGCAAGATGAAGAATATTGCTTTAATGACTGTTGATATTTTGAATGCAGCTCGCATGCTCTTCACCTGGCCCTGAAGTCGTGTGTGATGTTGGCTTGGGGACTCTAATGTCTCTCCTCTACATTTGTAATGCCAGCTCAACAGAAATTGGTTGGAAAAAAGATTTTGATTTTTAAATGTCTAAAATAATTTCCATGTGGTCAGACAGGCTGATAAACACAGATATTTCAGTGAATTTGGTTCTCTTGGCTTCTCCTAGCTGATGGAATGATTTTTCTTTTTGGCTGTAGGCCAGAGGGGTCTAAGCATGATCATCCTGCTGTCCTAATTCTAAGTGTGATCATCTGGTAATGACCAGAGCCAGTTGGTTGGATGACAGAAAGTGCTGACACAGAGACTACTGGTAGAGTTGAGATACGTATGATCCCTAATAGAGGAAATTGTTGTGCTTGTTGTAGAAGGTTTCTTCTCCTAACTTAAAGCTTCTCTGAAATCCTGCTCTGTTCAGAAACATCAAATTTCATGGACCTGTGTCTTGTTTAGTGTGTCACAGTGAGGGATTCTTTGGGGATTTTCAGAGGTCTGAAGTGAAGTCTGGAGCCCAGTTCTTAGGGCAGCTGGTGGGATTTAATGCAACTTTGAATATATTCTGCAAGATTTATGGTTGCTTGTGTATCTCTCTTGGGCCATCCAGTGAACAGCTCAGAGGAGACCAGTGATTCCTGCATTCTCACTGCCTTGTCTCTGGGAAAGCTGTTGTTTTGAACTGCAGTTTGAGCTGATGAAGTCATATTGAAGGTTACCAGACCTACTTGTGCTTGAATTCCTACTTAAATAAGAACTATACCTTGTTTTCTTTTAAAGGAATATTTGCTTTGACCTTCTTGGAAAAAAAACCCCAAACTCATCGTAATATGAAGAGTTTTATGTGTTATACCTCCAAATTGCTGTTTTGGGTGCATATTTTTGGGAACCCTGTACAGTCATAAAGGTTTCATATTCAGCCATAGGGTTTGGCATGGAATTTGAACCACTTTGTTGGCCATTGCTTGGTTCTAGTCCTTCCAAATCAGGGACAGTGTTGAGGTGCCCTGTTTGGTTATTTAGGGTCTTTTTTTCAGTGTACTGTGACTGTGTGATGAAAGGGTTTGTGCTGTGATTTTTTATGTTATTCTTGTACTGCATTTTGTTGACTTACTGGAGAATGTTGTCAGGGATAGAAATGTGCTTCAGTGGTTTTTGTCTTTCCCGTTGGAGAAAGCTGGAGAAAGCTAGAGATTTGGGCAGCTATTGCTGTTGTGATGCACAGGAACACTAGAGACTGGCTGCATTTGCCTCTCTGCAGTCAATAAGGCATGGAGAGAAGCTGAGGTAATTCAATGCATAATTTGCATATCAAGAAATCAACACTGGACATTTGATTAAAACATACAGCGTTGTTGGCCTGAGGAGTTGATCCACCTCTGCTTTGGCAGGTGTCATTTATCTACGATAGCTGTGCAACGTGTTCTTCTGGCAGGGCTAATTTTGAAGATGTCTTGGAGGCTACTGCTGGCTGCCTACCAGATTTGGGTCTCCAGGATCAGAAATTCCCACCATTGGGGCTATTTAAGTAACATTTGTTCACTTCCAGCAACGATGTGGTGAATGTAAAGCCTGGTATAAAGACTACAGGGTGTTCAGGTCTTGGCAGCTTGAGGGGATGTGCATGGTGTTCTGCTGGGGCATCTGTGAGCATGGTGCATGTTTTCCTTGTGTCCTCACCGTTTTGCATTCATCAGAGCTCTTAGTCAAGACCTTTAATTTAAGAACTTTCCCTTCCAAGGGTGAAGCTTATCAGTCCTCAGGGCACAATGCAAAGTTTGCTGGCTTTCTTCGTGAGTGTGTTAGGAAACTCTTCATAGAATTGACTCCTGGGTTGAATGGACCTTGCATTAAATTCTAATCTTTCACAGTTAACTTGGTGTAATAAATGGTCTTCACTCATGAGTCTGGAGAACTTGCCAAGTAGGTTTGAGCAGTTTTCCTTCAAACACGTGGTGTTTTAGCCAGTATATCTTGCTACATATTACAGTCTAGAGCGCAGAGACCTCTTTCCCCGTTCTCCCGATGACAGGTTCCTGGTCGTTGACTGAATCCTGTTGTGTGCCTTCACACCCGTTTCCTTCTCCAAAAAAAGGTTTGTTTTTTGTTTTACTTTTAACTTTTTTTTTTAATTTTAACTTTTTGTTTTACTTCAACTTACTTTCTGAGAGTCCTGAGCTAAGGTGCTGAGGGGCAGGCAGGCACTGATAGATAGAGACAATTGTAAAGATGGTTGTTGCTAACATAAATGAAAATAATCATAAACTTAGTTAAAGCTTAGTGCACTCTTAAGTAATGATTTAACCTTTGCTTGGCTGGTGAGAGGATGGTGTAACTCATGGGGGTGTCATGGTGTGATTCTTAAATCTCCAGGAAGAGTAAAGAATTCTGCAAATTTACATTTCTGTTAGCCTCTGGTTTATTTCCCTTTGTAAAGGAGGGTGTCATGGGTGCTCAGAGATGCATGTACTTGTAATGCATAGATCTGGTCTGTCTTTGTGGGGATCTGGTTTCATGAGATGCAGTGTAAGGGTTTTATTTCCTGATCCTATAGAGATATTTCTGCTCTGTAAAAGAGAAAGCCTGGTGAGGTGGTCTTGAACTATAGTAATTGGATAGAATGGAAAAACAATCACATCATTTTTATTTAAATTGAAAAAGGAAACAAAAGATAACTATGTAAAGCAATCGCCATTACAAAACCAGAAATCTTATGAGGTTGAAAGTACTCCTTGACTTCTTTTAAAATAAATAATTAAATGGTAACCAACCAGTGGTGAAAAGTGAGGTCAGGAGAGAGGTGCCTTCTCTTTTATTTCTTCTGATGGGTGCAATCCCTGTACCACACAGATGTCTTTGGAGATTTTAATCTTACGGAATGCTTTTCTCGTAACTGAAATGGTAAATTTCAACTGGGAGGTCATGGCAGGACCACAGCAAACTGAGAGTGTGAAGGTCAAATCTATGTACCTTATTTCCAGGCAACAGGCACGAGGACGGGACGCAGAGCGACACCGAAGACCCGAAGGCGGAGAAGGAGGCGGCGCCGGGTGGGGAGCGTCCGACCGAGCAGACGAGGCTGCAGCGCCAGATGAGGCGCGACCCCCACGAGATGCTGCACAACAAGCAGGCCTTCGTCATCGAGTTCTTCGAGGACACGCCGCGGAAGAAGCGGTCCCAGTCCTTCACGCACAGCGCTCACTCGTCCCAGAGCGACACGGATCCGGGGCTCAAGGGCAAGGCTGAAAAGCGCAAGAACGCGCTGCCGGCGGAGAAGACGGGAAATTCAGTGCCGCCGTCCCACCTCACGGCCCAGGCGGGCAAACCCACCAACAGCTCCTGCGGGACCCAAAGAACGAGCTCCTTCAAGAGGGAGAAGACGGAGGATCGGATCAACTCATCCTCCTCTGCTCCCAGAGTCAAAAGTTACGGGAGCGTTGGGAGGAAGTCGAAAATGGCTCAGGATTTTATGGCTGAGTATTTGCGTGAGACTGCTCAGTCTGGGAAGCCAAGCACTGAGAAACCGGCCCCTGTGCCCGTGCCAGCAGCTCCACGTGTGGTTATATCCTCGGAACCAGAACCTGCCTCTGCTCCCCCTCCAGAGGTGAAGTCTGCCCCGAGCAGGAGGAATGATGAGGAAGACAGCGTAAGTGAGACGGGCACGTACACCATTGAGACGGAGTCACAGGACAAAGAGGTGGAGGAAGCACGAAAAATGATAGATCAGGTAAATTCTGCTTTTCTGTGCTTGGCCAGTGAGCTGAGGGCTGAAGGCTTTAGGGGCCTGAATTAACTGTTGCTATGAAGGGATGCAATTGGGTGAAGCAGGGCATTATAATAAGGAGTGGGAAATCATCCTGGGTGACCTGTGCTAAGGATAGGCCCCAACAAACTGCCACTTGTCTTTAAAAAAATCCCCTCAAAACAACAAAATTACAAACAAACAGAAACGTGCAGAGTAAAAGAAGGCAAAATATGCCCACAGCAAAGAGCTGCTTGCTTAAAAATGGAGTTTGGAAGCAAAAGGGAAAGAGAGGGTTTGCCATCTGTTTAGAGGAAAGGCAACACCTGAATAAAGATCAGGCTGATCCTGCTGACAGCTGTGGTTGGGAGCAGCTCTGCTCTCTAGGACTGCTCCCAAGCCTCTGCCTTGGCATTGCATCACCTCCTGGCCGCTGTTTTGAAGATGGGAGCTGCAGCCCATCACTGATGCATCATCCCATGGTAGGCCACAGGAAATGCCAAGGGCTGCTGCTTACAAGCCTTAGTGGCAGATGTTTCTGTATTTGGCCATGCCTGATTAGGAAGGCGGTGCTTGCTGTCAGGGCAAGCGGCAGCTGGCTGAGATAACAAAGGGTGTGATCTAGGGCAGAGGCAATCCCAGATGGATCTGTACTTGTTGGGATTTTGCAGAGTGAATGATTGCCTAAAAACTCAACTCCAGAGGTGAGGGAGGCTTAAGAAGAACCCACCCAACTAACCAACCGCAGGGCAAACCAAAGTTTGGCTGATTTTCAGGTTTAACTCCCATCTGCGGTCTATTACGAAAACAAAACTGGCAAGTTGTTATGAAGATTTACTGAAATGTACTCAGGAGGGTGGCAAGGTTTAAAGGAAGCCTTAATTGAACCTGGCTTTAGAGCATACAGTGTTTATGAGCCTGGATCTAGCCTCTTTCTTTTGTTTTTTATTGCATTTGTTCCTCACATCTTGTTTGAAATGTGATTGGAAGCTTTCAGGGCATGGCATTTAGGTCACAGCTAGGTCCTAGTCCTGACATTAGATGACTAATTGTTATGGTGGGGAAATATGGGGAAAAATGCCACACAAACCCAAATATTTCTGGTGAGTAGTCTTGGCAGCCATGTGACTCTGGCAGACAAACTGGCCAGCTTGTCCTCCTGACTGTGCCATAGACTTGGTGCAGTGCAGACCTGCCACTTGAGAAACAGCTGGTAAATGAATCTCAGTGTGTCTGTCCAGAAAGAAAGAACATGAATTCTGGACTTGCTTAGGTTCTAAGGTGTCTCTGTTCTTTATTCTTCCACCATTGCAAGCACATTTTTTCAACAGCAGCGAGAGTGGAGATCTTTATGGCTGTCTCTGTGCAGCCAAGGCACCCTTTGTGGTAATATCTTCCTCTGAATTTTTTGCCATCAAATGAGAGGAACAAGCCTTTCTGAGACATGAGTCTTGGTCATGCACCATAGGAAGGCCTGCTTATCTTCAGGGAGAATCTGTCCAAGGAGCTCAAACATTCACCCATCTCAGAGGTGCATCCTTTCCCAGTTCCTTGTGGCAGTGCAAGGCTGCTTCGCTCAGCCCACTCACAGCTACAGTCTGTGAAAGGCACTGGGGATGGAGCTTTCCCCTTTTCTCTGTGTAAATCTTCATGAATGAGCTGGTAAATAGCTTTCCTGACACTCATCCTGAGTTCCTCTGGGCTGAAAAGGGACTCCTTTTCAGTGAAAGTCACTGCTGTTAAAGGCAACACCCGTAAGTAAAGAGGGAGAGAGGAAAGGTGGGTGTAGAGGGGAATTCTATGATTAAGTATATTTAAAGCTGCTACTGTGGAGTACAGAAGAAAATTATTTACATAGTTTGCATGGAAGCATTAGCAAGTATTTCTGGCCTCTTGGGATCATAATTTGTGTGGGACTGATACTTCACAGATTATGATTTTTGGCTAATGTTTTTCTGTTTTCTTGCATTTTAATATTTCCATGTAAACATCTTTTCAGGTTTTTGGTGTTCTTGAATCGCCTGAATTTTCCAGAATCTCTTCAGCCTTTCGACCAGTAATTAAAGGTGAAAAAGATGACTCTGGTTCTCAGCATCTAATCAGTGAAAATGGCACTAGTCAGAAGTCACCCTTGATCCAGGCATTTTCCTCAAAAGCTGTGAATGGGTCTCAGGCTGAAGCACAGGTATGGGCAGTCCAGGTGGATTTCCTGGGATGGTGGAGGTGCAGATGGGTTTTCTATCTGGATGTAAATGTGAAATATAGCTTGATTTCCATTTTGAACAGACCGAGTGATGTCAGTATGAGAGGAGAGGTTTTTGTGACAAGGATTTTATGTACAAGCCCTCTTTCTGACCTCATCTTCCCCACCTCATTGCAGATGTCTGCAGCATCTCAAGGGAGTCAGAAGTGGGTGTCAAGGTGGGCGAGCCTTGCGGACAGTTACTCTGACTCTGGATCTGTGTCTGGGCAGGGTGATGGAGGTGCAGGTAAGTCTCACCCGACACTGCAGTTCGAGGCTAGCTGAATCTAAACCAGGACAATAGATAAAGCAGAAATTAAGGGTATATGTGCATCTCGCTGTAGCTTATTTTCTGTTTTAGCTGCAGTAGCTGGAGATGGGAAGCACAGAGTGAATAGTTCCCAGAAGTTCTCTCCTGAAGATGAAGAGAGCCTCTGGTTTGCATTTTGGAGTTATTCAAGAGATTCTTAAATATTAGGTTTGACATGACTAAAGGGAACCTGGGAAGGAGAAAGCTTGTAAGGGCTTCAGGTGTTAACCAGCCCCAAGCTGTGATTCCTTAGACTGCTTTGTGATACCAGATGAGAGCCCTTTGCACATAGCCTTGGAATTAGTTCCTTACTTGCATGTTTTTTGTGTACTTCTCCTGTGTTTGGCTATGCTGAAAATTTAGACTGTTCTGGGATTTGCTGTTGAGTCCCACATTTAAAGGCTGGAGATCAGCATAGAAAACTAGATATGGTGGGGGAGAAAGGAAGTTGGAGGATATCAGATTCCCATCATAACTTAGAAGACACCTTGCAGATCTTGTGGGTTCTCTTGGTGTGTGAGAAAAGGAAAAAAGCACTTTGTTGGCTTTTGCAAATGTTTTCAACTATTTTTGCTTGGGATTACTTGCCATACCTTCTTGCCATCAACAACTATAGACAGATCCAATAAAGATTAGAAGAAAACTTAGTTTCAGAGATCACTGCCACTGTTTTCACACCATCTAGTATACCTAACTCCTGGAGTGTTTGTAATATATTACCATAGCCAAATAACCAGTTATCCTGGTATTTAAAGGTGTTATCAGATATGGAGGCCTGGCTAGCATCATAGGAGAAGTGGGAACACTCTTTCTATGGAGTGTGTCCCTGCTGATAAGCCCACACATGCTGGGGCAGCGAGCTCTAATCCAAGAGCCTCTTGATTATTACAGGGTCTTTCTCCTGGGACTTTGCTCTGGGATATGAGTGTAGGAGAACTTGTACTTTGAAAAACACCATCTATTTAGTCAAATGGGCAATGTTGTTTAGAATAGCACTTAAAACACTGCATCACTGATGTCTGATGGCTTTTCATCTCATTCCTGTGGCCTGATTGATGCTAGATGCCAGCAATGTCATTATCCTCCATAGTGCTTGTACTGAGAGGTGTATTATGGGAGAATGAATCTGACATACTACCTTGGGAAAGGAAGGTGTTGAGCAGTGTAATTCAGTAAAGGAATTAAGTTTAATGTCTATTTTGATAAACCTGAGGGAGCAAGGAACAGCTAGGCCCTGCTGATGTTCATATTACATAAAACCTTACTTCTAAGCACATCTTGTGAGTGCTTTTCTGGACTTGCACTTTGCAGGATCAAGCTCTTCCTAAACTAATAAAAAAATAAGTGGCACAGGTTTACAGTAATTGATTCTTTTCCACTTACCTCTCTTCAGAAAGTGGGGTACCCCCAAAACCTGGAGAACCAGAAAACTCTGTGCCCTCGAGGACAAGACGCCTTCTTCCCCAGCTCCCACCAAGTGATAAATCAGACAGCCCCACTCCCACGGTCCTGGTGTGCCAGGAATCCTATTCTGAGGTTACCAAGAGAACCATTGTGAAGGACCACTGTGTGGAATCCTACGGTGACTCCAGCAGCCGCCTCTTCATCCAGGAAGACCTGGATCCGGATAGCCTCAGCGATGCCAGCAGATCTGACGATGGCTTCAGCACAGAAAAAGGCAAGAAATATAAAGAGAACAGCAAAATGCTAGAGCAGATGAGAGAAGACAATAGATCAGAGAGCCGGCAGCCAGGAGCCTCCCGGATCTCTCACGTGAGAGCTGTGAGTGAGCCAGTTGCTACTTCATTCTACATTGGTGATGACAGCAATGATGCAGAGGTTCCCTCCAAGCTCTCTCTGAGTGTGTCCCATGCTCGAGCAGACAAGGACAGCAAGGATCAGGAGTTTTCCTTCAAGTGTGCTGGCACACCAGTTTCTGGAAAGCCACCGGTCAAAGATGTTAGTGCTTATATAAACACAGCTGGAAAAGTTGTCATTTCCCTTCATCAGAGTCTTCCTCAAGATCAAGAAAACATGTCAGGAAAGGAAACAGCATCTTTTGTTAGACAGGAAAGTTTTACCAAAGATAAATCAAGCAGTGGTGTTCCTCAGAATAAACTCCCACATATTTCAAGTCACCCTCTGCTTAAAGATTTAGAGGCTGTTCGGTCAACTCGTATGGACTTCAGTCAGGACACTCATCTTCTGCTTAAGGACACTGAAACTGCCTTGGCAGCACTGGAAGCCAAATTGCTTGGTCAAAACCAACAGCTGGAGCCCTCAGAAACTGCTGGTCAGCTGGAGGACTCCTTGTCAGGGGACTCAGATGTAGACACGGCGAGCACAGTCAGCTTGGTGAGTGGCAAAAATGTCCCAGCAAGTGCCCCGAAACGCAAGGCAGTGGCGAGCTTGCAGAAGGAGAAATCTTCCTCCACGCCATCCATCCAGGACCAGTGTGGGCAGCCCAGCGCTCGGGACAGGCTGACGGAGAAGCGGAAGACACAAGCGCCAGAGGCACCGAACCGAGCAGAGGCCGCCAAGCGCTTCCAGATGAAGCGGAGCACTGGGACTCGAGGGTCACTTGACTTCACAGATGATGAGAGAAGTTCAAACTCGCCCTACCTGCCTGTCCCAGATGCGGTTGTGTCCGACCACGAGCACTCGGTGACCCGGCCTGTTCCCAGGAGGAAACCTTACACTCAGGCCACCAAGGAGGAGCAGAGCAAAACGACCTCGAACGTGCAGAAAATCCAGCAGGTTCTCACCCGCTCCAACAGTTTATCCACCCCACGGCCCACGAGGGCCTCAAAGCTACGCCGTGCCCGGCTGGGAGATGCTTCTGACAACGAGTGCGTGGATGCTGAGAAAACAGCCTCCAACTCGGACGCTGCTGCTCAGGGCACCAAGCAGCCCACGGAGACGAAGAAGCTCTCCCGGCTGGACATCCTGGCCATGCCCAGGAAACGAGCAGGTTCCTTTACAGTGCCCAGTGACTCGGAGGCGGCGCAGTCGAGGACGGGGTTTTCGGGCCGCAGCGCCGAGTCCTATCGCAAGACGGGCGTTTCAGAGGTGAGAGCTGCAGCCAGGAAAACAGCAGCTGCTGCCTCTGCCAAGCAGCCTTTCAGCAGGACCCGTTCAAGCAGTGTCAAGTATTCCTCCTCATCATCCTGTAAGTGCTCCTGCTTTATATTTCTCCCATCTTCCACTGTTTCAGACTTAACAGGCTGCACATGATTGCAAAGGATTAGTATCACAGTAGTAGAGGTGCTGCCTTGGTGAGTACAAAAGTCTGTGTTAATGAGCAGCATGGATGTTGAGATTTTCTGTTGGTTTGGAGACAGCAGAGCACTCCCATCTCACACTCAGTGAGATGGTATTGTGGTGATGTTTGTATAGATACTTTTTTATTTCTCCAGTGGTTTTGTTTCTTGAACAACCAGTTGCCATTTGACAGTCTGCCATAGTTTTGTTTAAAAGATAGAATTTAATGCCTTTCTAGTGCTACAAGAAATTGTGTTCTGTTTTACTTGCAAGATTCAAAGTTTTCTCCCAGAGGGCTTATAATGGTGTTGGTGATAGCTGATGTCCAAGGTGGCAGGTTTGAAGGCATCTGGGACAGGAGAACATGAAATAAACATCCTTTTGCAGTGAAAGTTCTTCTCTTGTTCTTCCTGAAAATGTAAATGGAGACCTGGACACTGCACATTGATTACCCCAAGAGATTGACACTTCTGTGTCTTTTCACTCACTTTTGCCATAGCTAAGGCAGGTTTGCAGTCATGGTTCCCACGAGGCAGAGATGTGGGGGCTACATCACCCTGTAGTTGAGCACTCAACAGACCCGTGAAATAGCAGCATTTGTCATGTTGAAATCAGCCCTCAATTAAGAGGTGGGGACAATTCAAATGACAGCTCTAGGATGGTAATTGGTAATGGGAGATTGTTCCTGAAACCTTTGGTCTAAGTTGATTTTTTTTTCTGCAGTCCTTGACCTGCTACAGATGTGGCAAAGCAGATGTGTTTGCTTAGGATTTTAGGAATGATTGGTAGCCAGAGGGACAGGAAGAACCCCTTTGGATGGATTTCTCTGTCCTTTTGAGAGGAATGCTATTTTCAGCAGTTGCATGATTTTGTAAAGGGTCTTGGAGTTCCGAATTTTCATACAGCTGAACTATTTATCCCTCTTGCAGTATTCATTTTTATTGCATGCTAAAAATGTTATTTGCTGCTTGTTTTGATTTCAATTGTTTTAGTGCATTCAGCTTCACCTTTAATTTTAGTGATTTTTTTTTTACACACGCATGTAAATCAGAATGTGATTAAGCTAAAAGAGTATGTACAGTCTCTTCTCTTGCCTTTTTTTGAGATGATGCTATTATTAACTCCTTGTTAAACAATAAGAAATTTAAAGCAAAATAATGTGGTCAGAGTTTTCCAAACAGGAGGTGCTCTTTGCACTGCCTCTGCCTTTGGACCACAGGCTTCAAATCATTCGAAGAAAAATGATAAGTGTTGGCCAGTTCTTTATTTAAATGAATTGGTTTTTGATTTCCACAGCTCTGTAGCAGCATGCTAACACCTTTGCTTGTCCATAGTTGCAGCAGATGATGCTAATCCTTCCTCTGAATTAGTTGCTCTTAAAATACTAACCTCCTAATTCCCTGATAGGATTGTGAACCTTGTGCAAGCTCTAAGTACATGCTGGTGTATTTCAAGCTTTGTCGTGCTTGCTGTTGTGTGATGCATGCTCCTGTACTAATGCTGTGATAGACACAGCAAATCAGCAGCTAGAACTCCTTTTCTGCAACAAGAGTGACATGTTGTTAAACTGGACTATTGCACTGTGCCATCAAGACTTTTTTTAGCATGATAAAACAACTCATGAAAGCTTTGAACATCAAGCCTAGGGGATAAGGAGGCAGATGTGGCTGATTTATTCCAGGAGTTCTTAGTGTTTAGCTAACCACAGGAGTTCCCAACTCCTCCAGTGGGAGAAAGTTAATCTCACTAGTGGAGGAACAGCATGAACTGTCTGCCCGTGAGACAAGAAATGCCAGTATATTGTTGGACCATGTGAAGTAGCTTCCTGTGAAAGTCACAGATAACGTCAGAATAATCCAAGTTATCAGTTCTGAAAGCTAAAGGCCTGTCTCCCATGCTCTTCTGTGTACACAATTTGTTTACTCAGTAAATGATACTGAGGGAGCTGATTCTGATTTCCCTTGGTGTACAGAGATGGAAAATGAGTCTTGTCATTTTAAAGTGACAGGGTGACCTCTTGATTCTAAAACTGCATTAAAAAAAAAACCCGATACAACACTATGAATTGAATATGAGCAAATTTATTTTTATATATATATAAATCCTAAGCCAAGGCATTGTTATAGCTATGGGTGAGATAGCAATGTCTAGGAATACTTCTTTCATTATACAATAATTATCTGTAGTTTCTACCTGCATCTTACACTCCAAATCAGATGGTTTTGTTTCTATGATGTATGATGCTGGTTTAATTCACAAGTAGTGTTTCATTGCTAGGATTGTCTTGGTAACACAGTGAAGTTTTGCAGTGTTGTAATTCTAAATAACTCGTCTGGTGTTTGGTGGATCTTCATTCTCCAGGGATGGACAGAAGGGAATGAAGCAGTACCTGTGGAGAGTATAGTGAGGCAGCAAACATTGGGAGCCCAGTTTTCTAATAAGGACACCTTGACATTTCCCATGCAAGGAAGAGCTGGGTGTCTACAGATCTGCAGAACAAGTTGGGATAAGTGGGCAGCTTCCACTTGGCTCCAGGGCTTGGAGCCAGTCCTGACTGTGAACACTTGTAGAGTGTCATTAATGGTGAATTGCAAGGCAGGAGGTGAACACGGGGTGTGGACTCTTGTAAATAACACCAAGCACCACAATCTGCTCTTCACTCAAAAACCCCTCCTGCTTGTACTTGGAGCTAATTAGAAAGTTATCTGCAGGCTTGAAAATTGGGCTCTCTTTAGAAAAGGACCTCTGTGGGACTGTGAGGAGTCTGAAATGTGTGCTACTTACACGCAGAGCTTCTGTGCATGGAAAGCCAAGTCTGTGGTAATAATTTACTACAGTGGAAGTGTTAACACAGTCATTATTATTTCCCATTGGAATTTCCTACTCCAAATTTGTACAGTGAATGGGAGCTGTAGAGGGGCTCAACTTTGGAATAAGTTCAGAGAATGTGGTGTTTTCACTTAAGATCTGCACAGAAACTCTCCTTTCCTTGTGCTCTTGGGCTAGTTTTGTGTTACCTTTCAGCCTTTTGTAGTTACTCTTGACTACTGTCCTCAGTCTGAAACCAATTCATTTTTTATAAGCATCAAGGCGGAGACAACAGGGTTCAGATTACACTTCTACTTCGGAGGAGGAATATGGCTCAAATCACAGCTCCCCTAAACACAAACGCTCCCATACCTCAACAGCCACACAAACACCAAGGATACGTGGCTCTGGGCTGGGCAAGCAGAAGCACAATGGCAGAGAAACGGATGATGATGAAGATTTTGATGACAACCCTGACCCCTACAACTTCATGGCGCAAACAGCAGAGATAGCAGAAATAGCCAGGTGAGGTGGGGCTTTATCTGTTAACTCACATGTTGAAAATGTTTTTTTTTCTCTTTGGTATTCAAATCAAACTTAGGCGTGAGGGTAGAAGGAGAGGCTCTCTCACGTTGTTTGTGTGCTGACCTGTCCTTTATATACGAAGGTTGACTTGAAAGGTTTTCACGAACACTTACTGCCTGGATGTGCTGGTCATACCTTGTATCTACAAAAGGCCAAAGTGCAGGGCATTGTCTCTTGGTTTGTTTCTTGTTCAGGCTGTGGGAAGTCTAACTGTTTATACCTGCATATCTCTGCTCTCTGCTGGAAGTCACAGTTTGTGTGTGTGGGTTGGTGTGAACTCTCCTAATTCTCTGCAGAGGAAGTCAAATGGATTAGCAAAGACTGAATATGTAAACTGTTGAAGCTGCTTTGCCTGAAGCTGGTGAGGGAGCAGTAAGAAATAGCTGCAGGGCAGAAACCTCTTTGCTTGGCACAACTGAACCTGAACCTGTCTAGACCTTGTATATAAATGAATCGTTGCTTAGCTTGATGTCCCTGGATACTGGACTTGCTGTGTACTGGTGGTCTGATGGTTGCCTGGAGGACCTCAGCAATAAAGCAAATAGATTCTTTTTTTAAACAGTGGCATTTGAGGTTTGTCATCTCTAAAATGCAACTGTGTTATGCCAACTTTCCAGAAATACTGGTCTTCCATTGTACTGGCCATACTTGAAATACTTTTGCCTGTGGAAGCTGCCTTGTGTCTGCTTTTGGCCGCATCGCCCTCGCCGCTGCCGCGCTCACCTCAAAAGGGCTTTTCTTGCCTGAAAGTTGCTGTCAAGCTGCTAGAAAGTGTGTCAGCCTTCCCATCAGGCTGCTCTACCTGCACAAAGTGTTTGTGTGTGTGTGTGTGTGAGGTGCCAGCTTCCCTCCCAGCACCGAGAAGCGCTCTGGCTCTCAGCAGCTATAAATAAAGGGTTGCGTCAGCCCCGTCTGGCGCTGCACCGTGCGCGGCTCTGTCACAGAGTCTGCCTGGTAATTGCAGTTCTGATTTCCCTTGCTACTCCCCAATTAACTGGGAGGGGTTTGGAGGAGTCAGGGAGAGTTAAAAGGGAAAATGCCACTTGTTTACAGTACTGAATCACGTAATGGAGGTGTTTGGTGAGAGCTCTATCCAAACTAGCACAGAGAGGGGTTACCTTACGCAGGCAGCTCAGCCTGCATTTTAGTAGTTCAACTATGCATTTTCTTTCCAAGGAAATGTTTTGATGAACTGTCAGGTTTATCACATTGCTTGTTTTCCTTGTGGGTCTCTTCCAACTTGGAATATTCCATAATAACTTTGTTTTCTTGGGTGGGGTGTTTTGGGATTTTTTTTTGGTTGGTTGTTTTCTTTTCTTTCATTAAAAGATGACAGTTGTTTCAGATGAAGCTGACTAGCCGTAAGATTATGTTTTCTCTTGAAAGTTTTCCTTTAAAATTATCACAACAGCTCCTTCTGGTCTGAAGGGGTTTTTTAAAGCTCTGCTAGCAACAATCCAGAGACTCAGGAACTGTTTTTTAGCTCTAGAGCAGATAGAGCAAGGTGCTGCCAGCACTGAGTGTTAACTGGACTTGTCAAGGGGCTTGAAGTTTCAAGGTTTGGTTTCTGAAAACCAGATCCCTCTAAAGTATGCCATACTTACCCTCATAATCCCTGTGCTCAAGAATGTGGAGGCATACTGTGATTTTCTGTCTACAGACCACAAGAAAAAGCAAAGAGAAATTGAAGGTTTTTTCTTTAATTAAAAAAAAAAAAGTTTTTTTCCTCTATATATACTTTTTAATGGAAAACAAAGAAGAGCCAAGAAGAAAAATTAACTGTATTATATTAAAGAAAAAAACAAACAAGAGAAGTAGAATGGATGGAGGGGAGCAATAACAAAAAATTTCTTTATGGATTGTCTCCAATACTTTCTGGCAGTGTGTAGTCACCAGAATTTGCTTTATATCAATTTTCCACTTTGAAGCTGGATTCAGGAAGGAAGGAGATTTATTTTGCATGCATTGCTGAGCACCCTGCCAAGGTACCCCAAAAAACCCTGCTTTCCCTAGCCTCTGCAGAGGTTATAGTTCCCAGAAACATTTTGTGGCTCCTTTTTTTATATTTTATGAATATGAGGCATGTTGTATTCTGTGTCATAATTTCTCTGCTTCATTGCCTGTGCTTTAGGCTCAGCCAGACCTTGGTGAAGGATGTGGCCATCCTTGCTCGGGAGATCCACGATGTTGCTGGAGATGGGGACTCACAGAGTTCCTCGGGGACGGGACCAAGCCCCTCCCTCAGCTCTGTGCCCAACACTCCGGCTTCCACCATATCCGCGAGGGAAGAGGTAAGGTCTGGAATCTCAGGAATCTCTGCCTCTCTGTGCCAGGGAGTACATGGGCATGGCTGGGGTGGGAGACCAAGGCAGCATCCCCATTTGCTGCAGCACTGGAAAACCTTCATTCCTTGTCCTCCTAAAAAGCACCACCAGAAAGACCAACTGCAGCCTCTTTAGGGTGCTCTTTATTTTGTCCTCTGTGCCGCAGCCAGCTTGCAAGATATGGGAATCATATAATTTCCTAAGGCTCTCAAGGCTTCTGTTTGGACACTGGTCCCTGAAATTTGCATCTGAGGAACAGGAGGGAGGGGATGCGTTGTGCTGCTGTGCCAGGCATCCAGAGCCTTCCTCTTTGTCTCACACAAGGCACTGCCCGTGTGTGCTGGCTGCACTCTCTGTGTCAGCTGTGTGTTTTGTACCTCTGCTGTGTCCTTTCTGCCAGGATTGTTGAAATGCTGTGCAGATGTTGCTTGAATCCCATCCCTCCATCTGAGTATTGATGGAGGAGGGCAAGGACTCTGGGAGCTGGGCAGGGAGGCAGCCAGGGAGGTAGCTTGGGAAGTGCTGTCCCTCAGCCCTTCAGTGAAGCTGTGGTTCCTCCCAAACTGTGTAGCACAGTTTGTCTGCACTAGGCTGGGAAGGAGAGAGGCAATTTCTTAATTTGGTTCATCAGTGCCACAGCATGGGAACCAGCTCAGCTCAAATTTGGCTGCAAGGTCACCAGGAAGTTTCAGCTGCTAAAGCAAAATTGCTTTTCCTGCTTTTAAATCCACATTCCCTCCTGTGTACCACCAGTGTGGGCTTAAAAAATACACATCTCTCTGCTGCTCAGATGGTTCCCCTGGCCCCCTGTTGTCTTTGACTGTTGCTGGAATTGCAGACCCATGCTAGGTAGGGTTCAAAGCTGAGACCAAACCTGTTACTCTGCCAAGAGAGCTGAGATCAGCACTAGGGGTGCAGAGCAGAAGTTTAGGGAGATACTCAGAAGATCAGGCAAATGTGGTTGTGGTTGTGCTAAACTGAGGTCAGCTGCAGCCTGCTCAGGGAGGGGTTTGTCCTGGGGCCTTTTGGTGTCAAAGTGCACAAATGTTTCACAATAACTTTGGGCTCTGAGATACTGTGTTTTATTGCTTTGTTTCCTTGTAAGTACCACGCCTGCCAAGCTGCCTTTTGTATTATTCTTTTCAAGCAGTAAAGGTGACATGCTTCCTGTACTTCTGACTTGCAAATGAATCATTTTCCTCAGCTCCCACTTGCTTACAGAAAAGCAGGGGAGGAAGAGCAGCATCCCTGCTTTATTTTGGAGTGCCACTGAAGGGTTCAACCATAAGTCAGCTCATGCAGAGGAATGTTCCCACTGCTGGAGGAGACACCTGCAAAATAGTGTTTCTGCTCTGTGCAAAATGACAGGCTCCAAAGCATGATGATGAATAGGAGAATCACAAAGCCAGGATTGCTCAGATCTGGGCAAGGTTTTCTCTGTGGCTTTGCAGTGCTGCTGTGTGGGACAGGCCAGTCAGTCCCCCACAACAGTCAGGAGAGCAAATTCAGGACTATCACAGTGTAGGGAATGCTCCTGGCAGTGCCCACTGCTAGAGCAGTTTCTGAGATCTTACAGTGGGGTGAAGGACAAAGCACTGATGGGAGCCTGTGAACACAGATCAAGAGTCAAACCTTTGGAGTGTTCAGATAGTGGCTGAGAACACTCTAAAGGCTTCTAATGAGGCTTCCTCTGAACAGGAGTGGGTATCAGCATGATTTCAGCAGATTCAGCACCAGTGCACCACCACACCTGCTTCCCACAGTCTAAGTGTTGTTGAAATTATGCTGAATTAATAATTTTGGCTTTATGCAGAGAAGGTGCTGAGAAATGTCTGAAGATCAGTGTATGTGATGCTAAGCACTGTGAATTTTGTGTTTATCAAACAACTTAATATTAAATATTCTTGGAAAGGACATAGTGATGAGAAACAGCTACCATGGTTATAATAGTTATATATTGAAACATCTGATAAAAGGGATGATGTGAATAAGATTTCTGTGTGTGGCTGTCTCTTAGGCTGCCTTATGCAGTGTTGTATGCCATTCTGCATTCTAGTACTAAATGTTTATATCTATTCCAGAAAAGTAGGGGAAAGTGAGGGAAAAATAAGTACTGCTTCTGGAATCACTTTTGAGTGTTTAATGCTGTACCAGAAACATCATTTGAGACCAATGTGTGGCACAGCATTTCTCAGCTTCAAATGAACTGCTTTTTAATTTATTTTTATTAAGAAGCTTGGCTAATGTTTAAATGAGGAGTATCCTCTTATAAGTTAAGGTGGAGTCTTAGATTTAAACACTACTCTTAATGTTCTGTCCTTTCAGGTTCAGTGCTGGCTTGGGTGTTTGCCAGGGAGGCTTTCCATTTCCCCAGTGCATGTTTGGGGTGGTTTTGTTTTGTTTTTCTAGCCTCAGCTGTATAGTTTATGATCAGATAGATTATTGGCATACAGATCTGAGTACTGCTACAAATTAAGCAAATTTCAAACCAAACCAAACAGAACAAAAGAAAGAGTTCAGCAAGGGTGAAACCTTCATGATTCGTGTTTACCAAAGCCTTAGGTTGTTTGGGATGCCTTGCTTTGTGAGGGTGTAGGTTTTGCAGGACCCAGCTTTCTGCAGAGCTCAGCCATCAAATTTGAACCTCAGCTGCTGCAAACACAGTCAGATGGGGTCATCCCAAAGCACTGGCTCCTTCTGTGAATTTTAGCCCTGTATAAAATCCTTTTGGCAGGTCTTTTTTAAAAAAAGTTGATGTAACAAAAACTAAATAGGAGCCTGATTAAGTTTGTTAAGTTGTTGTCTAACATACTCAGTATGAGTGTTGGTATGACAAGAGGAAATGCTTACAGGTGTGACAGTACAGAAAATATGAGAAAAGAACAGGTCATGTAAAAAATCTCCTGTGATGGTGGAGCAAGTGCTGTCCTTACCTTGTTTTCAGCAGGTTGTGCTGAGACCTGCTCACTGTAGGAGTATCTCATTCTCTTCTGGCACTTCTACTGCTACAATCAGCCTAACTTACTGTTTTTGCACGTGATGAAAGGAAGCTTATTAGCTGAGCATTTTGGCTGTTGTGCCCCTGCACCATAATACCTCACACCTGCTGCCTGTGTATAACCCAAGTGCTGTATAACCCACACTGCTGCACATTGTGGGGAGCCTGGACCTTGGATGGTTTCCTCTCAGGAGCTGTGTGCTTTGCCAACCAAAGAGCCTCTTGGGCTTGATGTTGAGCCCTTTCCCAGAGGCCTCTGGATTTCACTCAGTTTGGTTTGGAGTGGCTGGGGAGCTGCCCGAGGCCACCTCAGCAGGAGTGGCTGGTGCCCAGGATCTCTGTGGGCTTCAGTGCATGGTGGGGGGTGGGCACTGAGTGCTGCTCCTCAGGGAATGCGTTTTTGGGAACGTCAGCCCCAAATAACCCCAAACCCTGTGTTCTCTTTGATACTTGCTGTCACAGCCATTCACTAGCATTGATCTCTTTGTTTCTGTTTTAACACAGATTGCTCGTAGATCTTTTCGGCTGGCATATCCATCTCAGGTGCACTTTCCATCCCATTATTTTTGTATCTCTTGTCTTGTCACTGTTATTTTTTTCCCCTTCTTTTAAAGTTTTTGTCAGTAAACCCAACTGGAGTAACTATCTTGTCATTTCTGTTCTTCCTGTTAATTATTTGCATTTTTAGTGGTTTTGTATTGCTTTTTCATCTCTTTCATGTGTTACTAAATGGTTTCTGATTAATTTCAGTGTGTCTTTAATGTTGCATTGATATATTAAGACATAAGATATGGGAAAACAGGGTACTTTTGAGTTTTAGCTAAATTCAAAAAAGACAAAGATGAACTTTTCTTTACATGCTAAAGACTCAAAATTTTAAAATAGAACAGCCCCACAGTGTTTTGTGGTATGACTCCAGTGGGTAGGCACTTACAGGATTGGGGTCTAGTAATTTGCTTACGAGCCCATACCTGTCTGAACAAGACTTACATGAATCAGTGTTCTCTCGGGCTTGCCTGAAAAATCTGCAGTACCTGCAGTGAGTGCCTGTGAGCCTACTTTCCCTGCTAATTTTTAATGACTCATTGCTCATTATTTCCAAGTTGGTGCAGCACATTCCAGAAGCAAGTCTGAACTACCAGAAAGTGCCTCCGGGATCAGTGGAACTGAAGGATTTTGACCAAAATATGAACGATAATAGAGAAGAGGATCCCTCAAGAAAAACAAGGACAAGAAACCGTGAGGAGGCAGGCCACCTTTTTCTTTATTTTATATATGACATTGCTTTAAGCTGCTGTATGCATACTAGTTCTTTGCAAGCTGCCAAAGGAGGCTACTCAAAATAAAACACCCCACACTTCTCGGCAGACCCGGCGTGTGGGTATAGAAACAGTGTTTAAAAAGAAAAAGAGGAACAGAACCACCCCTCTTGCCACTAGTGACTGGATGTATCCTCTCTTGTGTAAAATGCCAGTAAAACCTGAGGCTTGGTCACCTGTTTTTGGGAAGACACATTCGGTGTCAGAGCCTTCTTGAGCTCTTTCATTGCTATCTTAGAGAAGAACTCAAACATCTCAACTTTGAAATCCGAAGCACTGATAGTTTAATGGCATCTTACTGTCCTGCAGCTGGCACCCTGGTGAGAGCTGCTCATGGAGCAGAAGTGGCAGGATCTGGGCCTTGGGAGGGGTGTGTGTGATGGGCTGGGAGCTGTGGCACAGCTGCCTTGCTCTGCCCTGCAGTGTGTGGACACTGCTCCCTCCAGCGTTTGCCATCTGATGCCAATCCTCTGGGCTGAGAGAGCAGGGTCACCTGCAGAGCACTGGGGGATGCTAAAGGGTCAGAAAGCCTGGCCTGCACTTGAGGCTGGGAACGGGGTTGGGATGAGGGGTGTAGTGGGGTGATGGTGCCAGGGACAGGAGGAGAAAGCTGCTGATCCAGCACTGGCTGTCTCTCCTGCTTGCTTTGTGCCTGCCAGCTGTGCTGGGAAGGAAGAGCTCAGCCAGAGCCTTCAGGAAAGCAGTGCAGGCAGGAGGGGAGAGCTGGCTCCAGCACAGCCACTTTGGAGGTGGAGTGTGACTCACACAGGCTCATTCAGGGACCGTGGGCTGAGCCACTGTCACTGATCCTGTCCTGTGACTGGTTTGAAGCAATCTCTTCTCTCCTGTAGAGAAGTGCCAAGGCTGGATAAAAGGTGCAGCTTCAGAGTGCCCCCAGCTCAATGTGGGCTTTCCTGGCAGAAGCCTGGAGGCTCTGCTAAGCCACAGGACTTGAATATTTGGAGTTTGATAGTATTTTGTTGTTAATAAAGCAGAATGTAATGTGGTGGGATTCCTGGCTGTGAATGTAGATTGAACTCATGTGTCACATTAGGTAGTTTCAGCAAGACTGCTTGTGGGGATTCTTGCATTGTGATTTGACTTTTTTGGTGAGTTTTTTGTGATGTGTGGAAAATCCCAAGTACTGTTCTCTCAGAAATGCTTATGTTACTGCAAACAGCTGTGTCTCTGTCTCTAGAAAAGATTTGAACAAGTTAGTATTAACCTTTTTGCCAAAGTGCTGCAATAAAGCTGTACGTGATCTTAATCTCCCTTGAACATCAAGTATCATCCACACAAAGATGTTTCAGTGGAGATCATTTACGGTACAAAAATTCCTATTTAGTAATATAGCCACTTTTACTAAAAGTTCTCCAATCTGTCCTCATATTTTAGGTAATCTTTGACAATCTGATGTTGAACCCAGTGTCCCAATTATCACATACAATCCGTGAAAATACGGAAAACCTCGCTGAAAAAATGAAGTAAGTAATTTCTCTTCCCTGGGTTGAAATATTGACTTGCTGGTGAGTTTGTTGACTTGCTACTTGTGGAAGATATTGTACTGTCATCTTGGAAAGTTCTGTAATCAAGATGCAGGGAATGTAGATGTAGGAAATGGTGTGTGTAGTGAACCAGAGGTAATATGATTATTTGCTATCGCTTTTCCTCATATCTTTGGAATTTTAATGCTGGATTTGTAATGCCTGTTGATACCTTGACTTTGAAATGCTGTCTGTGCAGGAGATACAGCAGAAAATTGGTGGATTGTCTCTTCTTTCCTTTTCTGTACCAAAGCTCTTGTAAATACTCAGGTTACCACACTTGTGAAATCTTTTCAAAGTTTGTTGTTGCTCTAGAGACATCAGTTAGGGAAGGACTTTGGATTGTTCCTAAATCAGCTGAAAGGAGCTTTATCCAGATGCTAATCCACTAATCTCTTTTGTTGCCACATCTTGTGATAATTAAGTCTTTTAAACAAGCAGTTTTTTGATGGCAGTTTTAAGATCTGCTCTACTTTTTGTGTTACAGGATTCTGTTTCAAAACTCAGAAAGTACCTGGGAGGAGATGGAGGCCAAAATCAATTCAGAAAATGAAGTGCCAATTCTGAAGACATCAAACAAAGTAAGTCTATGCAAACAAGTGATATACTAAAGACTTCCATCCATGAAAGCTTGTAAGAAACCAAACCAACAATCTCTGACCTTTCTGAAATCCATTTCTGAAATTTCTGGTCCATTTTCATGTGTTGAACTCTGCTGGGTTTTGTTACTGTTCGAGGTGTGACAAAGTGAGTTCCTTCTGTGGTTTTGTTTCACCAAATTCTTTCCCAGTTCCTTTGCAGCTATTCTTCAAAGGCTGGGTCTCTTAACAAATGTTGAAGTTCAGGGTCATTGGGCCTCATTTAAACATTTACCAAAGGGTCACCTGCCACGTGGTTGCCACAGCTTCAGTTGCAGACAGATGTTTCTCATGAATGTTTGTTTTCTTCACCTGTAATGTTTGATATTAGAGCAGTAAAAATCTACCTCAGGGTGAATTCACTCAGGTGATTCAGCCTCAAGGTGGTATTTGTGCTCTCATGACCTTTCATTGTCCTTGAAGGAGATTGTCACTAAGGATTTAAGCACAGTAGTGGGCCCAGCAAATATGATTAATGCTAAACAACCTTGTGCAAGACCTGTAGCTTGGTGCTGCAGCAGTGTAAAAGTGGCCAAATGCCTTGTCTGGTCTAGGAATTGAGTTTACAAATATCTGTGTATTTCATATTAAGGAGGAGTCCTTGTACAAGTGTAGCATTTCTTATCTAAAAGCCACTGGGGCTGTGAATGAGGTGGTGTGGTAGCACCTGGGAGATGATGCAGAGCAGGCTCCCTGTGCACTGACCAAATGCACCTCAAAGCAGCTTTTCTGTTAAATGAGCAAGGTTGGGCCTGGTTTGAACCTACCTGATCAGATTGGGCAGAAGCAGTATGACTAGATTCCTGTGTCAGTTGAGTACTTTGTTGCTTAATTTTCTATTCTGATGCTTTTGTTTCTAGGAAATCAGTTCTATCCTGAAGGAGCTCAGGCGAGTTCAAAAACAGCTTGAAGGTTGGTCATGTAAAATGTTCCTGTTGTCTCTCAAATGCCAGTAAAGTTGCACAAAATAAATAATACTAATGTTGGCCTGATTTGACAGGGAAAGGATGCAGAAGCTCAGGCTTTTACCAGAGTGCATAGGGAATAAACAGTAAATTTTTCTTACACTGCAAGTTTTTAGGAAAATTTTTGACTATTGAAATGTAGAAGGTGTTGCTGTGGAAACACTTTGTTTGTGGTAATTACCACATTCTAATAAGATAAACTGGTGCAGGACTGTTCTGAGGAAATTATATTTAGCAGCTCTTTCAGCAATATGTTGTGCTGTGCTTTTTGGACTTGGATTTTGCACATAGGTCCCTGCATTAGGAAAACAAGCTCTTGCAACATTTAAAAGTGTAATAAAGGCATGTAACTTTTTTTTTCCCAGTCATTGGGCTCCTGCTAAGAGCTTGCCATTTGGCTGCTGTAGTTTGCCTTTTCCAATTCAACCAGAAAGTTGAGAGAGTCCACATCTCTTCAGTCTGGGAGAGGTTTGTTTTGCTTGTTAAAGCTGTTTAGACATGAAGGTACTAATGAGGAAAATAACCTGACGAAATTGAACAAAAGTACTGCTTGAAGGTCTGCTGCCTTCAAAATGAAGACAGCAATCTTTTGTTTGGAAACTTTGCTGATTGCTGATAATGTGTTTATGTCGTGGTATTTTTTTTTTCTTTTTTTTTCCCAGTCATAAACGCTATCATTGACCCTACTGGAAACTTGGATATAGTTGCCAGTAACAAAGCATCTTCTGCTGCTAAACAATCTACAGCCACTAAAGTCAGGACTGCTAATAATTCTGGGTCCACACTGGAGACTTTGTCCCTAGCACAGATGAGAAACTACGCTCAGAAATCGAACTGTGGGTCTTCCAGCTTACAAGATTCGAATTTCATTCCAGATGGAGAGAAATATGTGATCTGATACAATATTTTGTATTGCTGTTATACTGTAATCTACTGTTGCATTAGTATTGTGTATGAGTGGTTTGTGGACAGTTTGTGTGGAGCAGTTGTTTAGATTGCTAACATGTTGCACAAAAAAGAAAAATCTATGCTGTGAGGGTGAATGGAAAGTCTGTGTATGCCTTTTAAACAAGACTAGCACTGTGGAGCAGCACATACTCAGCACAGAGGCAAACTGATTTTTACAAAATTACTCACTCTTCCAGTGTGCCATAAGAAAACAGGCTTTGCATATTTTCCATTCAATATTGCTGAGGCTAAAGTGTTCTTGCATTGGCCTGTTTATAACTATTCAGTTGTAATGAGGCTCAATTTGAAAAAAAAACCCACACCTTTTTTGGTACTATATTTGTTTGGGTTTTATTTGATTGAATTTTTAAGTGTACAAGTGAAGCATTACAACTCTGTTGGAATCAACTTGCAAATCCAACAGAACAATTGTGCAATATCATGGGTTTCTGAGAGAAACCCTTACTGCAGTTGTGTAAGATTTCCTTTCAGCAGTCAAAAAGGCAACCACACTGAAGTTACGCATCTATTTTTCAGTCAAAAAAGTCAAACCAAAATAAGACAGAATAAACCCTTTTTGTTTTTTCTCTTGGGAAGGTATAAAAGTTAATATTGGTATGAATGTAAAGGCTACCAATGCAGCTACTTTTTTTGATGATATTTCAGACCCAAAGTTTGGGATAGGTACAAAAAGCTAGATTTTACAATTTAGCTTGCCAAATTTTCATGATTTTGGTACAAATGCTGTCTTTAAGCTGCTTTTCTTTTTCAATTTAAATATACAGTCTTTTCATAATGAGCTACAAATGCTCTTGGCTGGGCCAAAGACTAAGATGTTTGCAATTACCCAGTTGCAAAGAAAACCATCTGTTCCAGTGGCTCATGGAATAAACTTAATTACACAGTTGCTGTGAACTAGTGCAATCACTTGACAGCACTGAAAAAATAATGGCTTCAATGTAGCTCCACCTTTATGGCTAGTTCTGTTATGAATCTTTTTTTTTTTCAATGCAAAAATGCTTGCAAAGGCCACCATTGTGGTGTTCTTCAGAAACTATTCAACAGTGTCAAGCACTTGGTACATTTGGGGTTTTTGTCTCTGGATTTAATTTTTGGTTCATTACAATCCTAAAAACACTAAGAATTATGTACAGTTGTTTGAGCAATTTCTTATTTAACAAAAGTTGGGGTTTATATTCTGTCTTTGTGTTAAAACACTAAGCAATTTTTGTTGCTTTAAGAGCAAAAATTTTGGTTTTGAGGGGATCTCTTCCAGATGTGTTTGCTCCCAGTTTTTTCTGTCTTGTATCGATTCCTTTTTCATTCTTCCAGGTCAGCAAATAGTAATCAGGTAAAGAAATTCTTTTGTAGCTCTGTGGAGGATACATTTACTGGGAAAGGTGAGCAGATGAGTTCCACTTTGCCCTCATACAGTATGTAGTTTAACCAGTGAAAATGGTTTCCCAAGCTTGACTGCTTCTTGTGTGCTGACTCTATATTTTGGGGTGAGTAGTGGATTCCTTAGTTAGCTTCAGTAGTTACCTGAGCTTTTCTGCTAGGATGTTGTAACAGTAGGAACCTGTTAAAATAATTTAAATACACAGGGATGCTCACAAAGTGTTTAACCTTACTAGTGAAGAAGGTGATTGCTTTCCTGGTGAAGCCAGTGAGAGCTTTCCATCAATTTCAGCAGAGACAAGATCGGTCCCAAAATGGGAGTATATCAACATGCCATTTGTTTATTTTTGGGTAAATAGTAGGTGCAGATATCCTTCCAAGATTTCCAGTAGGCTATAAGCTCATCTGCTTGTGTGGAGATGCCCTTCCATGAAGAAATCTGCTGGATTTCACGTAGATGAATGCAGAATAAAAAGAATTTGCCCTTGATGTTGTTCTGCCTGTAATATACGCACTCTCTGAATGTGTTAATTCAGTCGTTGATTCTGATCTGTCTTTTCTTGAAATACCTGACTGTGTCCTTGGTGAATATCATAAGTGGTGGTATCGTTCCTGACATATGAGACACAATTCTTCAAGCCCTTCTTAGTTTGGGTTTGAGCTGACCAGGTGCTACCCCAACTCACTAGGAGTTGAAGGACCTTCACAGATAAGGTGTTGCTGTTAGTTTCAGTTTTGCTGTAGAGACAAGTGAATTACTAAGATGTACATCTGACTTCTCTGATTATTTGTTATTTCCACATCTTCATGGCTATGTGCAAGTGGATTCTGTTTCTCTGCAATGTGTCCTTCTGTTTACTTTCACTTGAAAATTGCTTGATTCTTCTTTGATTCTTGAACACATCAGGGAGGGATTTTCTCCCTTGGTTGCTCTGTTCTGAGCTAGAGAGCAAGCCCACATACCTTGCATCAATTAAATCAACCTGCAAAATACAGTACCTCTTCAAGTGACTAATGAGGATGCAACCATCAGTGTCTCTTGATAATTTGGCAATGAGTGTGTGAAGGCAAGGAGGGTGCACAGCTTGATTTGTTTTATTTGTGACTCAGCCAAACTGTAAAATGCTTCTGTGTCCTGACACAATGCTCATTCTTGGATCTTTGCATTTGAAAAAGGTTTTGCTAGTCAACGATGAAACGCAACATATTTTTTTCTTGTGTTCACTGCTTCTGAAGTACTGTGGTTTGCACTTGTCTGCTCCAGATAAGCCAAAGAGCTATCCACTCCTTTGCTGATTGTTGTTTCTTACAAGCAGTACTGTATGCAGCCATGGAAACATGCCTGTGTGACTCCAGTGTGAACCTGACCCTTGTGTAGTGGTGTTTTTGGGGGGCCCAGGATCAGTGCACGAGATTCCTGCTGGCTTCCCTGAGCTGTGGATGGGCCCTGCATTGAGCTTGGCAGGGGTGGCTGCCCTGTGTGTCACTCCTGTGCCACTTTGCTTTCATGTGTTTTGTGTCTGACTAAAGCAATGTAACAAAGGGTGGGATTTTCCAAGTCTTGGGGAAGCAAGTGCTCAGGTCCTTTTGGGTTTTCCATATGCTTTGGGTGCCTGATGCCCTGAGCACCTTCCCAAATCCCAGCCCTCTGCTCTTCCACTATACTTGAAAACTTTTCAGTTCGACGCTTTCAAATGTAAAATCCTGTTACTCTGTTCTGATGGTGTGAATGTAAATTCCTGTGAGGGTGTGCAGGAGCTTTGGGAGCCAGGACCCAGCTGGATCCGTGGTGGTGTCATGTTGTGGTCACATGCTCCAGGAGGAAAGAACGTCTGCATCATCTTTGAGTATTTTAGTAAAGGTACAATTAGTGAAATGTTTACATACAGCCTACTGACAAAAAAGGAGACAAAAAAAAAGATTTAAAAGTGTAAAGTATTTAAGTGCAAGACTCTACTAGTTTTTTTCTTGTTTTGCAGATCACACTAGCTATTTTTGAAGTTGGTAAATGTGTATAACTTTTGCAAAGACCAGACAGAACTACCTGTTCACTTTCGATGTGCCCCGTGCTGAATTGTGCCTATTTCACTCTCTGCTGTTGTTATGCTGCTGATTCTGCTGTTCTGAACTGTTCACTGGATCATTCCATTTGCATGCAACACAAATGCAAGCTGAGCTGTCTGAGAGTAAAGCTGAAACACGTTTGTATAACTTGAATCGATTAATGACTTTCTCTTTTCCACGCCCTCTTGAAATGCTGTGTATAATTTTGATTTGTTTCTTCTGTCCTGATTTCTTTCCACCTTTGGTTTGTTGTTTTTTGGGTTTGTTTTTTTTTTTTTGAACAGTAATTTATTTTTGTTTGGATTATAGGCAGTATCTGTACATTTTGTTTCAAGGTGATATTGTGGATGTCTTTAAAAAACCAAATTGTTATTTTATATAATTTTATCATAAAGTTGCTCTAATAAATCATTCTTTTATCATGTGACAGTGATGCTGGATTTTGTGTGTTAATTTGGAGGAGGATATGTGTGTGGTGGATGGATTGTTTCAACTGTGCCTGTTCTCACTGGTGTTAAGTGCAGTGCAATGACAAAATTGTCAGCAATTGAAGACTCACAGCACGACTGCATCAGTCCTGGTGACACCTGTGGCTGGGCAGATCCCTCTCCAAGGAATAGGAGTTCCCTGAATTCCCCAGAATTAAGGGAACTCCCCAGAATTCCCAGGTTGAAGTCCCTAAGTCCCGTTCACATGAGGGTGGCCCATCTGAGTTTTGTGTGGTGATAGTTGATTTCATTTTTAGTGCTGTTTTGTTTCATTGCCACGATGGACATGGTGGTTGAATCCAGCCTGGAACTGATCTTTCCCAAGGAGTTATGTGATTGCAGATACATTATTAGGCTTATTTTTTGCTCTCACCTTATCTATATATATAGTTTATGTGTCTGTGAAATACTATTTGATGTTTTCCTTCATTCCACCAGTGTCCTGCTTCCCTCCTGCAGTTCTCTCTGAACTTTGCATCCTTCCTGGCACTTGAGAAATAATCTTAATTCCTCCTCCTCCTCTGCACTGCCTTTATCCTCCCCCAGCCTGCCTGGTGCCACGTGGGACTCTGCATTAGCACAGCTCCTGTAGGAAGCAGAACACGGACAGCTGATGAAAACATGGCATTGTTTGCCAGCAGTAACTAAAACAGAAAGAGGAAGAAAATACTGGTCCCTAACTAGAATCACTGGGAGATTTTCCATCCCCTGGTTGGTTACTTTTCCATTAGATACTTGAACATGGAAATCTTTTACATTTAAAAGTTTCAGGGCTGGATTTTGTGTTTAAAAAAAATAATAAATCTTATTCCTCTCTTAAAAAGCCTTTTGAAGCTTAGTTCTGTGCTGTGTCTGCAGAGGTTTTCTGTGTTGTTTGCAATGCAGGGCTGCATTACATGGTAACAATATTGCCTCTGCCCAGGTTTTCCCTGACAGGATGGAGCCGTGTTTGACTCGGGATGCTGTGCTAAGGGCCCTTCTGAAATCTACAGTGCACCTACCTCATTAAATTTTAAGTTTGAATAAACATAAGAGGCGGTGGAACTGTGCCCAAAATTTTTTGCAACATAATGAAAGCTGCTAGAATTGAAAAATAAAGGATAGATGGGAAAAGTAGGGATCTCCTCTGTGCATCTTCCTGCTGAGCCTTCAGCTGCAAGCCTGGCTCTCCAACATCCTTTGGGAAACAGAGCCTGCTTTTCTACATGAGCATAGCAGGGAACACCAGAATGCTTTGCCTTGAGCAGAGTTTCAGGGTCCTTTCTCAGAACAAAACTTTTGATTCTTTGGAGGAGACAGGTTCTCTTTTTTGGATGTTGTGTGAGCCCCTCGCCCGTTGGGGTCTGCCCATGCAGTGGGGGGACAGCCCCGTGTTTTCATCAGCCAGGACTCAGCTTTGAGAGCCAAGCCCTGCTGGTCTCAGCTGTGATGGGGTTGGTTTGGGGCACCAGGGGTCAGTTTGGCTGTGGGGGTGTTGCTTTCCTTAATGGGGTGCAAGCATTTGGGTGCAACCCTGCAACGACTCTGAGCACCAGCCCATGGGAGCTCACCTGTGCAGCTGCCCAGGAAGAGGGTGTTATTTTAGTGAATTGGCTGCTGAGCTCTGTGATTGATCTGGGCTGAGCAAGAGAAGCCAAGAACAATGAATATAAGAAGGTAGCACTGAGTAGGACTCTATCCTGATTAAGCCTTTTCTCCTCTGAACAGAAAATACTGGAAATACTGTACTTGCCAAAAGAGTTGGTGCCAGAAAGGGTTTGGTCAACACTAAATGCTTCTGTCAACATTCATATCACAGGAAGGGAAAAAAAAACACCAAAAACCCCAAAATACAGCATCCACCTGGCATCTGGGGGCACTTCCCAACGAGGAGATCCAGAGGCATGGGCGAGGTTTGCTTTCAGCAAGAGGAATAATAACAGAGAGGAGTTTAATTTTTATAATACAAAATATATTCAACACAGCACACACTGAATATTTTCCTAATACTTGCAAGTCCAGGTGTGACTGGAGGGTGAGTGCTACAAAAGATGAATGACAAGACTGAGACAGCAAAGAACTCTGCAATCCCTTGCACTATATATTCATGGCTTTATTTGTTTGCAATTGAAATATTTTTCCAAACAAAACATGTCTGGCAGGCATTTAGTATTTAATTTTAGGCTGAATAAAATTATTCCAAGTAAGTTAAATATTTCAAGTTAAATGATTCAAATCCATGGTCAGATATGTTAGTGAATTTAATGAATATTTTAAAAAGTGGAAACTGAGTAAATCTTTAAAAATACTTCCAAACAAATCACAATTTTATTTAGACTTTGAAATTTTCCCTAGGCTTGTCAGCTGAATCACTTCCCAATTCTAAACCTGAAATAACTTCCTTTGGGTCCCCCCTCTCCAGCTAATTTAAGTATACAATCTTTTGGCACAAAGTATAAATAGTGCATTTTTCTTTTCAAGTGTACAGACCTTGGCTGCTCCTGCCTCCCATCCTTCTGTCAACTGTTGGTATTTGGAGCCCAGCCTTCTTCTCATGATACAGAAAGTGTAGTTTTGTAGTAATCTCTGCAGCAGTACTGATGTTTTTATCTATAATTAGCTCTCAGAGATGAGAATGTGTTAAACTGGCAGTTTCTTCTTAGCAAACCTCCCACACAGGCAGAAAAAGCTTTCACTGTATCTTCTAATGCACCCTGTAACAAACTGGATGAGGCATGATTTTTAGAGGGAATATGTTAACCACAGATTGCTACCCTACCACACAGTGAGAGATGCATTTACTGTGTGTGGGATGGTGGCAACTCACCCAGAGCAACTGGTAGAAGGAGCCTTGTCTGAGAGCTGGGGAGCCAGAAGAAAAGAAAATTTCCTGTTTGCTCTAAAACTTCTCTTCTTTTTTACTTTCCTCCTCCCAGCTGCATGAATTGATCAAATAGAACAGTATTCTACCCATAAACCTGCTTCCATCCTGAAACTCTCATGGCTACAACACTGTTAGTAAGATCAGAAATGCAGAATTGTTGGGCTGGTATGTGAGATCAGATGAGCAGAAGGAAACCAGGATTTTGCAAGCTGGAGAGGAGGAGGACAGTGGAATTTATCAGTGCTGCAAGTGGTTAGAGAGCTGACAAAGAGGATAAATACAGGTCCTTTTCCTGGAAGCTGCTCTTCTGATACAACCCACTCAAACTGAACTTGTGATATTGGAGAAATAAATGATAAATCCTGAAATTTGTAAAAAGGCACTGCTGCCTGTGTGGTTCAATCCCAAAGTCAGGGGAAGCTTTTGTGACTTACATTGACGTAGTTCATGCCAGGATTTCAGTCCTGCACACAAGCAGAAGCTTAGCTGAGATATTTAGTTGGAATGCTCAGCCTCTGAAGTCATCTGAGGGCCAGGGACACTTCCTGGGGGTGATTTGGAACTTTAGCAGGGGTGGCTTTCTGGAGCTCTTTTCATTGGCTGCAGATACTGCCTCCAGCTTTCTGGAAACTGGATGTACAGGGACAGCAGCAGCCTTTGCTTTGTTTTTAAGTCCTGTTGTAGCAGAGATTTGGGATGGCTCCCATGATGAGTGATCTGTGCACAGCAGTAAATTCAGGAGTGAGGTGGCTGGGCAGAGAGGTGTCCTGTCTGCCCCACTTTTTGGGCTTCTTTGAGTTCATGCTTGTGTTTTGGTCTTGAGGGAAGCAGAGGACTCATGGCACTTGGAGCTTCCCAGGGAAAGGCTTCTTTCTGTTGTACCAGACCTATCCTCTGGCCCCTTATTTTTTTCCACCTTCAGCAGCTTAATACAAGGTGTGCTGAAGCCTCGTGTTCCAAGCTGTCTCTCCCTTGACTCCTTACAGGATCCTTCCTCTGGTACTGCACTAGAGAACTGAATCCTTGCGTTCAGCAGGAATAAGAGGCTGCCTGGAGAACAACAGCAGCATTCCCAGAGCAATTTGTGTCAGCTGAGGTGCAGCCTTTGGATTTTTACAGAAGGCATAATTTCTTAGAAGCTGCCCCAAACTCAATGTCAGATGTAACCCCTCAACAGCAGCACTGCAAATTCCAAATGCTGTGTGTTCAAGATGAGGGCTGCATTGTTCCAAAGGAGCTGCTCCCTGTGTTTGTCCAAGAATGACTGAGCAGGAAAGTGCTTTCAAGAAAAACTATGTAGAGAGGTTGTTTTGGAGGGTTTATCTGCTTAAAATGAAGCTTCTGATGGGTTAAGAATAATGCAGTGAGAATGGAGCTATGTTTGGGTTGCTAACAGCACCAAAGCTGAGCAGTCCTTCCAACCAATGTCTTCTCATGCTGATCTGGACTTTGACTTTCCACCACTGTGTGGGAGCTTTCCCATCCAACAGAGCAAGTTATGGCAAAGAGGAGAAGATCAGGACCTGGAGTTTAAGAACTGGGTCACAACAACTGGATGATAACTTAGTACCCAGTCAGTACACATTGTGAAACTCAGTGTCTGAGAGGAAGTGATCTACAGCAGGAGGGGAAGAAAAACAGAACCCTAAACAAATGAGCTGACAGAGCATGAGTACTGCCTTTTGTACATAAGGCTGGGAGTAACATCAGAGTTTGCAGAGGGACATCCACACAGGAGGAGACCTTCCAGGATGGTAAGTACATTTGTCACCATCTTGAGAGAGCTGGGGGTGGCCATGGAGATGATGAATGCACCTTGTTCATCTGAGGAACTTCAAACAGCTCCTGGGGAGGCTTTGGTATAGTGAGAAATCACATTCTTGTGTTTGGAAGTCAAAGTCTGACACAATTTGTTGCTGGTGGAGGAAAGAAGTACCAAGAGGTATTTTGGAGGCAAGGAGAAAGCAACCTTAATGTTACAAAGAGCAGTGTGCTGTGGGTACTCAGCAGACTGGCATTAGCTGGTGTCCCAGCCTGTGGAGTAATGCTAAGTAGTGCTTATATTTATTGCTCTTGGATGAACTTCAGTCATTGAAACTGGCAGCTGGTAGAGCCCTGGAAGCTTGGAGGGAGATGTAGTTAATTGCCAACTAGCTACAATATTAATCTTAGGAATTCTGGTTGAGTCTGTGATGTTTCCCTTTTTGAGAATTAACCTGGTTTAGAGCAGTTCTCATGACTTCTGTACAGCAAGTGGGACTCCAACCCACCACCAGTCAAAAACATCAAGAAGGGTTTGTTTGAACAGAATGTTAGATGATTCTATCACAGCACATAAGAGATGTGTTCACCTTCGTATTTTAAGAAAAACACTGCTTTTTGAAGACATTTTGTAACTGTTGCTGAAAAAGAGAAGTGAAACAAGTTGTTTCTGGTAAGCTCCATCCATCTGAGGCCATCACATGGCTCTGAGAGCACTGACACCTGCAATTTCTTACCAAGAGTGCCTGGGTCACTGGATGTGACTTCTGGAGCCAGAGGGACAGGGCAATTCCTCTCAGCTCCAGTTCTGTGATGAGAATCACCGTGGTGGCTGTTTGTTCCTGGCCAGCCCAGGTGATTGGGACAGCTGTGCCAAAGCCACAAGCTGTGGAGTGTGACCTGCAGTCCCAGTGCACTCTCCTGGCCCAGCCTGAAGGGCTGCTGCTGTCTGTCAGATGCCTTTCTCCTCCTCCTCTAAAATACCTTTGCCACACTTTTCTACCCAACTCTTTCATATCTTCTCTCTTGCTCTCCGTTCCCCTTCTTCCCACTAAGTTTTCTGGGTTGGAATGTGACCACTTCCTCTCATGTGTGTTGCTGTCACACACTTTTCTCTGTGTGGTGGGTTATATCAGGCTGTAAGCTCTTTGGGGTAAGACAGTGGGTCTTTACATTGTGCTAAAAACATGATCTGGGATTTCAGAGGTATGGGAAAGACCTTCACTGCTGTCAGCCACTCCATTTCCCCAGGACTGGGAGAATGGATATTTACCTGCCAATGTTTGTAACTATTTCTAGTATAAAAGCTTGCAACTGAGCCTGGGGCAGCAAAGGGAAGTGACAGTGAAAAGTGTGAGTAAAACTGCTTTAGGAAGAGGGCCCTGCTGAAGTGTTTACAGCTGATAACAACAAGGTCCTGAAATGGAAACATGTCTTTCTTCTATGTAGCTCCAGTATGCTTTTAAGCAGGAGTGTCTGTACCTTTCCTCCCTCTCCACCTTTTCCATTTTTGTCATTCTCTTGTCTGCTCTTTTCCCACAGGCCCTCCCTTTCCACATCCCTCTCTGCATTTCCCAAGTCACTGTTTCAGACCCAGCTCCCTTGTCTTCCAAGACATCCTCCACCTCTTTGGTTCAGCCCCGGCAGCCCCTGTGAGTCGAGTCCCACAGGAAACCTCAGGGGCTGTGTCTGGGCAGTGCCAACCCCTGCTTGTTCCCTGCAGCCACTGCCTCCATACTGAAAGGTGGAGTGGGCAGGAGCTGGAAGCAGCAGGGAATGTGTACAGCCATGCTGGGGAAGGGCAGACACCATAAGCCCACCCAGTTCAGGTGACAACAGCTGTGCATGCATGGCAAGATGGATGGGACAAGTCTGGCAGGATCCTGTCTATGTAAAACTTGTTTGAGTGTGGCCACCCACAGAGCATCTCCATCTCCAATACCACTGCAGCAGTTTCATCCCCCAGGCTACAAATGCCCAGTGGCTCAGGGCTCAGGAGCAGTCGTTCAGGGCCTGGGCAGGTGGTGGTGTCATCTGGCAGCACCTTCTGAGATCTGCTGTACCCCAGGATCTGCTTCTTGATTCTGAGAATGAAAAGTGTGACCAGGCTCCTGTGGGGTAAATCCACCTCTGCCAATGCAGGGATGATTCATGACCCACTGGGCATGTGTCAAGATTTTGAGAAGGTAAAACAGGCAAGTGCCAACTCCTCCTGTCTGGCCATCTGCTGCCATATTGGCATATTTTGGGAATTGCTCTTATGGTTGCCTTTGCTGATGGTAACACAAGACTGGAGAAATGTTCTTGATAGAGAAAAGAAGATAACTTATTTTCTAGAGTCATGACTGCAACAGGGGAGAAGGAAAGTTTGTATTTCAGCCTGGTTCCTGTCCCCTTAACAGAGTCACTTCTAGAAGACACACTGGCAATGAAGACAACTCACAGGCACAGGAAGAGAGCAGAAGCTGACAGAGTCACATGCAGGATAAGAATGATGCTGCACACTGTCACCCTCTGCTTCTGCATTTAATTGCTGCTTGTTGGCAAATATGTTCACTTGCAACAGGACAAAAGTGGATGTTGAAGGATGAAGGGGCAGCGATGCAGTTGTTTACACATTAATTACTGCAGGGAATTTTGTGTGTAGACAGCACTGAGGAAAAACTGTGGGGGCATGTCTCACTGTCACTTTGGAATCTGTTAATGTCACTCAAGACCCATAATACAGGGAGGATATTGCACAATTCCATACTCAAATCTCAGAGCACTGTGTAAAGCAGTGCCAGTAACCTGCATTTTTTGTCTGTAATTGGCTGTACACAAATGTTGTCATAAAGCTTTAATTTTCCCCTTGCATACATTTCTGTTTTTCAGATCGTGAAAAAAGCACTAAAAACACCCCTGATGTTTAATGAGTCTTCCAACATGAAATTAGGCGTGAACAATCAAAAAGACGTCAAAATGGTAATTATTGGGATACACCACATTTGCTTACAAGAGCTGAGATTGCACTGACACTTCTGAAAAGAAATAACAGGTTAAGAAGAATGATTTTATTGGCCATTTTAGAAACCCATGTAGGTTGCAATCCTATTTGTAAACAAGTGAGTGACAAAAGCCTCATTGATTTATCCGGTAGACTGATCAAACCTCGCCCAGAGGGAGTAATGAGGAGATAAATCCTGCAGCTCCGTCTGCCTCGGGACAAGGAAACCACGCTTGCACAAAGAGCCTCCTTTCCACCGTTGGCACAGCATTTATTTGTGTATTCATTTGTTCATTTATTCAGATGCCCAGAGTACCTGGACATCACAGTGCTTAGCATGGTTACAGCCATGATGGCACTTCAAAGTAGACTTCTTACCTTAGAAATTCTAAAAACTGTTTGAGTCTTGCTAATGCGTTCATGTGATGAAATGCAGAACTGTTAAAAATAAGTGAGTTGTTTTTTTTTGTGGTGAGGTGGAGAACAAGCCACAGGGCAAAAATATAAGTAGACAGCTTAAAAATGATTATTTCATTCAAATCACTGCCTTAATGAAATCGATGTCTGCACTGTAGATTTTGAGAAAAGCAGAGAAAATTAAAAGCAAGAAGCTTTATCCACATAGAAACGGAAATAGAAACTTTCAGAGGCAAGTGGTTTCTGTGTGGTTTTCCCATGTGCCCTTTTGGGAGCTCAGATTTATGGCTACAGCCCCACAAGCACCCCCAGACTCGATTCTCCTGCCTGGAAGCTCAGGAGCTCGGTGCATGTTGCTTATCACAGGCTGGTGGGTGCTCCAGCTCCCAAGAACTGCCATGGGGAGCCAGACATGGTAATTACAGTGGGGAAATAGATCTGCTCGTGTGGTTGGTTGCCTTTTCCTGCTCAGCACAGGGCAGCATTTAGAGCCTGGTGCTATAATTTTCAGCACGTGAGTGGCTGGACTGCAGATCTGAAGCTACCAGGTACCCAGGCTACTTTTTTTTCTTTTTTTCCCCCATCTACATTCAGGAAAAAAAATGAAAGTGCAGCAAAGGGGAAATGAAACTAACCACAATGATATGGGAATACTGTTCACATGGACAAATTAGATTTGTGTAGTTTCAGTTAAGGGAGGTTTAAGACAAAACCAGAACATGTTCAGAAACCACAAAATGTCTTTCTGCCTCTGACACTTTCTGAACTATTATTTCTCCCCTGACAACATAAACTTTCTTTTTATGGTAATGCTTAGCTTAATCCCACAGCTAACCTTGTATTAGGAATTTCCTTATTTTGATTTTGGTAGAAATTTTGTTGAACATCTATTGGTCCTGTGCTAAAATAAAGCAAATCAACGTGAAATTAATCACAAAATTTGGGAAAAAAACAAGGGATTGATATATTGGCACAAAAAATTAAACCAATAAATGGAACTAAAATCATGGTCTTCACATAAAACAACACCAATCTATTTCCAAATTTTCTTTTTACTTTTTTGCTATTGAACTTTATTTGATTATATCTCCTTTCCAGAGTGTTTGTTCCACTTGATTCTCTGATTTCAGTATTTCATTCCCTTTCCTGAAAGGAAGAATTTCCTTTCAGGAAAGGGAATGAAATCTTGCCATTTCAATGAGGATCAATTGGGCAAGCTTTGGTCCATTTCCCTGCACTTATGGCTTTTATTGTTTTCACATAGTTTCATGATTTCCTCTTTTGTCTTTTAGCATTTAATTTCTTCAAATTCTTTTCCTTTTTGTTTACCTTTCTTCCACGATTTTGGGGTTTCAATGTGAATAATTTTGGCAACTTTTGGTCCTTTTCATTGCACTTCATTTGAGTTTAAAGTGACCTTCTAAAAGTCATCTAGTTCAAGCACCCTGCAGAGAGAAGAGACATCTTCAACTGGACCAGATTGCTCAGGGCACTGCCCAAGCAGACCTTGAACAGTTTTTCCTCACTTTCAGTGCTGCATCTAAGAGCTCTGTCTGGCAGTAGCTGCAAGCACATCTCCTATTCAAAGATTGTGATTTATTCACCTGCACAGGTGAATCCATTAGCTGGTGCATCAGTGTCTTGGTGATCACTTAAACCTTCTCCTCTGTGGGTTCTGTTCTAGTTTCAAATCTTAGGGGCAATTTTGGTGCTTGGTCTTGTCCTGATGGCTCTTTACTTCCTGAGTGTGGACAGCACAGTTGATGCTTACAGAGAAGTAGCAGTTGTCAGCATTTACAGAAACCTGGAGGAGGAAGAAGGACTCTACAGAGATCTCCCAGAGGAAGAAGGACTCTACAGGGATCTCCCAGAGGAAAAAGGACTCTACAGGGATCTCCCAAGAGCCACAATAACTGAAGAGGGCACCAACAGGTCCAATGACTCCTGCAGGTGAGTCAGGTTAGATGGCACACGGAGGAGTCATCACCAGATGGAGAAATAGTTACATACTGATAATATCAGCATGGGTTGTATTCTCTTCCCACTGTATCCTAAGTGATGAAGCACCACTAATTTGGGAAGAGTGGGGGTGCTGTTTAGGCACTGGGTAATTGGTAATTGCCTGCTGTGAGGAGCAGTGGGGGCAGAGTCACAGCTCCTCTCCCACTGCCCTGCTTGTAAATTCATCTCAGCTCAGCTGCTCCTCAGCCACCTCCAGCCATCCTCCTTTTGTGGCAGCAGAGTGACCAGCTGCCAGAGCAGCCTTTCTCAGAGGCTGGAAGGGCAGGGAATGTCTGTGCTGGGAGAGGGTGAAGAGGGTACCCACACAACATCCAGCTATGGGGGTTTGCTTTTCTCCATACCTTAGGCACAGTCAAATAAAAAGCTCAGAATGGCTACTGAGAAACCATTCTGCTGAATCTGGGAGGACACTGTAAACATGATAAGCCTGGATATTAAAACTAGGGATAGAGAGCACTCCCGGCCTGTTTGTCCAGCTCATCTTGTTTGCTGTGGAGGTTGACACCCAGCATGGCCAACTGGCCATGGCAGGTGCTTGGTGTCCTGTTGGGGTCACAGTCACTTGCTTCACAATACAAAATTGCCATTGCAGCTTTGAACTTGTGGAAAACGTTCCTTATGACTTACCCTTCGAGATAAACAGCACTGCAGCCAAACCCTTGTACCAAGCCTGGAGGAGACTGCTTGACCTAGCCCAGGAAAAAGTTCATGTGGCTTCTTACTACTGGTCTCTAACTGGGAAGGATATTGGTGTCAATGACTCCTCTTCCAAGCAGGTAATGTAAAATCAGCAGCAAGCACATCTGTGGTGGTTTTTCCTCATGTACATGTGGCAGAAGGCAGGTTGGCTGTGTGGTCTGAGTCCCAGAGACATTGCTTCACTCCTCCTGCAAATCCAGGAGGGTTTTCCATGCTGTTCTGAAGCAACACTCCAACTTTCCTCCTTCAGTCAAGTCAGACTGAAATAGGTGTAATTTCTGACCTGCCTTGTGCTGGGGTTCTTCAAAGGAAGTGCCCATTAGTAACACTGCACTTGCAGATATCTTATTACAGCTTCTGTAACAAAATATTAAAAATAACAATGTACCACACAGGGTGAAGATATTCTGTGGAGGTTTGAGAGGTTACTGGCAAAGAATGTCTCTTTGTATATTGCAGCAAGTTCACCAACCCTGGCTACAAAATCAAGGGACCTTGAGGTTTTAGAGGAAAAAGGTAATTATTCCCCTTCCATGATCCACTCAGAGCTTCTGTATTGCAAAAAGGCATCTGGGGGAAAGTGGTCTCCAAGGCCTGTTCTGGTGTGATGCTAACACGGGTTCACAGGACAAGCACCATCTGCTCACTAGTTCATGCTTTCTTTCTGTGTTACCATGCTCTTTAGGATTTTCTGAAAGTTCACTTTTTTTTTTTCAAGTTGCTGTGTTCCCAGGAATGAGTGCTTGTGAATTTTGGTGGTTGTTACTGCCTACAAGAGTCAGACATGCAGATGTGTTCTGGCTGTTGAAGAACCATTTCCATGCTGTATCTAAACTCTTTTTTCCCTTCCCCATCTTTCTTCAGGGGCTCATGTGAGAAAGATTGATTTTGGACGTTTGACAGGAGGAGTGTTGCATACCAAATTCTGGATAGTAGACATGAAACACATATATATTGGTAGTGCAAACATGGACTGGAGATCTTTATCTCAGGTAACCTCAGCTGCATATTCATAGATGTGGGGGAAAATTCATGTCCTAGCAGATAACAGAGAAAATTCATAACGTTGTAAAATATTGTTAGAGCAGAAGAAACAGCAAAGAATGCCCTGGAGGTGGCTCCTTCTGGGGCTGTGACACAGCTTGGTCTCTTTGCAGGTGAAAGAGTTTGGTGCTGTGATGTACAACTGCAGCTGTTTGGCCAAAGACCTCTGGAAAACATTCAGTACCTACTGGGATGTTGGATATCCTAATGCTACCATCCCATTCCCTTGGCCTCTTAATTATTCTACCCACATTAACAATCATCAGCCCCTGGAAGTAGAATTTGATGGAATCTTGACAGAAACCTATTTTTCTGTGAGTATGTTTGAAAATAACATGACAGACTGTAAAATGTTTAAGGATTGAGCAAGAAAGTTTCTCCAGCAGTCCTTCTCAGTTGCTTGTGTTCCAGGTGGATAAGAATTTGTTCCTTAGGTTTCTCTGGAACTATTCTAAGAATAGGCATAAATCCAGAATAAGCTGTCAAATTGTATGGCAGGAACAGTGTGCAGGTCTCTTTTAAAATTACCTCAATATATCAATAAGTATCTGACCCAGCAGAATGAGAAAAGATGGTGGTCCATCTCAAGTGTTTTGTGCTATTTTAATGAAAACTAGACAGATTTAAACATAAATGAGTCACAGTCTGAGAGAAAAAAATAAAATTATATCACTGATCTACATGTTATATTCTTTTTTACAGGCTTCTCCTCCAGCATTTTGTCCACATGGTCGCACCCATGACCTCTATGCTATACTCAGTATTATCAGTCAGGCAGAGAAGTTTGTCTATGTTTCTGTTATGGAATATTTCCCTACCAGCCGTTTTGTTCATCCAAAAAGGTACAGTTTTAATCCTGAGCAAATCAGTTACTTGTACTATTTAAAGAAAAAAAAATAAATCATTCCCCTCCTTCTACAATAAAAATACTCAGAATGGAGAGAGGTTTTGCTCTGCATTCACAACCATCCCATAGACTGTGCCTCCCAGGTACCATGAATATGAACAGAGAGAGGAAAGGGAACACCAGAAATATATCTGACATCAGATTTTTCAGAGAAAACATTGGTGTGCTCTCCTTCCTTGCTCCCATTTTTCTTTCTTGCTGTCCTTTCCTTCTGAAGAGTCTTGACTTCCTGCTTGATGCACCTGACCCATAATTTAGAGGGTGGTTCTTGGCTGTCCTGACCTTTGCAGTGAGAGCTGAAAGAGCCTCTAAATGAAATTTCTGGGGTTTTCTGTTTGTTCAGGAATTGGTGGTTTTTGTTGTTGTTGTTGTTGTAGTTTTTTTGTTGTTGTTGTTTGGAGTTTCTGCTTTGTTTTAATAATTCATCTAAGTTCCAGCAGCAGCTCCAGAGATAAGGTGATAGTGGCAATCTGGAGTAATCACAGAAACATAGCATGGTTTGAGTTTTACACCCTCCCCTCGTGTGCCATGGGTAGGGACAGCTTTCACCAGACCAGGCTGCTCAAAGCCCCAGCCAGCCTGGCCTTGAGCCTGAGTGTGTGAACCACTGCCACGGTCCCTGAGACTGCCCAAGGTCACTGCAGGACTATGCAGACCCTGCACATGGACCCAAACCCGAGCAGCACAGAAAGTTACTCAGGGGGCAGCACTGAGATTCCCAAATCCTCTTAGATGTGCTTGAATTAGGATGTTTACGTGCAAGCAAGTGCTCTGAATTATCTGCTTACAACATTTCTGAGTTTTCCAAGCATCTAAATATCTGAGGAAGAAGTTCAAGTGAAAGAATTATGTACATGTCTTCTTGAACAGGGTAAGCTCTAGGCTGCCATTTAGCCAGTGGTACAATATGCATCAAGTCCTCTGTCACAACTGTGTAAAGCCTCTCTTGTTCAGCTGGGGCATAGGTGTGTTATGAGGAAGATGTTACTGTAATAGAGAGACACAGATAATTTTACTGTCCAAGAAACAAAATCTCAGGACTAGCTTTTACTTGGAGGGTATATTTAATAAATCAAACAGCTTAGAGGATTTTTAGTTTATATGTATAACAGTTGAGTCTGGGTTTCTCATCTTCTGAGAACCAAGAATAAGTTCACAGAAAGTCTCTTTTCCCCCTTAGGACTGAGTGCATTAATACTCCTTATTCTTCATCTGAAGGCTTAATCCACAGTTTGTGACATCTAGGGCTGATCAGATGCAAACAAGAGTTTGAAAGGCCCAGGGAAAGCAGTGCAGGGCCTCGGGCTATCTCCACAGCAACCAGCTGTAGTGCCATGAATTGAAGCTGATTAGTTCAGGTTAGGTTCCTCCAGCAGCTGAGGCAGAGGGAACAAAGCTGCTGTCTAATGCCTGACTGTTAATCAACTAAAAACTGATATATTTAAAAAAATGAAACCATTCAAAAATTGCATTTCAAATAGCATGGTTTTCCAAGCTTTTCAGGATCTATAAGTCAAGCCTGAGCATCAGAGCACGTGGCCAGGCCATTGACTGAAATAGGACGATGCACAGGGGAGGATTAGAGAATTCAGGCCTTTGTACATAAGACCAAAAGGATTAAGTTAGGCAAATTAATTCATCATTGCTCATGGGACTGTGAGCAAATGCTGGACCTCTCTCTGTATCAGCCCTCCAATCTGTACTGAACATGCCTGTCTCCCTCAGTGCAGCATTTGTTACTATTTACAGAATGAAAATGCTGCGTGGGTGTTTGGAGTTACCAGCCCTGGGATGCACATTGTCCAGCTCTTAGTGTTGTGTAGCTGGGTGAAGGATGTTAAAAATGTTCCCCATGGCTACAGCCAACACAAGTGTCAGGAAAACAGATTTTCCCATGTTCAGGGAACGTGGAGAGCACAGCTGTGTCCATTACCTTGGGCACATACAATGGGGACATGGGAGGGGTGGGGAGGGATGGAGTCTGCCCATGCTGGCTGATGGCACAGGACCACTGCAGACATTGGAAACAGTCTCCAGGGGCCTGAAAAAGCCATATTCTCCAAAATGGTTCTTAGACTTTCCTCTGGGCTCTGCACTGCCCCTTTCACTCTGTGCTGTATGAACTGGCTTTACCCTGGAGTTGCTATTGTTGTCTTTTGTTTACTAAGGAGATGAGCATGGTGGCACCATGCTGTGTGTGTATCTGTGTATGAGCACTTTACTAAGCTTTAAACTTTTGCATGAATTTCACCCCAGTTTGGCAGAGTCTGGAGGTCTCAAAACATGTGTGAAAAGAATGGACATGGAATAAGGCAGAAACCTTGTTTGTACCTTCAGGGAAGCCACAAGTGCTTCACTTACTAGACATCAGAAATCCCACCTGTGCATCATCATTCATAGTCTCAGTTTAACGTCACAACTTTCTAGTGAACTGTTTAAAAAAATTCTCTCTCTTTGCACAAACCTCCTTTTCTGCAGATACTGGCCTGCCATTGACAACGCCCTGAGACGTGCAGCCTTCAACCACAGAGTGCAAGTCCAGCTTCTGGTCAGCTGCTGGGCATACACTGACCCAGCCATGCTCCACTATCTGAGGTCCCTGCGTGCTCTCAACAACCCACACGTCCACATCAGTGTCAACGTGGTATGAATAAGAAACCTGATTTTGGAAAGACAGCTTGAGGATATGGCCCCACACTGATTTTTGAGACTAAGCTGCTGTTTGTGTGTACAAATATTGGCTTTTAGAGAAGCAGGTTGTCTGTTTTTGCAGTGATTGCTTCCCATTTTTGTGAAAATAACACCCAATACATAAACTTTGAGGAAGCAGCTGTTTTAAGCTACTAGTGATACCAGGTATGTGCCTGGTTGTGGCACTTGAGGCATTATCCAGGCAGCTGCTTTTGCTGAGCACCGTGACAGTAAGAGTTTATATGATAATTCAGTGCTCCTCTCAGAGACCTTTTCCTGCATGGAATATGTTAAATTGATCTAACTGCTATCAGTTTTTTAAAACTGAGAGCTCTGTTGTCTGCCTACACAGATAGATCTATTCTATTCTTGAACACTAAATATTGCACACAGGCCATAGGCATTAGGCTGGAATGCATCAAGTGGAGTGGGGATGGTGTGGATGCTCCCAACACGATGCAATAATCACAACAGAGAGATATCACAGAAGGAGGAGTGGATTTCAGAAAAAAAAAAAAAGGAAATGTTGATTTTGGTAAGAGTTAACATAAAAAGTTAGGCATTATAGTTGCATGGAGTACCCTTGTGTCTGTGATCAGCCCATTCTCACACAAAATAAGAGCAGCAATCAGTGGTAAATGCAGATCTATTAAACAGCTGCCTAAAACTGCATTTAATTGTCTGCCCTGTAATGATAATAGCTGTGCCACTAATGGAACATTGTGAGGCAAACATTATCTGTATCTGATCTCAATTGCTTATCTGGTTTTATGTATAGTGGCAGTACTATTTGCGAGTTTCCTTGGATAGGAGTAAAATCTCTTCTGTGGTCTATTCAATAACAGAGTGCAGTATGTTCTCTTCTGTTCTTCCCATACTATTCTATTCTTTGAAACCACAGAAAACATGCACTGTCCAATCATGAAGTCTGCTTCTCAATCTAGTATTTCTGTTAATATTTTTTAATTTCTCTCCCTGCAGAAACTCTTCATTGTTCCTGTTCTGAATCACACAAACATTCCTCATGGGAGAGTGAATCACAACAAATACATGGTTACTGATAAAGTAGCCTACATTGGTATGTATCCCATGATTCCAAATAATTACAGTATCTCCAGGTTTACTGGACTGAGATTGAGATAGGATAAGCTGCAATACCAAAGCATTGGTCTCTCTACATTAGTATTTAATTTTAATTTTAAAATATTTGTGGAATATACATACTAACTTAGCTGAAATAAAGAAAAACATTTTAACAACAAAAATGCTAAGTCTGTCCTAGGTAAAGGAGTACACATGTGAAAGGGAGAAAACAATGTAGGTCAAGTTCAGTAAGAGATTATTTCATATGATAGTGAACCATTAGGAACAGAGCATGACAAGGCTGAGTGCACAGCCTGTGACAAGCACAGTGGGAATTTCACAGCCTGTGTGCTCAGAATGACACAGGGATAGCTGGTGCTCCAGTATATAACATTATTGTGCTTTCATAAAAATGGGATGAATTAATCCTATGCACTGTTTGTTGAAAAGAACTCTAGGAAAGGAAATGAGAAAACAGTAATGTCAACTGTGTGCTGTTCCTGGAAGCTTGGATAGTGTTTACATTTCACTCTTTTATTAGGAACCCTCAAAAAGAAGATGTGAAAGTGCTCTGTCATTTCAGCCAGCTCATCCTCCCAGCAGTACACACCAGCAAATAGCCTGATCTTCCAACTGGCTGAGGGTTTACAGCCCCAATTGCCTTCAATACTTTAATAACTTGTTTTATTCTTGAAGGCAGATATGCAGAATATTTGTTTTCATGCCTAAGCACCTTCTGGAAGTGAAAGATTTTTCTGGCTGAGGCTATCACGAGGGGAAGTGAATAAGTGATAAGACGTGTATTTTTCACAGTGCTTGATTTTCTGAATTGAGGTAGCTTTGGAGAGAGCCCTAGACAATGGCTGCAGCTGGATTCCCAGCTTTGCCTGGTTTAGAAGCAGGCTTTGCACATCAAGCTCAGAACAGCTCCTGAGGGTTTATTGATCAAGAGGCCAGTTTCTCCTTTTGTTTTCCTTCAACAAGTGAACAAAATTAAGTCCATTAAAGACTTCTTTCTTTAAACACAGACAGCCGTGACAAACACTGGCTTTTACCCCTCTTAATACACAAATACTGCACTTTATTACCTTGTTTATGAGTAGATTTGCACATTCTGTCACAGGCTGTAACAAATCAGAAGGTTATGAACCTTCAGGGTTGCAGTTAATACCAAGTTTTCAAAACCTGAGGTCTGGCATAAGAAGGAGGTGACCTGATTTTTGCTGCCTTGTTGGTCCTAATGAGATTTGCAGTCATAGAGCAAATCAACAAAGCCCAGAGATCAAACAGAACACTGGGAAATGAGTGTTTTCTAATCAGTTACTTTTCCATTGCATAGGGACTTCCAATTGGTCAGAAAACTATTTCACTGATACAGCTGGCGTGGGACTAATTATCAAACAGAATTCGACCAACCTGCAAAGAAGGCAACAACCTATCCAGGAACAGGTGAAAGAGCTTTTTGAGCGAGACTGGAATTCCAAATATGCAGTGAATTTGGAAGATGTGCAGGGACAGAAAGACTGTAACTGGGAGGGAGACCATAAAGTGATTTGAAATGTACATTTAAAATAGAAACAAAAAAATGTATTTGAATCTTGTTCATGTGCAAATGAAGGAACTCTCTTTTTTTTGTCTTTGTCAAAGAAATCACTTCCTCATGGCATCCACACTGATGATTTGAGAATTTCTGATAGTTGACTCTACCTGCAAAACCATTGGTCAATGTGTGATACTTGATTTTCTTGTTTGATTACCTCACCGCAGAGTTAGTGAAATGCATACAGTGTTGTATGACAAGCTGCCTGGCATTGAAGCAAACATCAGAGATTACTGTGCTATTTTATCTTTGGAAACCTTTATATTTCAACATAAATGTTCCATTAACAGTGTTTGCTTACATGTGTTTAAACATTTTTAATAAACTCCTGGCCACCTTAACATTTGAGCCATGTATACAATCACCTACAACAGCAAGGGCAGATTTTTAAAAGCATTTAGAAACCAGAGATACAGGGAAATACCTGTTTCTAAGTGTTGAGGCTAGCTGCTAGAGATAAATGCCTGGGATTTAAACCTTGGGACCATTTTCCAGCTCAGCTGCGCTGGAGCCCTGAGTGTCTGGGGATGTCTGGATGTCTGGGTGTTGGTCAGCAAACAGGATGGGGGAGCAAGGCAAAGCTGCTGCATGGGTGCTGTTGTGGCTGGGGCATCCCACCTGCACTGTGGGCAGTGCCTGGGGAGCCTCCTCGCTCTTCCTGGGCTGCCCTGGTGCTGGTCCCGAGCCTCTGGGCTGCCTTTCCTCCTGCAGTCACCCAGGGACCCTGAGCCATCTGGTGCCTGACATCCCTATCCACCACAGCTCTGCCCTGGGTGACTCTCAAGTGACAGGAAAGGAGAGCAGGGCACGGGCTGCAGCTGTGAGTGACACTGGGCTGGAGCTTCCATGAGCCTTGCCAGGGCTGTGCACACACAAAAATCCCCACACGAATAAGGACTTGTAGAGGTGACTCCCATCAATGCTCCACTTTTTGGTTTCCAGGCTGCTCCTTACCTATCTCTTCAGACACTTCCAAGATTCCTTGGAGTATCTTTTCCATCACCACAAGTCAATGCTTCTTGTTACTGTGGCAGGTTTTTTAAGACATGTGATTACATGTACAGATAAAACTGAAATTCTGGGAGTATTCACGTACATGCCAAAATATTGAGGAACATGCAGGTGCTTTTCGTGCTCTCACCCCCTATTTCCTTACCAGAGTTAGCTTGAAAATCTTTGTGAGACGTTACATCTTCAACCAACAAAACAGTTTTCTGTAGAGGATTCCTCTAGATGGCACTCCAAGCTGTGTTTTTCTGTTTCGGCGGGATAGATATTGCAGGAGTAAGAAGAAAACTTTCTCTTCTACTTGTGAGCTCAAATCTGACAGTGCTGGATTAGTTCAGTGGGACAGCAGGCAGAATTTTCTTATGGCCTTATAAACTTGGGGATTTAAGGTGGGTTAAGGTTTGGCTTATAAAAGAAAAAATTGATGCTTAGGAAAGTGCTCTTCTATTTTCTCTACTGACATCATTGTTGGTTTTCCCCTACATATGGGGAGGTGAGGGGGGACCTTACAATTAATGCAATGAACTGGATCTAAGAGGAACTTGAGATTATTTCCCTGGTTTCTTCTGAGACTTTTGAAGCCCGTTCATACCTTGATTCTTATTTACTTGTCTTCTATTAGAAAGGTAGAATATCATGTAAGTTATAACCAGGCTTTGAGTCTCAATTATTTTCCATTTATGAAACAGGGTTAATAATAGTCCTTATCCACTCATCTCTTACTTATCTCTTTCATTTAGATTGTGATTTCTCCAAGCTAAGGACTGTATCAAATGTAACCTGGGTCCTCCAGTGGCATTTATTGGCATCATCCTTGGGCAGATTGGCTATTAGGAAAAGGCTCTTCACCCAGAGGGTGGCTGGGCAGTGGAAAGGCTCCCCAGGGATGCTGTCACATCAAGAAGCATTTGAACTACACTCTTGGAGATGTGGTGTGATTCTGGAGGTTGTACTGTGTAGAGCCAGATGTAGAACTTTGTGAGTTCCTTTTGACTCAGGATACTCTATGATTTTCTAGTCTGACTGCAGGCTGTTCAAATTTTTGTAAGTATTGGCTTATTCATGTCTAAAAAAAGTAGCTGGTTTGGCTCTTGAGCATGGATACTCTCTTCTGATCAGCTCATCTCATGTACTTGCATTATGAGGGAGTACAAGGTGTGCAGAATTGTCTCTGCTTTACCAGAGTGTCTTTCAGGAGGAGCTGCTGCTCTGCTCTCCCAGCAGGATCACCTCTGGAAGCTCTTGGTTTTTTGGTGCAGTGCCTTGTGGCTACAGTGCTGCAACAGCAATGCAGGCAACAGCAAGACAGAACCTAGCTGGCTCCATGGGGTATGAGGACTGACAAGATCACAAAGTCACCTGGCTTCACACATTAGACATCAGCTTTAGTATTATCTGTTCTCATTTCTCCTGCCAGGATTACCCAGGATTTTCCTTTCCCAGTTGTTCCAGATTAAACATACCTTTGTTGCTTTAACCCAGGTACTGAGAAAACATCTCATCTACCATTTATGCCATATCAGGGTGCACTTAATTTCTTGACAGTCATGAATATCTCCATAATCCCTAGATGATAGCTCTTGGGTCGTGGGCACAGACTCACAGACCTCTGCTCTCTGTAGGGGCCCAGAAAAGTCAGCTTTAGTTGCAGGATGGATTGTGGTGGTGCAGCTTCCTGAGGAGGGGAAGTGGAGAGGGAGGTGCCAGTTCATTCTTCCTGGTATCCAGTGATAGGATGTGTGGAATAGTTCAAAGTTGCATTAGGGGAGGTTTAAACTTGACACTAGGAAACATTTCCTTACCAAGAGATTGGTCAAACACTAAACCAAACTTATCTTGAGAGGTGTTCAATGCCACAAGCCTGTCAGTGTTCAAGAGGCATTTGGACAATGCCCTTAATAACCTTAATGTTTTTCCTATATTTTGGTCATCCCTGAAGTGGTCCAGCAATTAGACTGAATCATCATTCAATTAACTATTCTATTCTGTTATATTCTAAATGTCTTTAAAGTGAAACAGGGTTAGATCAGATATAAGGAAAAAATCTTTACTGTGAGTGCTGAGGACCTGGCACAGGCTGCCCAGAGAAGCTGTGGCTGCCTCATCCCTGAGAGTGTTCAAGGCCAGGTTGGAAGGGGCTCCAAACAAGCTGGAGCAGTGGAAGGTGTCTCTGCCTGTGGCAGGGGGTCAGAGCTGGGTGACCTTTAGGTTCCTTCTTTCCCCTTAACATTCTGTGATTCTATGATGCAGAAATGAAGAACATCTCGATCTACGGGTGGTTAGACAGCCAGGTACACTTCACTTAAAATCCATTTCCTAAGTGTTTTGCTGTGTCTGCTTTCCTGTACTAAGCAGAATATGGAGGAATGTGGGATGAGAAAACTACTATAATGAAGCATGTCTGCACTTGTCCTTCTGGAGAGAGGATCTTGTGAGTGAAGTGGTGATTGCAGCCATCTTGGCCAAAGAGGCCACAAAGAAACTGAGTTTAAAATTTCTGCTGACAGGAAGAAAAGGAACAGCAAAACTTCAACTCTGGACAGGAGGAGAGCTGACTTCAGGTTGCTCAAGGAGATAGTAGGTAAAGTCACCTGGGAAAATGTTTTTGTATTTGAGGGGATGGTCCTGCTCTGCTCTGCGGCAGCCTCACCTGGAGTCCTGTGAGCAGTTTTGGGTGCCACAATAAAAAAAAGGACATTAGAGAGTGTCCAAAGGAGACCACAAGGATCATGAAGGGTCTGGAGGGGAAGCTGTCTGAGGAGTGGCTGAAGTCACTTGGTCTGCTCAGCCTGGAGGAGATGAGGGGAGAGCTCATTGTGGCCTTCAACATCCTCATGAGGGGAAGCAGAGGGGCAGGCACTGATCTCTTCACTCTCGTGGCCAGTGACAGGACCTGAGGAAGTGGCTGCAGCTGTGATGAAGGGTTTAGGATGGATGTTAGGAAAAGGTTTTTCACCCAAAGGGTGTTTGAGCACTGGAACAGACTCTGCAGGGCAGCGGTGACAGCCCCAAGCCTGACAGAGTTCGAGAAGCCTTTGGACAATGCTCTCATGCTCATGGTGTGAGTTTTGGCGTGTCCTGTGCAGGGCCAGGAGTGTGATTCAAGGATCCTGACAAGTTCCTTCTGACTCAACGTATTCTATGATTCAATTTAGGATTGTAATGAGTGGAAAGTCTCCATTACCCCTATATTTAGGAACTGTGCTGTCATTAAGATTAGGCAACGACCTCAGCAGTGAAGTACATGCAAACTTTTGCAAATTTAAGCTGGGATTTTCCAAACCAGAAGTGTCAGTAACTCATGCTACTCAAGTTATTATTTGTATGGTGAGTTTATTGTGAATTAAGAATACAGACAGTGTTTTAATGGTACATGTGAAGGCTGTCACATTTGCACTCTGGTTTTCATTGTGCACTTGAGAGAAGCATTAATATAAACAAAGGAGCAAATAATTATATACACCTCCTTTCCCAGAAAATCTCTGAAGCAATTCCACCAGTGTGGCAGATCATTCTAAGCATTTAACTATCCCTTAAGTATATACATTAAAATTTATTTATCCACATTTGAATAATGTTCTTTGTAAGCATGTTTCATTCTGGTATCTTACAAACATGATTTAGTTACATGTTTTTTGGTCTTGAAAGGATTCTGTTGGTTTTTGCTGTTTTTTTTTTTTAAATTATTATAAGGCTAAATATGACCTGCCACAATAATAAAAAAAATAAGAAGAGAGGAAGAGGCAAAGCATTAGTCTCTCTACACTAATATTTAATTTTTATTTTATATTTTAAAATGTTTGTGGAATATACATACTACCTTAGCTGAAATAAAGAAAAACATTTTAATAACAAAGCAAAAGTAGCTCAGAAAGTTCCAAGATCTGAACAGGTAAGTATAGTTCTCATAGTACTAGTTTAGAACCCATTCTGGTAATAATGTGTAATCTAAATATAACTGGTGTGTTTTGAGAAGCCTCTTTCCTAAGTCTTTTGCTGTCATTGAGCCTTTTAATGATTTACTTTCATGGTTCTGGTATGTACTCAGACTTTGCTCAAACTATGGGCTCCTCTGCACCTTCCATAATTGTTCCCCTTGGGGTAGATATGAAGGAATCTTTTTTTTTATTATTATTAATGTACAATCTGGTACATCCATGTACTTGAAAATCAAATGTAGCAAATTCTGTTCAAGTGTTTTCATAAATACCAGCCTTGGGGTTTTAATTTTCAGTTAGTAGAAAATGAGAAAAACATTCTCTTCTGTACAAACGGATGATTTTGTTTTCATTGAGGATTGAGAAAATACAACCTTCATTTGGTTGTATCTCCAACAATATTAGATTTACTATCTTTTTCTTCCTCCAACAAGATTAGTTCAGTTCTTGCTGAAGATGTCACGATAGATGAGGCCCCATCAATTTCAGCTTTTTCACCTTCTCCTGTTTCTCTAGGTGATAGGCTTTCTTGTGCATCAAAAAACACATCTGGTTTATCTGTTGGGCTATCTTCATCTGAAAGTCCCCCCTCTTTATGATCCACCTCTTCTTTGTCAACAGACTTAGCCTTTTTGGAAGGCGATGTGAAACCAAACTTGGGAAATCTAAACCATCCAGTTTTTTCAGCCTGCTTAGAGAAATCATCTGATGTGTCAGCAGGTTTCACATCTTCTGGAACTGATTTTTTTATTTCTGGTTTTGCGTCTGTGCTTGTTTCATCCCCAGAAGATGAAAAGCCAATACTTGGAAGCCACAATTTGAATCTTCCAGGAGATCTTTTACTATCAGTCTTTTCTTTCTCATTGGTTATGTCTTTTTCTTCCACTGCTTCAACTACACCTTCATCTTTAGAGAGAGGAGCTGCAGTTTTTCCCTCTGTTGATTTATCAGGAAAACTCTCTTCAAGTTTACTGGAATACTTTATTTCAGCAGCAGATGTTTTTAACTTTGTCAAACTCACTTTTCCTCTAGATTCTTCAGACTCACGGTGTGGTTGGTCAGACAGTTTAAGCTCAGCACTGCCAGTTCTCTGTGCTGCTACTCCAAAGCTTTCACCAGCACTTGTAGGTTTTATCACTGATGCATCTCCTGTGGGAGATGGCTGCTGGACCAGCATGTCTAAATCGCTGTGTGATTCAGGCAACTTCGTCTTGAGCAATGAGAATCCCAAAGTAGCAGTTTTGACCTCTGATGAGAGAATCTCTGATTCTTTCAGTATTTCTGTAGTGTAAATCTCACACCGCTCAATAGCAACATGCTCAGGTTCTACTTTTTCCCTAACTTCTTGGCCCTCTATGTAAGACCAATGAATGTCTTGCCCTGCACTTGAGAGGGAGGACTCTATGGTAGCTGTCATTTGTGCTGTTTTAATGTCAGGTTCAGTCAGCGTCAAAATTTTGCTTTTTGCTTTTTGAACACCCCCCTCTAGAGCTCCTGGTGTTTCTTCAGGGATAGCAGAGCTTGCTTGCAGTTGCACTATTTCAATGTCAGTACTTGATCCCTTTGGATCTGTTACTACTTTTGACAGTAAAACATCAGCTTCAATTGGGAGAGTTCTAAAAGTGAATCTTGGTATTTTTAATTTGGGAATTCTTACACTTACTTCTGGAACACCTGGTGTTTGGTCCACTGTTTCCCCTGTTATTCTGGTAGATGCTTCTATATCATCTAGAGCTGGACTTTTCAGGCCAATTGATCCTTCTGTTTTTTGTGGCTGCATTTCTGCTGTGCCTCTTTCACTTTTAGGTGCTGAATCAGCTTCTGACTTTGGCAAATTGATATCATCTTCAAACCCCTTGATTTCTGAATGCAACATTCCAAACTTTGGAATCTTAAACTTGTATGCTTTAAGTTTACTTGTTTCTGTTCTGTCTTCTACTTGCACTTTCACTCCTGCAGACACATCCTTTTCAACACTTTTCACTTGAAATTTCATTTCAGGATCTACTCCAGTAATTTTAACATCCGTCTTCAGTGTTGGAACTTCTACCTTTAGATCTTCTAGCTTAGCAGTAACGTAAGTACCATCTTCTGGTCCTTTTGTTGTAGACCGTTCACACATAGTCCTTTTTAATTCACTTTCTTCACTGTCTTTTCCTATGATTTTCACCTCACCCTTCATCTTTCCTTTTTTAATTGCTGCCTCTTTATTTTGAACATCTAGCTCTTCCTTTGGAAGACTAACATCTATTTTCTTCTGTCTTGCATCCAGAGTAATTTCAGTTGATGATGGTTTGCATCCTACCCCTGATGTCTGTAACTTCATGGAACTTTCTACCTTTGGGATTTCTATATCCTGTGATTTGCCTTTATGCTCTGGACTCAGAGTACGTGTAGGAAGCCTATTTGTTGAACTCTTGTCTTTGTCACTTTCTGAAGCACTTGGGTATGGTTTAGGTAATTCTGCTGCAGATACTGTGATTTCTGAAGTATGTCCTTCAGCACTGCGCTTAACTACATCTGCGTAAGTTTCAGTTTTTTGAATATTCACTCTATTATCTGTTCTTTCTGTGGATAATGAAATATCTCCTTCCATCTTTGGCAAGCTAACATCAGAACTCTTCACAGAATCTCCTAATTTTTGAATCCCTTCTTTCCCAATAGTAATTTCAGCAACTGCATGTGGTAATGAGAAGGTATTATCAGGAGTACTTGTTTCAGTTTGTACTTTAGCAGAAGGAATAGTTGACTGAGCTTTTTCCATACTTCTTTCAATATCAGCATCACTTTTTTTTTCCTTTAAGGATGACTTGCCAAATGCAGGTATTCTGAATTTTGGCATTTTAAACCATCCTTGATGCTCTTCAGTCTGAACTTCTTCAGCTTTTATTTCATGTTCTTTTAGTTTGATTTCCTTCTCCTCAAGACTCTCAATAACTCCCTCTGTCTTTCGTTTAGACACTGACTGGGTGCTTATGTCTACCTTTGCATCTTCAATGCCACCTATCAGAGCTTGGGGTGTTTTTATCTTACCATCAACTACACCAGGATCTGACATACCAGATGTAAGTTCTGCTGCTGGAACTCCCACAGCAATGTCAGCAATTTCATTTGTCTTTCTTAGCTGAGGTAGCTCAGATTCTATTTTTGGAGAGCTGATCTCTGTCTCGGGGACTTTGCCTTTTGTAAGGGAGATTCCAAACTTTGTCTTCTGGAATTTGGGCATTTTAATCTTCCCTTCAGGACCTTCCAATTTCCCTTTTCTTCCATCCACAACTGATGAGGTTTCTGTTAATACATCAGGGCTCTTCAAATCAACTGAAGCTTCTCCTTTGGGAAGCTTAATACCCATTTCTTGGATGTTACATTCATTGGTAGAACTTATTTTTAAGTCAACCTGTTGAAAACTCCCCTCTGAGGGAGTCAAAGCAGCATCAATCTTTGCTGAGCTGGCTGTTATTTCAGTTTTAGAGGCTTCAGTTTCTACTCTGGAAAACTGTAGAGGGTGGACAGTAATGTCAGACAATTTTATGCTTATTTGTGCCCCTTCTTCAATCCCTTCAGGATAACTTTTTTCTATATCAGGTATCTTAATTGAATCACCACCTTCTATTTCTGTGCCAGGAATAGTAGCATCAGCTTCAACTTTTGGTGAATGAGACTGAGATTTTGGAACCTTGATCTTGGAGAGTGAAATTTTAGGCATGACAAATTGAGGCTTTTTAATTGGACTTTTTTGTTCAACTTTTCCTGCAGATATTTCCAGATCAATGTCTGGCCCACTACTTTGATCATCAGTTGCAGTTCCTTTCACTTCTGTATCTATTCTGCTTGACATGACAGCAGGCTTTTGGTCTTCCAAATTTGCTACAAAATCTGATTTAAAACTTGCTTCCTTCTTTGGTGACCAACTGAAGGATGGAAGTTTGAATTTGGGCATTTTGAAATGTCCTTCTTTCTCTTCTCCATCTTGCTTTATTTCTCCCTTGATCTTTACTGCTGCATCTGAATCCTGAGTATCACTCTCTGTTTTTGGAATTGAAATGTCAGCTGTTGGGAGGTGAACATCAGCCTCTGACGCCTTACTGTCAGTTTTGGTAATTTTGGCTTCAGGGCTGTAAGTCTCCATTTGTCTGCCACATTCCACCTCCAAGTCTGGTGCTTCAACAGCAATGTCAGATATTTCTACCGTTGCTTTTAGTTGGGGAACCTTGATATCTGATTTAGATTGGCCAACATCCTTTTCTGACCCTTTCCCTTTAGAAAGTGTGATTCCTACCTTTGGCATTTGGAATTTAGACATTTTTGTTTTCCCTTCAGAACCTTCAGCTTCTATCTCTACATCACCCACAGTAATTTCAGTTGATGTTTCTTCAACACTTATATCAGGACTCTTCACCTCAAGTGAAACTTCAGGTATCACCTTAATACCTGAGGTAGAGAGGCTGGCATCAGCAGCAACTGATTTCAATGTCAGTTCATCATCACAGGTAGGAACTGTGACCTCACCTGTAGGCATGCTAATATCCATCTCTATTTTGGGAGCTTTGGCTTCTGGTTTGGAAAGTTCCAAATTTGGGACTGTAACTTTTGGCACTTTTAAGCCCAGTCCTGCCCCTTCACTACTCTCTTTCTCAGATTTCTGAATAGAAACACCTTCTTTTTCCTGGTTGGGTCCAGAAACATCAGTTTCTAGTACAGGCAGAGAGACCTGTACTTTCTGACCCTTAATTTTAGGGAATGAGATCTTTGGCATGGTAAATTGGGACTTCTTGGTTTTGGCCTTTTCACCATCTTTTTCTGTTGTATCAAATTCTTCATGGAGGTATTGATTTTCAGGAGTAGAAAAAGTTAACTGAGATCCCATGTCTCCAGATAAAGTAGACAAAGTGGGTTCTTCCAGATGTTCCTCAACATGAGAAGGAGCAAAAGCTTCTTTCTTTGGTGACCACCTAAATGAAGGCAATTTGAATTTTGATGATTTAAATTTGTTTTCTTTCTCCTCAGTACCCTTCTCTGCTGTAACTACTTCCTCTTCTGCCTTGCACTCTAAAGCTGGGCCATGGATCTCTGCTTCTAATGTTGGCAAGGTAACCTGCATGGGTGAGAGATTTGGATCCATTGTTACTTCATCCAGGACAACTTCAAGTGAAGGCGTATGCAATTTTACACCAAGTTGGGCATCAGAGATTTGAGCTGGTTTTTCAAAATCAAGATCAGTCATATCAGATGTTACCCTATCCTTAGAAATTTCAGATTCCATGTTGGAAACAATGCCACTTTCAGATGCTTTTCCCTTCGATCGAATTCTGAATTTTGGTTTTCGGAATTTAGGAATTTTAACTGTGACTTCCGTGTCAACCAAAGATATTTCAGCAGATGTTGTTTTGCCCTCCAGCTTAACACCTCCTTGCTCCTCAAAACCATCTTCATTTAAAATTTCAAAATCTGAAAGATTTTCATCAGCAAGAGACACTATTTTTGATTGTGATTCTGCAAGATTAATTTCATATTTAGTAAGAGTGATCTCTCCCTTATGTAATGAGGACTCCAGATCAATTTTGGATGAAGTCAATTCAGCTTTAGAGAAGCCAATGCTAGGAACTCTGAATTTGGTACCTTTGGATGCATTCTCTCCCTTGATGTCAGGCAGAAGTTTAGATTGAACATTCTCAGAATGAACAGAAGAAGTTTTTTCTGTTAAAGAATAGGAAAGACTTTCTGAAACAGAAACATCAAATCCAGATTGGCTCGGTCCATGAGGTTTGAAACTTTTAGAAAGAGAAAATTTAGGCATTTTAAACACAGAACTTTTAGATTTTCCAATTTCCTCCTCTTTCGAAGTGGAAGAATCAAGAGGAACATTAAAACTGGGTGCGTGGATATCGGCTGCGGGCAGGCCGATGTCCACTTCGGCGGCTGCCGAGG